>JAQNBH010000006.1:5820874-6193374 GCA_028752905.1 Cladorhizidae sp. MBARI D1340-BT2
CCTAGGCATTCAATAACTAGACCAGGCCAGACCTAGGCATTCAAGAACTAGACCAGGCCAGACCTAGGCATTCAACAACTAGACCAGGCCAGACCTAGGCATTCAAGAACTAGACCAGGCCAGACCTAGGCATTCAAGAACTAGACCAGGCCAGACCTAGGCATTCAAGAACTAGACCAGGCCAGACCTAGACATTCAAGAACTAGACCAGGCCAGACCTAGGCATTCAAGAACTAGACCAGGCCAGACCTAGGCATTCAAGAACTAGACCAGGCCAGACCTAGGCATTCATGAACTAGACCAGGCCAGACCTAGGCATTCAAGAACTAGACCAGGCCAGACCTAGGCATTCAAGAACTAGACCAGGCCAGACCTAGGCATTCAAGAACTAGACCAGGCCAGACCTAGGCATTCAAGAACTAGACCAGGCCAGACCTAGGCATTCAAGAACTAGACCAGGCCAGACCTAGGCATTCAAGAACTAGACCAGGCCAGACCTAGGCATTCAAGAACTAGACCAGGGCCAGACCTGGGCATTCAAGAACTAGACCAGGCCAGACCTAGGCATTCAAGAACTAGACCAGGCCAGACCTAGGCATTCAAGAACTAGACCAGGCCAGACCTAGGCATTCAAGAACTAGACCAGGGCCAGACCTAGGCATTCAAGAACTAGACCAGGCCAGACCTAGGCATTCAAGAACTAGACCAGGCCAGACCTAGGCATTCTAGAACTAGACCAGGCCAGACCTAGGCATTCTAGAACTAGACCAGGCCAGACCTAGGCATTCAAGAACTAGACCAGGGCCAGACCTAGGAATTCAAGAACTAGACCAGGCCAGACCTAGGCATTCAAGAACTAGACCAGGCCAGACCTAGGCATTCATGAACTAGACCAGGCCAGACCTAGGCATTCAAGAACTAGACCTGGCCAGACCTAGGCATTCAAGAACTAGACCAGGCTAGACCTAGGCATTCAAGAACTAGACCAGGCCAGATCTAGGCATTCAAGAACTAGACCAGGCCAGACCTAGGCATTCATGAACTAGACCAGGCCAGACCTAGGCATTCAAGAACTAGACCAGGCCAGACCTAGGCATTCAAGAGACCAGGCCAGACCTAGGCATTCAAGAACTAGACCTGGCCAGACCTAGGCATTCAAGAACTAGACCAGGCTAGACCTAGGCATTCAAGAACTAGACCAGGCCAGATCTAGGCATTCAAGAACTAGACCAGGCCAGACCTAGGCATTCAAGAACTAGACCAGGCCAGACCTAGGCATTCAAGAACTAGACCAGGCCAGACCTAGGCATTCAAGAACTAGACCAGGCCAGACCTAGGCATTCAAGAACTAGACCAGGCCAGACCTAGGCATTCAAGAACTAGACCAGGCCAGACCTAGGCATTCAAGAACTAGACCAGGCCAGACCTAGGCATTCAAGAACTAGACCAGGCCAGACCTAGGCATTCAAGAACTAGACCAGGCCAGACCTAGGCATTCAAGAACTAGACCAGGGCAGACCTAGGCATTCAAGAACTAGACCAGGGCCAGACCTAGGCATTCAAGAACTAGACCAGGCCAGACCTAGGCATTCAAGAACTAGACCAGGCCAGACCTAGGCATTCAAGAACTAGACCAGGCCAGACCTAGGCATTCAAGAACTAGACCAGGCCAGACCTAGGCATTCAAGAACTAGACCAGGCCAGACCTGGGCATTCAAGAACTAGACCAGGCCAGACCTAGGCATTCAAGAACTAGACCAGGCCAGACCTAGGCATTCAAGAACTAGACCAGGCCAGACCTAGGCATTCAAGAACTAGACCAGGCCAGACCTAGGCATTCAAGAACTAGACCAGGCCAGACCTAGGCATTCAAGAACTAGACCAGGCCAGACCTAGGCATTCAAGAACTAGACCAGGCCAGACCTAGGCATTCAAGAACTAGACCAGGCCAGACCTAGGCATTCAAGAACTAGACCAGGCCAGACCTAGGCATTCAAGAACTAGACCAGGCCAGACCTAGGCATTCAAGAACTAGACCAGGCCAGACCTAGGCATTCAAGAACTAGACCATGGCCAGACATAGGCATTCAAGAACTAGACCAGGCCAGACCTAGGCATTCAAGAACTAGACCAAGCCAGACCTAGGCATTCAAGAACTAGACCAGGCCAGACCTAGGCATTCAAGAACTAGACCAGGCCAGATCTAGGCATTCAAGAACTAGACCAGGCCAGACCTAGGCATTCAAGAACTAGACCAGGCCAGACCTAGGCATTCAAGAACTAGACCAGGCCAGACCTAGGCATTCAAGAACTAGACCAGGCCAGACCTAGGCATTCAAGAACTAGACCAGGCCAGACCTGGGCATTCAAGAACTAGACCAGGCTAGACCTGGGCATTCAAGAACTAGACCAGGGCCAGACCTAGGCATTCAAGAACTAGACCAGGCCAGACCTAGGCATTCAAGAACTAGACCAGGCCAGACCTAGGCATTCAAGAACTAGACCAGGCCAGACCTAGGCATTCATGAACTAGACCAGGCCAGACCTAGGCATTCAAGAACTAGACCAGGCCAGACCTAGGCATTCATGAACTAGACCAGGCCAGACCTAGGCATTCAAGAACTAGACCAGGCCAGACCTAGGCATTCAAGAACTAGACCAGGCCAGACCTAGGCATTCAAGAACTAGACCAGGGCCAGACCTGGGCATTCAAGAACTAGACCAGGCCAGACCTAGGCATTCAAGAACTAGACCAGGCTAGACCTAGGCATTCAAGAACTAGACCAGGCCAGACCTAGGCATTCAAGAACTAGACCAGGCCAGACCTAGGCATTCAAGAACTAGACCAGGCCAGACCTAGGCATTCAAGAACTAGACCAGGCCAGACCTAGGCATTCAAGAACTAGACCAGGACAGACCTAGGCATTCAAGAACTAGACCAGGCCAGACCTAGGCATTCAAGAACTAGACCAGGCCAGACCTAGGCATTCAAGAACTAGACCAGGCCAGACCTAGGCATTCAAGAACTAGACCAGGCCAGACCTAGGCATTCAAGAACTAGACCAGGCCAGACCTAGGCATTCAAGAACTAGACCAGGCCAGACCTAGGCATTCAAGAACTAGACCAGGCCAGACATAGGCATTCAAGAACTAGACCAGGCCAGACCTAGGCATTCAAGAACTAGACCAGGCCAGACATAGGCATTCAAGAACTAGACCAGGCCAGACCTAGGCATTCAAGAACTAGACCAGGCCAGACCTAGGCATTCAAGAACTAGACCAGGCCAGACCTAGGCATTCAAGAACTAGACCAGGGCCAGACCTAGGCATTCAAGAACTAGACCAGGCCAGACCTAGGCATTCAAGAACTAGACCAGGCCAGACCTAGACATTCAAGAACCAGACCAGGCCAGACCTAGGCATTCAAGAACCAGACCAGGCCAGACCTAGGCATTCAAGAACCAGACCAGGCCAGACCTAGGCATTCAAGAACTAGACCAGGGCCAGACCTAGGCATTCAAGAACTAGACCAGGCCAGACCTAGGCATTCAAGAACTAGACCAGGCCAGACATAGGCATTCAAGAACTAGACCAGGCCAGACCTAGGCATTCAAGAACTAGACCAGGCCAGACCTAGGCATTCAAGAACTAGACCAGGCCAGACCTAGGCATTCAAGAACTAGACCAGGCCAGACCTAGGCATTCAAGAACTAGACCAGGCCAGACCTAGGCATTCAAGAACTAGACCAGGCCAGACCTAGACATTCAAGAACCAGACCAGGCCAGACCTAGGCATTCAAGAACCAGACCAGGCCAGACCTAGGCATTCAAGAACCAGACCAGGCCAGACCTAGGCATTCAAGAACTAGACCAGGCCAGACCTAGGCATTCAAGAACTAGACCAGGCCAGACCTAGGCATTCAAGAACTAGACCAGGGCCAGACCTAGGCATTCAAGAACTAGACCAGGCCAGACCTAGGCATTCAAGAACTAGACCAGGCCAGACCTAGGCATTCAAGAACTAGACCAGGCCAGACCTAGGCATTCAAGAACTAGACCAGGCCAGACCTAGGCATTCAAGAACTAGACCAGGGCCAGACCTAGGCATTCAAGAACTAGACCAGGCCAGACCTAGGCATTCAAGAAGTAGACCAGGCCAGACCTGGGCATTCAAGAACTAGACCAGGGCCAGACCTAGGCATTCAAGAACTAGACCAGGCCAGACCTAGGCATTCAATAACTAGACCAGGCCAGACCTAGGCATTCAAGAACTAGACCAGGCCAGACCTAGGCATTCAACAACTAGACCAGGCCAGACCTAGGCATTCAAGAACTAGACCAGGCCAGACCTAGGCATTCAAGAACTAGACCAGGCCAGACCTAGGCATTCAAGAACTAGACCAGGCCAGACCTAGGCATTCAAGAACTAGACCAGGCCAGACCTAGGCATTCAAGAACTAGACCAGGCCAGACCTAGACATTCAAGAACTAGACCAGGCCAGACCTAGGCATTCAAGAACTAGACCAGGCCAGACCTAGGCATTCAAGAACTAGACCAGGCCAGACCTAGGCATTCAAGAACTAGACCAGGCCAGACCTAGGCATTCAAGAACTAGACCAGGCCAGACCTAGGCATTCAAGAACTAGACCAGGCCAGACCTAGGCATTCAAGAACTAGACCAGGCCAGACCTAGGCATTCAAGAACTAGACCAGGCCAGACCTAGGCATTCAAGAACTAGACCAGGCCAGACCTAGGCATTCAAGAACTAGACCAGGCCAGACCTAGGCATTCAAGAACTAGACCAGGCCAGACCTAGGCATTCAAGAACTAGACCAGGGCCAGACCTGGGCATTCAAGAACTAGACCAGGCCAGACCTAGGCATTCAAGAACTAGACCAGGCCAGACCTAGGCATTCAAGAACTAGACCAGGCCAGACCTAGGCATTCAAGAACTAGACCAGGGCCAGACCTAGGCATTCAAGAACTAGACCAGGCCAGACCTAGGCATTCAAGAACTAGACCAGGCCAGACCTAGGCATTCTAGAACTAGACCAGGCCAGACCTAGGCATTCTAGAACTAGACCAGGCCAGACCTAGGCATTCAAGAACTAGACCAGGGCCAGACCTAGGAATTCAAGAACTAGACCAGGCCAGACCTAGGCATTCAAGAACTAGACCAGGCCAGACCTAGGCATTCATGAACTAGACCAGGCCAGACCTAGGCATTCAAGAACTAGACCAGGCCAGACCTAGGCATTCAAGAACTAGACCAGGCCAGACCTTGGCATTCAAGAACTAGACCAGGCTAGACCTAGGCATTCAAGAACTAGACCAGGCCAGATCTAGGCATTCAAGAACTAGACCAGGCCAGACCTAGGCATTCATGAACTAGACCAGGCCAGACCTAGGCATTCAAGAACTAGACCAGGCCAGACCTAGGCATTCAAGAGACCAGGCCAGACCTAGGCATTCAAGAACTAGACCTGGCCAGACCTAGGCATTCAAGAACTAGACCAGGCTAGACCTAGGCATTCAAGAACTAGACCAGGCCAGATCTAGGCATTCAAGAACTAGACCAGGCCAGACCTAGGCATTCAAGAACTAGACCAGGCCAGACCTAGGCATTCAAGAACTAGACCAGGCCAGACCTAGGCATTCAAGAACTAGACCAGGCCAGACCTAGGCATTCAAGAACTAGACCAGGCCAGACCTAGGCATTCAAGAACTAGACCAGGCCAGACCTAGGCATTCAAGAACTAGACCAGGCCAGACCTAGGCATTCAAGAACTAGACCAGGCCAGACCTAGGCATTCAAGAACTAGACCAGGCCAGACCTAGGCATTCAAGAACTAGACCAGGGCAGACCTAGGCATTCAAGAACTAGACCAGGCCAGACCTAGGCATTCAAGAACTAGACCAGGCCAGACCTAGGCATTCAAGAACTAGACCAGGCCAGACCTAGGCATTCAAGAACTAGACCAGGCCAGACCTAGGCATTCAAGAACTAGACCAGGCCAGACCTAGGCATTCAAGAACTAGACCAGGCCAGACCTAGGCATTCAAGAACTAGACCAGGCCAGACCTAGGCATTCAAGAACTAGACCAGGGCCAGACCTAGGCATTCAAGAACTAGACCAGGCCAGACCTAGGCATTCAAGAACTAGACCAGGCCAGACCTAGGCATTCAAGAACTAGACCAGGCCAGACCTAGGCATTCAAGAACTAGACCAGGCCAGACCTAGGCATTCAAGAACTAGACCAGGCCAGACCTAGGCATTCAAGAACTAGACCAGGCCAGACCTAGGCATTCAAGAACTAGACCATGGCCAGACATAGGCATTCAAGAACTAGACCAGGCCAGACCTAGGCATTCAAGAACTAGACCAAGCCAGACCTAGGCATTCAAGAACTAGACCAGGCCAGACCTAGGCATTCAAGAACTAGACCAGGCCAGATCTAGGCATTCAAGAACTAGACCAGGCCAGACCTAGGCATTCAAGAACTAGACCAGGCCAGACCTAGGCATTCAAGAACTAGACCAGGCCAGACCTAGGCATTCAAGAACTAGACCAGGCCAGACCTAGGCATTCAAGAACTAGACCAGGCCAGACCTGGGCATTCAAGAACTAGACCAGGCTAGACCTGGGCATTCAAGAACTAGACCAGGGCCAGACCTAGGCATTCAAGAACTAGACCAGGCCAGACCTAGGCATTCAAGAACTAGACCAGGCCAGACCTAGGCATTCAAGAACTAGACCAGGCCAGACCTAGGCATTCATGAACTAGACCAGGCCAGACCTAGGCATTCAAGAACTAGACCAGGCCAGACCTAGGCATTCATGAACTAGACCAGGCCAGACCTAGGCATTCAAGAACTAGACCAGGCCAGACCTAGGCATTCAAGAACTAGACCAGGCCAGACCTAGGCATTCAAGAACTAGACCAGGGCCAGACCTGGGCATTCAAGAACTAGACCAGGCCAGACCTAGGCATTCAAGAACTAGACCAGGCTAGACCTAGGCATTCAAGAACTAGACCAGGCCAGACCTAGGCATTCAAGAACTAGACCAGGCCAGACCTAGGCATTCAAGAACTAGACCAGGCCAGACCTAGGCATTCAACAACTAGACCAGGCCAGACCTAGGCATTCAAGAACTAGACCAGGACAGACCTAGGCATTCAAGAACTAGACCAGGCCAGACCTAGGCATTCAAGAACTAGACCAGGCCAGACCTAGGCATTCAAGAACTAGACCAGGCCAGACCTAGGCATTCAAGAACTAGACCAGGCCAGACCTAGGCATTCAAGAACTAGACCAGGCCAGACCTAGGCATTCAAGAACTAGACCAGGCCAGACCTAGGCATTCAAGAACTAGACCAGGCCAGACATAGGCATTCAAGAACTAGACCAGGCCAGACCTAGGCATTCAAGAACTAGACCAGGCCAGACATAGGCATTCAAGAACTAGACCAGGCCAGACCTAGGCATTCAAGAACTAGACCAGGCCAGACCTAGGCATTCAAGAACTAGACCAGGCCAGACCTAGGCATTCAAGAACTAGACCAGGGCCAGACCTAGGCATTCAAGAACTAGACCAGGCCAGACCTAGGCATTCAAGAACTAGACCAGGCCAGACCTAGACATTCAAGAACCAGACCAGGCCAGACCTAGGCATTCAAGAACCAGACCAGGCCAGACCTAGGCATTCAAGAACCAGACCAGGCCAGACCTAGGCATTCAAGAACTAGACCAGGCCAGACCTAGGCATTCAAGAACTAGACCAGGCCAGACCTAGGCATTCAAGAACTAGACCAGGGCCAGACCTAGGCATTCAAGAACTAGACCAGGCCAGACCTAGGCATTCAAGAACTAGACCAGGCCAGACCTAGGCATTCAAGAACTAGACCAGGCCAGACCTAGGCATTCAAGAACTAGACCAGGCCAGACCTAGGCATTCAAGAACTAGACCAGGGCCAGACCTAGGCATTCAAGAACTAGACCAGGCCAGACCTAGGCATTCAAGAAGTAGACCAGGGCCAGACCTAGGCATTCAAGAACTAGACCAGGCCAGACCTAGGCATTCAATAACTAGACCAGGCCAGACCTAGGCATTCAAGAACTAGACCAGGCCAGACCTAGGCATTCAACAACTAGACCAGGCCAGACCTAGGCATTCAAGAACTAGACCAGGCCAGACCTAGGCATTCAAGAACTAGACCAGGCCAGACCTAGGCATTCAAGAACTAGACCAGGCCAGACCTAGGCATTCAAGAACTAGACCAGGCCAGACCTAGGCATTCAAGAACTAGACCAGGCCAGACCTAGGCATTCAAGAACTAGACCAGGCCAGACCTAGGCATTCAAGAACTAGACCTGGGCCAGACCTAGGCATTCAAGAACTAGACCAGGCCAGACCTAGGCATTCAAGAACTAGACCAGGCCAGACCTAGGCATTCAAGAACTAGACCAGGCCAGACCTATGCATTCAAGAACTAGACCAGGCCAGACCTAGGCATTCAAGAACTAGACCAGGAACTAGACCAGGCCAGACCTAGGCATTCAAGAACTAGACCAGGCCAGACCTAGGCATTCAAGAACTAGACCAGGCCAGACCTAGGCATTCAAGAACTAGACCTGGGCCAGACCTAGGCATTCAAGAACTAGACCAGGCCAGACCTAGGCATTCAAGAACTAGACCAGGCCAGACCTAGGCATTCAAGAACTAGACCAGGCCAGACCTAGGCATTCAAGAACTAGACCAGGGCCAGACCTAGGCATTCAAGAACTAGACCAGGCCAGACCTAGGCATTAAAGAACTAGACCAGGCCAGACCTAGGCATTCAAGAACTAGACCAGGCCAGACCTAGGCATTCAAGAACTAGACCAGGCCAGACCTAGGCATTCAAGAACTAGACCAGGGCCAGACCTAGGCATTCAAGAACTAGACCAGGCAAGACCTAGGCATTCAAGAACTAGACCAGGCCAGACCTAGGCATTCAAGAACTAGACCAGGCCAGACCTAGGCATTCAAGAACTAGACCAGGCCAGACCTAGGCATTCAAGAACTAGACCAGGGCCAGACCTAGGCATTCAAGAACTAGACCAGGGCCAGACCTAGGCATTCAAGAACTAGACCAGGGCCAGACCTAGGCATTCAAGAACTAGACCAGGCCAGACCTAGACATTCAAGAACTAGACCAGGCCAGACCTAGGCATTCAAGAACTAGACCAGGCCAGACCTAGGCATTCAAGAACTAGACCAGGCCAGACCTAGGCATTCAAGAACTAGACCAGGGCCAGACCTAGGCATTCAAGAACTAGACCAGGCCAGACCTAGACATTCAAGAACTAGACCAGGCCAGACCTAGGCATTCAAGAACTAGACCAGGCCAGACCTAGGCATTCAAGAACTAGACCAGGCCAGACCTAGGCATTCAAGAACTAGACCAGGCCAGACCTGGGCATTCAAGAACTAGACCAGGAACTAGACCAGGCCAGACCTAGGCATTCAAGAACTAGACCAGGCCAGACCTAGGCATTCAAGAACTAGACCAGGCCAGACCTAGGCATTCAAGAACTAGACCAGGCCAGACCTGGGCATTCAAGAACTAGACCAGGAACTAGACCAGGCCAGACCTAGGCATTCAAGAACTAGACCAGGCCAGACCTAGGCATTCAAGAACTAGACCAGGCCAGACCTAGGCATTCAAGAACTAGACCAGGTCAGAACTAGGCATTCAAGAACTAGACCAGGCCAGACCTAGGCATTCAAGAACTAGACCAGGCCAGACCTAGGCATTCAAGAACTAGACCAGGCCAGACCTAGGCATTCAAGAACTAGACCAGGCCAGACCTAGGCATTCAAGAACTAGACCAGGCCAGACCTGGGCATTCAAGAACTAGACCAGGCCAGACCTAGGCATTCAAGAACTAGACCAGGCCAGAACTAGGCATTCAAGAACTAGACCAGGCCAGACCTAGGCATTCAAGAACTAGACCAGGCCAGACCTAGGCATTCAAGAACTAGACCAGGCCAGACCTAGGCATTCAAGAACTAGACCAGGCCAGACCTAGATATTCAAGAACTAGACCAGGCCAGACCTAGGCATTCAAGAACTAGACCAGGGCCAGACTTAGGCATTCAAGAACTAGACCAGGCCAGACCTAGACATTCAAGAACTAGACCAGGCCAGACCTAGGCATTCAAGAACTAGACCAGGCCAGACCTAGGCATTCAAGAACTAGACCAGGCCAGACCTAGGCATTCAAGAACTAGACCAGGCCAGACCTAGGCATTCAAGAACTAGACCAGGCCAGACCTGGGCATTCAAGAACTAGACCAGGCCAGACCTGGGCATTCAAGAACTAGACCAGGCCAGACCTAGGCATTCAAGAACTAGACCAGGCCAGACCTAGGCATTCAAGAACTAGACCAGGCCAGACCTAGGCATTCAAGAACTAGACCAGGCCAGACCTAGGCATTCAAGAACTAGACCAGGCCAGACCTAGGCATTCAAGAACTAGACCAGGCCAGACCTAGGCATTCAAGAACTAGACCAGGCCAGACCTAGGCATTCAAGAACTAGACCAGGCCAGACCTAGGCATTCAAGAACTAGACCAGGCCAGACCTAGGCATTCAAGAACTAGACCAGGCCAGACCTAGGCATTCAAGAACTAGACCAGGCCAGACCTAGGCATTCAAGAACCAGACCTGGCCAGACCTGGGCATTCAAGAACTAGACCAGGCCAGACCTAGGCATTCAAGAACTAGACCAGGCCAGACCTAGGCATTCAAGAACTAGACCAGGCCAGACCTAGGCATTCAAGAACTAGACCAGGCCAGACCTAGGCATTCAAGAACTAGACCAGGCCAGACCTAGGCATTCAAGAACTAGACCAGGCCAGACCTAGGCATTCAAGAACCAGACCTGGCCAGACCTGGGCATTCAAGAACTAGACCAGGCCAGACCTAGGCATTCAAGAACTAGACCAGGGCCAGACCTAGGCATTCAAGAACTAGACCAGGCCAGACCTAGGCATTCAAGAACTAGACCAGGCCAGACCTAGGCATTCAAGAACCAGACCAGGCCAGACCTAGGCATTCAAGAACTAGACCAGGCCAGACCTAGGCATTCAAGAACTAGACCAGGCCAGACCTAGGCATTCAAGAACTAGACCAGGCCAGACCTAGGCATTCAAGAACTAGACCAGGCCAGACCTAGGCATTCAAGAACTAGACCAGGTCAGACCTAGGCATTCAAGAACTAGACCAGGCCAGACCTAGGCATTCAAGAACTAGACCAGGCCAGACCTAGGCATTCAAGAACTAGACCAGGCCAGACCTAGGCATTCAAGAACTAGACCAGGCCAGACCTAGGCATTCAAGAACTAGACCAGGCCAGACCTAGGCATTCAAGAACTAGACCAGGCCAGACCTAGGCATTCAAGAACTAGACCAGGCCAGACCTAGGCATTCAAGAACTAGACCAGGCCAGACCTAGGCATTCAAGAACTAGACCAGGCCAGACCTAGGCATTCAAGAACTAGACCAGGCCAGACCTAGGCATTCAAGAACTAGACCAGGCCAGACCTAGGCATTCAAGAACTAGACCAGGCCAGACCTAGGCATTCAAGAACTAGACCAGGCCAGACCTAGGCATTCAAGAACTAGACCAGGCCAGACCTAGGCATTCAAGAACTAGACCAGGCCAGACCTAGGCATTCAAGAACTAGACCAGGCCAGACCTAGGCATTCAAGAACTAGACCAGGCCAGACCTAGGCATTCAAGAACTAGACCAGGCCAGACCTAGGCATTCAAGAACTAGACCAGGCCAGACCTAGGCATTCAAGAACTAGACCAGGCCAGACCTAGGCATTCAAGAACTAGACCAGGCCAGACCTAGGCATTCAAGAACTAGACCAGGCCAGACCTAGGCATTCAAGAACTAGACCAGGCCAGACCTAGGCATTCAAGAACTAGACCAGGCCAGACCTAGGCATTCAAGAACTAGACCAGGCCAGACCTAGGCATTCAAGAACTAGACCAGGCCAGACCTAGGCATTCAAGAACTAGACCAGGCCAGACCTAGGCATTCAAGAACTAGACCAGGCCAGACCTGGGCATTCAAGAACTAGACCAGGGCCAGACCTAGGCATTCAAGAACTAGACCAGGCCAGACCTAGGCATTCAAGAACTAGACCAGGCCAGACCTAGGCATTCAAGAACTAGACCAGGCCAGACCTAGGCATTCAAGAACTAGACCAGGCCAGACCTAGGCATTCAAGAACTAGACCAGGCCAGACCTAGGCATTCAAGAACTAGACCAGGCCAGACCTAGGCATTCAAGAACTAGACCAGGCCAGACCTAGGCATTCAAGAACTAGACCAGGCCAGACCTAGGCATTCAAGAACTAGACCAGGCCAGACCTAGGCATTCAAGAACTAGACCAGGCCAGACCTAGGCATTCAAGAACTAGACCAGGCCAGACCTAGGCATTCAAGAACTAGACCAGGACCAGACCTAGGCATTCAAGAACTAGACCAGGCCAGACCTAGGCATTCAAGAACTAGACCAGGCCAGACCTAGGCATTCAAGAACTAGACCAGGCCAGACCTAGGCATTCAAGAACTAGACCAGGCCAGACCTAGGCATTCAAGAACTAGACCAGGCCAGACCTAGGCGTTCAAGAACTAGACCAGGCCAGACCTAGGCAATCAAGAACTAGACCAGGCCAGACCTAGGCATTCAAGAACTAGACCAGGCCAGACCTAGGCATTCAAGAACTAGACCAGGCCAGGCCTAGGCATTCAAGAACTAGACCAGGCCAGACCTAGGCATTCAAGAACTAGACCAGGCCAGACCTAGGCATTCAAGAACTAGACCAGGCCAGACCTAGGCATTCAAGAACTAGACCAGGCCAGACCTAGGCATTCAAGAACTAGACCAGGCCAGACCTAGGCATTCAAGACCTAGACCAGTGCCAGACCTAGGCATTCAAGAACTAGACCAGGCCAGACCTAGGCATTCAAGAACTAGACCAGGCCAGACCTAGGCATTCAAGAACTAGACCAGGGCCAGACCTAGGCATTCAAGAACTAGACCAGGCCAGACCTAGGCATTCAAGAACTAGACCAGGCCAGACCTAGGCATTCAAGAACTAGACCAGGCCAGACCTAGGCATTCAAGAACTAGACCAGGCCAGACCTAGGCATTCAAGAACTAGACCAGGCCAGACCTGGGCATTCAAGAACTAGACCAGGCCAGACCTGGGCATTCAAGAACTAGACCAGGGCCAGACCTAGGCATTCAAGAACTAGACCAGGCCAGACCTAGGCATTCAAGAACTAGACCAGGCCAGACCTAGGCATTCAAGAACTAGACCAGGCCAGACCTAGGCATTCAAGAACTAGACCAGGCCAGACCTAGGCATTCAAGAACTAGACCAGGCCAGACCTAGGCATTCAAGAACTAGACCAGGCCAGACCTAGGCATTCAAGAACTAGACCAGGCCAGACCTAGGCATTCAAGAACTAGACCAGGCCAGACCTAGGCATTCAAGGACTAGACCAGGCCAGACCTAGGCATTCAATGACTAGACCAGGGCCAGATCTAGGCATTCAAGAACTAGACCAGGCCAGACCTAGGCATTCAAGAACTAGACCAGGCCAGACCTAGGCATTCAAGAACTAGACCAGGCCAGACCTAGGCATTCAAGAACTAGACCAGGCCAGACCTAGGCATTCAAGAACTAGACCAGGCCAGACCTAGGCATTCAAGAACTAGACCAGGCCAGACCTAGGCATTCAAGAACTAGACCAGGCCAGACCTAGGCATTCAAGAACTAGACCAGGCCAGACCTAGGCATTCAAGAACTAGACCAGGGCCAGACCTAGGCATTCAAGAACTAGACCAGGCCAGACCTAGGCATTCAAGAACTAGACCAGGCCAGACCTAGTCATTCAAGAACTAGACCAGGCCAGACCTAGGCATTCAAGAACTAGACCAGGCCAGACCTAGGCATTCAAGAACTAGATCAGGCCAGACCTAGGCATTCAAGAACTAGACCAGGCCAGACCTAGGCATTCAAGAACTAGACCAGGCCAGACCTAGGCATTCAAGAACTAGACCAGGCCAGACCTAGGCATTCAAGAACTAGACCAGGCCAGACCTAGGCATTCAAGAACTAGACCAGGCCAGACCTAGGCATTCAAGAACTAGACCAGGCCAGACCTAGGCATTCATGAACTAGACCAGGCCAGACCTAGGCATTCAAGAACTAGACCAGGCCAGACCTAGGCATTCAAGAACTAGACCAGGCCAGACCTAGGCATTCAAGAACTAGACCAGGCCAGACCTAGGCATTCAAGAACTAGACCAGGCCAGACCTAGGCATTCAAGAACTAGACCAGGCCAGACCTAGGCATTCAAGAACTAGACCAGGCCAGACCTGGGCATTCAAGAACTAGACCAGGCCAGACCTAGGCATTCAAGAACTAGACCAGGCCAGACCTAGGCATTCAAGAACTAGACCAGGCCAGACCTAGGCATTCAAGAACTAGACCAGGCCAGACCTAGGCATTCAAGAACTAGACCAGGCCAGACCTAGGCATTCAAGAACTAGACCAGGCCAGACCTAGGCATTCAAGAACTAGACCAGGCCAGACCTAGGCATTCAAGAACTAGACCAGGCCAGACCTAGGCATTCAAGAACTAGACCAGGCCAGACCTAGGCATTCAAGAACTAGACCAGGCCAGACCTAGGCATTCAAGAACTAGACCAGGCCAGACCTAGGCATTCAAGAACTAGACCAGGCCAGACCTAGGCATTCAAGAACTAGACCAGGCCAGACATAGGCATTCAAGAACTAGACCAGGCCAGACCTAGGCATTCAAGAACTAGACCAGGCCAGACCTAGGCATTCAAGAACTAGACCAGGCCAGACCTAGGCATTCAAGAACTAGACCAGGCCAGACCTAGGCATTCAAGAACTAGACCAGGCCAGACCTAGGCATTCAAGAACTAGACCAGGCCAGACCTAGACATTCAAGAACCAGACCAGGCCAGACCTAGGCATTCAAGAACCAGACCAGGCCAGACCTAGGCATTCAAGAACCAGACCAGGCCAGACCTAGGCATTCAAGAACTAGACCAGGCCAGACCTAGGCATTCAAGAACTAGACCAGGCCAGACCTAGGCATTCAAGAACTAGACCAGGGCCAGACCTAGGCATTCAAGAACTAGACCAGGCCAGACCTAGGCATTCAAGAACTAGACCAGGCCAGACCTAGGCATTCAAGAACTAGACCAGGCCAGACCTAGGCATTCAAGAACTAGACCAGGCCAGACCTAGGCATTCAAGAACTAGACCAGGGCCAGACCTAGGCATTCAAGAACTAGACCAGGCCAGACCTAGGCATTCAAGAAGTAGACCAGGCCAGACCTGGGCATTCAAGAACTAGACCAGGGCCAGACCTAGGCATTCAATAACTAGACCAGGCCAGACCTAGGCATTCAAGAACTAGACCAGGCCAGACCTAGGCATTCAACAACTAGACCAGGCCAGACCTAGGCATTCAACAACTAGACCAGGCCAGACCTAGGCATTCAAGAACTAGACCAGGCCAGACCTAGGCATTCAAGAACTAGACCAGGCCAGACCTAGGCATTCAAGAACTAGACCAGGCCAGACCTAGACATTCAAGAACTAGACCAGGCCAGACCTAGGCATTCAAGAACTAGACCAGGCCAGACCTAGGCATTCAAGAACTAGACCAGGCCAGACCTAGGCATTCAAGAACTAGACCAGGCCAGACCTAGGCATTCAAGAACTAGACCAGGCCAGACCTAGGCATTCAAGAACTAGACCAGGCCAGACCTAGGCATTCAAGAACTAGACCAGGCCAGACCTAGGCATTCAAGAACTAGACCAGGCCAGACCTAGGCATTCAAGAACTAGACCAGGCCAGACCTAGGCATTCAAGAACTAGACCAGGCCAGACCTAGGCATTCAAGAACTAGACCAGGGCCAGACCTGGGCATTCAAGAACTAGACCAGGCCAGACCTAGGCATTCAAGAACTAGACCAGGCCAGACCTAGGCATTCAAGAACTAGACCAGGCCAGACCTAGGCATTCAAGAACTAGACCAGGGCCAGACCTAGGCATTCAAGAACTAGACCAGGCCAGACCTAGGCATTCAAGAACTAGACCAGGCCAGACCTAGGCATTCTAGAACTAGACCAGGCCAGACCTAGGCATTCTAGAACTAGACCAGGCCAGACCTAGGCATTCAAGAACTAGACCAGGGCCAGACCTAGGAATTCAAGAACTAGACCAGGCCAGACCTAGGCATTCAAGAACTATACCAGGCCAGACCTAGGCATTCAAGAACTAGACCAGGCCAGACCTAGGCATTCAAGAACTAGACCAGGCCAGACCTAGGCATTCAAGGACTAGACCAGGCCAGACCTAGGCATTCAAGAGACCAGGCCAGACCTGGGCATTCAAGAACTAGACCAGGCCAGACCTAGGCATTCAAGAACTAGACCAGGCCAGACCTAGGCATTCAAGAACTAGACCAGGCCAGACCTAGGCATTCAAGAACTAGACCAGGCCAGACCTAGGCATTCAAGAACTAGACCAGGCCAGACCTAGGCATTCAAGAACTAGACCAGGGCCAGACCTAGGCATTCATGAACTAGACCAGGCCAGACCTAGGCATTCAAGAACTAGACCAGGCCAGACCTAGGCATTCAAGAACTAGACCAGGCTAGACCTAGGCATTCAAGAACTAGACCAGGCCAGACCTAGGCATTCAAGAACTAGACCAGGCCAGACCTAGGCATTCAAGAACTAGACCAGGCCAGACCTAGGCATTCAAGAACTAGACCAGGCCAGACCTAGGCATTCAAGAACTAGACCAGGCCAGACCTAGGCATTCAAGAACTAGACCAGGCCAGACCTAGGCATTCAAGAACTAGACCAGGCCAGACCTAGGCATTCAAGAACTAGACCAGGCCAGACCTAGGCATTCAAGAACTAGACCAGGCCAGACCTAGGCATTCAAGAACTAGACCAGGCCAGACCTAGGCATTCATGAACTAGACCAGGCCAGACCCAGGCATTCAAGAACTAGACCAGGCCAGACCTAGGCATTCAAGAACTAGACCAGGCCAGACCTAGGCATTCAAGAACCAGACCAGGCCAGACCCAGGCATTCAAGAACTAGACCAGGCCAGACCTAGGCATTCAAGAACTAGACCAGGCCAGACCTAGGCATTCAAGAACTAGACCAGGCCAGACCTAGGCATTCAAGAACTAGACCAGGCCAGACCTAGGCATTCAAGAACTAGACCAGGCCAGACCTAGGCATTCAAGAACTAGACCAGGCCAGACCTGGGCATTCAAGAACTAGACCAGGCCAGACCTAGGCATTCAAGAACTAGACCAGGCCAGACCTAGGCATTCAAGAACTAGACCAGGCCAGACCTAGGCATTCAAGAACTAGACCAGGCCAGACCTAGGCATTCAAGAACTAGTCCAGGGCCAGACCTAGGCATTCAAGAACTAGACCAGGCCAGACCTAGGCATTCAAGAACTAGACCAGGCCAGACCTAGGCATTCAAGAACTAGACCAGGCCGGACCTAGGCATTCAAGAACTAGACCAGGGCCAGACCTAGGCATTCAAGAACTAGACCAGGCCAGACCTAGGCATTCAAGAACTAGACCAGGGCCAGACCTAGGCATTCAAGAACTAGACCAGGCCAGACCTAGGCATTCAAGAACTAGACCAGGGCCAGACCTAGGCATTCAAGAACTAGACCAGGCCAGACCGCGGTGCACGAGTCTTCCTAGCTAGGGACATCCAGGGTTACCACGGGGGATTCAGGGATGTCCTAGGAAAGATTGAGGCAGTACTGAACATTGATCAAGTATCAGACTGGAGTTAGCCAATACCAGACCCCATCAACATGAGTATGTCTTGTGGGATACCGAGCTTTATTTGTGAGCATGCCACTCCCACTCAACCACCTGTTCCACTTACCCTAGCTTCCTTCATCCGTAGAACCTCTGGGTAGTACTCCCTATGTGAGATAAAAGGTACAGGATCATCACAACATTGACACAGATGGTTTTCATTTGGATACACACTGGGGTGATGGCCAATTTGAAGGGTCTATGGGATACACACCGGACCAATACCAAACTGGGTTGAGGCAGGTCGAAGTAGGTTGACAATATCTCTATGGGGACACACACTGGACCAAATGGGTTGAGGCAGGTTGAAGTAGGTTGGTTGACAATAGCTCTATGGAGACATACACAGGTTTGCATTTTACCCCCGGTAAAACTCAATGATCACCTTGTCACAACTACACCAGTCCAAAAGCAAGACCTGGACCAGGCATGGGCTGATCTGTTGTATGCCACCAACACACCCTTCAACTTTGCTGATCACCCATTATTCAAGAAAGTTTGCAACATGATGCGCCCAGGATATGTACCTCCAACAGCCAAGCACATCGCTGGCTCACTTCTTGATAATTCGCACAACCAACTTCAATCAAAGATGAGGCAACAGCTACAGAATAAGCCCACAACTATCCAACAGGATGGCTGGACTAACATCAAGGATGACCCCATCATTGCCACTTCTCTCACTGCTGGTGGCATAGGCTACTTCCATGATGCTCATGACCCCATATCCACTAAGAAAACTGCAGAAGTATGCAAAGATCTTCTTTTGGACTCTATCAAGACAGCAGAGAGCAAGTATGGCTGTGAAGTACTGAACTGCTGTACAGACAAAAAGAACAAAATGAAGTGAAGAAGTCCACAAAGAGCGTCCTGATGTCAACGTATATGGCTGCATGAGTCACAGCCTGAACCTTCTTTGTCAAGACCTGTCCACTCCATGGGTCATGGAGCAAGTCAAGTCCATCAGCCATCACTTCAAACATGTCCACCGTTCCCATGGATGATTGAGGGAGTCACCTGGCCATGTTAAACCCAAATAACTTTGTCCTACACGCTAGAATATTAGTAATCTGGATCGTCTGAAATCATTTATGATCAATCATTCCATCTACAAGAAAATAGCCATAGACAATGCTGATGAGATGGATCCCATTATTGTTAGTAAGATCAAGAATCTAGGTATTCTATGTGCTGCTGGAGATCTCCTTGAACAACTCAAACCTATTACTGTTGCCATCAACAAATGTCAAAGTGATAGCTGCATGATTGCTGATGCTACACATCACTACCTCTCCCTCCTTAAAGAGCCCTATCTGGAACCCCACCAGGATGCTATCAAAAAACGCTTTGCTGCAGTGGTTAAGGTTGGCCACCTTGCTGCCTACCTACTTCACCCTAAGTATCAAGGCCAGTTACTTAGTGATTATCAGATTGAGGATGCCAAAGCTTGGCTGAAGACGAAAAGCCAAGCATTCCTCAGCACAGCCATCTCTTTTGAGGCTACTTTGAGCCTGGTGCCACTGAAATCCCACCTCTCACTTGGTGGAAAGGTGTAGACAAGAGGTGTGCCCTGCCCCCTGGATTCATGCAACTTATGAAGGAACTCCACACTGCAGTTGCATCTTCCAGCTCCATAGAACGTATATTTAGCTCCTATGGACTTATCCACAACAAACTCTGCAACCGCCTGGGAAATGAGAAAGCCCAGAAACTCGTCTTCTGCCACAGGCTCCTGCGAGGCCCTCAGGAGATTGACTATTAAATCTGTTTAACTTGCATATCAATTGGACTTTAATCCCATGGATCTTGTTTAAATATTTAAATAAATCATTAAATAAAATATATATACACTAGTAGACAACCTTGTCACTTGGTAAATAAATGCTGAGTGAAACACAGCTCTTGTTTTTGTCTAGTTCTTTACAGTTGCCATTTATTGAATGTCTTACTTCCTGATTACAGAGTTAATTTCTTATAATATCTTGACAGTTTATAATAAATCTATTGTGTCTATTATTTAATCCTGGGTTGTATCCATGTTTGAGTAAAACCCGGATAAAACCCGGATAAAACCCGGGTAAAAGGTATTTAACCCAACCCAGGTTAAACCCGGGTTACACCCAAGCCCTGGGTAAAACCTGCGAACTCTGGACACACACTATACCAACACTGGGTTGAGGCAGGTTGAAGTAGGTTGACAATAGCTCTATGGGGACACACACTGGACCAACACCGCACTGGGTTGAGGCAGGTTGATGTAGGTTGACAATAGCTCTATGGGGACACACACTGGACCAACACTGGGTTGAGACAGGTTGAAGTAGATTGACAATAGCTCTATGGGGACACACACTGGACCAACACTGGGTTGAGACAGGTCGAAGTAGGTTGACAATAGCTCTATGGGGACACACACTGGACCAACACCGCACTGGGTTGAGGCAGGTTGAAGTAGGTTGACAATAGCTCTATGGGGACACACACTGGACCAACACCGCACTGGGTTGAGGCAGGTTGAAGTAGGTTGACAATAGCTCTATGGGGACACACACTGGACCAACACTGGGTTGAGACAGGTCGAAGTAGGTTGACAATAGCTCTATGGGGACACACATGGACCAACATCACACTGGGTTGAGGCAGGTTGAAAATAGCTCTATGGGGACACACACTGGACCAACACCGCACTGGGTTGAGGCAGGTTGAAGTAGGTCGACAATAGCTCTATGGGGACACACACTGGACCAACACTGCACTGGCAGGTTGAAGTAGGTTGACAATAGGACACACACTGGACCAACACCGCACTGGGTTGAGGCAGGTTGAAGTAGGTTGACAATAGCTCTATGGGGACACACACTGGACCAACACCACACTGGGTTGAGGCAGGTTGAAGTAGGTTTATGGGGACACACACTGGACCAACACCACACTGGGTTGAGGCAGGTTGAAGTAGGTTGACAATAGCTCTATGGAGACCCACACTGGACCAACACCACACTGGGTTGAGGCAGGTTGAAGTAGGTTGACAATAGCTCTATGGGGACACACACTGGGCCAACACCACACTGGGTTGAGGCAGGTTGAAGTAGGTTGACAATAGCTCTATGGGGACCCACACTGGACCAACACCACACTGGGTTGAGGCAGGTTGAAGTAGGTTGACAATAGCTCTATGGGGACACACACTGGGCCAACACCACACTGGGTTGAGGCAGGTTGAAGTAGGTTGACAATAGCTCTATGGGGACCCACACTGGACCAACACCACACTGGGTTGAGGCAGGTTGAAGTAGGTTGACAATAGCTCTATGGGGACACACACTGGGCCAACACCACACTGGGTTGAGGCAGGTTGAAGTAGGTTGACAATAGCTCTATGGGGACCATCACATAGCATAAAATAGCAGCCGGCCACCGGCCACCTTCCGATCAACGTACCAGAACAACTGAGCAAGATAGCTATAGTCTGCCACACAGACCAACCAATGATTGTGGGTGTGGCTAATCTTATCAAGATGCAGGCATGTGTCAGACACGTGCAGTATTACTAATCTTTGTTCCCTTTTTTGGTGTAGTAATCAGGTGCTAGCTACCTAGCTGTTTGTTGCTCAGCCAACAAGCGCAAGTTGTATTACGCAAGTTGCTAGCACTGCTATGGCTCAGAGAAGCAATGTCTCACCCCCAAAGCCTAAGAGGAGGAAGGTACATATCTTACGTGGGTCCTGGTGCAAGGTATCTTCCGTGGGTCCTGGTGCGAAAGTTTTCCATTGTATGATACTGTCCTCCTCTCAGGCCTTGGGGCCGAGACATTGCTTCTCTGAGCCATAGCAGTGCTAACAAATTGCAAAGAACAACTAATACAACTTGCGCTTGTTAGCTATGCACCAGCCAGCTGCAGTTACTAGTAAAAAATAACTTTACATTTCTGTTATTTAGAACAGTCACTTAACACCCATGCACCATTCCTAAATCTAAATAAATTTTTTAGAAAATTATATTCATTTATTATTTATTTTTATTATGTAGTAAATGAAAATTAAACTGTTCGGGGTCGAAACAAAACTAACAGCGATGAAAACATGGAAAATGGGAGGAGTTTTATTTTATCCCCACCCACCTCCCCACCCCCGCAAGATGATGCTTGACTGCAGTTGTCTGAGAATTGGCGGAATAGCCGTCGACATCACAGAATCTGAGCATCGATTGGAGCAGCTGTAGACATCGAAACAACTACTGAAAGATCGATCGGACTAGCTCTTGGAGTCGCTCTCGACATCGGCACAGCTGAACAAACATTCAGTTATCGTCTCCACTGACCGTGCCCTCAATTGCTCTGACTGCGCCCTCAATTGAACCAGCTCCTGGAAAAGTTACAAAAAGGAGAACTGTTCGACTAGTGTCTTCCTCTTCACCTCAGCTCACTGACTGCTCGACTGCAGTAGCCTCAACATCACACCGTAGCTGACCGTCACTCAAACGCAGTATCCAGACACCGCTACAGTTGGCTGACGCTCAATGCAGTAGCTCTCTTCATCACCACAGCTCACAGGCCACTCGAATGGATACTCTTGGAATCCACAAAACTGATCTGCTGCTTCTAAAATTCTGCAGCTCTGGGCAGGACACAGCGATACCCCTCCCCTCTCCTCCCCTAAGATACATTTTTATTAAATTTCAACTTAAAAAAAAAAAAAAGTCGTCAAAAATGAACTTCACGGTCCTCGCCCTAGGGTCCATGCACCCTGTGGATTCTGCACGGAATCCAACGCATCGGAAATGTCAAGTTTATTTTGGCCACTAGTAGGTAACTATAGCGCTAGATTACTACACCAAAATAGTGAATGAATGTTTGTCCGAGCAATCTAGTGGTATGACATCACACTGGGTTGAGGCAGGTTGAAGGAGGTTGACAATAGCTCTATGGGGGGACACACACTGGACCAACATCACACTGGGTTGAGGCAGGTTGAAGTAGGTTGACAATAGCTCTATGGGACAAACACTGGACCAACATCGCACTGGGTTGAGGCAGGTTGAAGGAGATTGAGAGTAGTTCTATAGGGACACACACTGGACCAACATCACACTGGGTTGAGGCAGGTTAAAGTAGGTTGACAACAGCTCTATGGGGACACACACTGGACCAACACCACTTGGTTGAGGCAGGTTGAAGGAGATTGAGTAGTTCTATAGGGACACACAATGGACCAATACGACACTGGGTTGAGGCAGGTTGAAGGAGGTTGAGTAGCTCTATGGGGACACACACTGGACCAACATCACACTGGGTTAAGGGGGGAAGAGGGCTGAAAACACATATTTTTTCAAAAAAATTTTTTTGGGCCCAAAAGGGTTCATAGTATGTCTGGAGTTTGAGTTTCAAGTTTCAGAGCAAGTGAATACTTGCATCAGAAGATATAGCCATTTTTATACAGTGCATTACTATTCCATTTCATTTCATTTCACTTCACATTGGAAGAGGTTCTCTCCCAGTCTTACCTGGCTACAATCGGGCGGTCGGCGATGATCGCCTACCCAAAATACAGTTTTTATATATCAAAATGTTGCCAATTTCATGGAGACCCTTACCAGTCGTTTGCGCAATGAATTGGCCAGGCGGGGGGGTAGTGCGCAACCTCTAAGACAAGCACATTTTTTCACGTGTTTTTTAGTCTGTTCGCTTGAAACTTTCACACTGTTGAGTTATGGGGAAGAGAACAGAGAAGCATTTTAAACAGAAAGGCCAAGGATTCAAGAAGAGTGACGACAAGAAGAAGAAAGCCCTACAGGCGGCTGTTGTTGAGCCTGTCACAGTAGCCACGCCAGGCAAGTTTTAATGTTTATCTCCGTACTAAAAAGTTACTAGCTGTTTCCTTCCTTTGTTAGTGAGTCTCTTGGATCCTGTAGGTGGGATAGCGCCTTCTGTGAACCTTCACTTACCTTCCAATCAATTGCAAATGTCTGAAGAGAGGCCAGTTCCATTTGTGACTATGACCAGTGACTATGCCCAGGAAGAAGTTGGCTCTCATGGATCGTTCAGCTGCTTCTGTGGCTGTTGCTACTGGATCTACTGGCTCTACCTCTTTGGACTCGGGTGGTGTTGGAGAACTAGGTAAGGGTAATCGTATAATAAACTTAGATAAGCTTAGAGAGGTCATAGAAAGGTGTAATAAGTGTATTCAATGTGGTAACTGAGCTACCTTGCAACTGAAGCCCTTAGGGCAGGCATGGTGTCTCACTTTTTGTTCAAATTGTAGTAACACTCGAGACATCTCAAACCCTGTATCTGTAGAAGCATTCTTTGAACATCCAGTCAGTACTGGGTGCGCTCGCATTGCTGGAATTAGTCATTCTGGTCTGGAAGATATCACTGCAGTCATGGATATGTTGCCCCCTCTTGGTTCCACTTGTTTTTTTAAATATACTAGGTCAATAGGGAGTGACGCAAATGCAGTAACAGAATATTATGTTGGATGCCGCTCATAGGTTACATGGAGTGATGCAAATGCAGTAACAGAGTATTATGTTGAATGCCGCTCATAGGTTACATGATTTTTATAGGGTTAGGCATGAAGACATCATTGATGTTAGTATTACTGTTGACGGCACATGGCTTAGACAGGGCCACAAATCAAATTATGGCTTGGTTGCGGTGATGTCTTGGGACACTGGAGAAGTTTTAGATTATTATCTTATGTCTAAGTTCTGTCAAGCTTGTGCGCGAAGACCTGAAGATGAAACAGTAGCAAGTTACACGGAATGGTTTGAGGGTCACAAGGTAAAAATTGTGAAGCCAATTTTTATGGCTCTTCGGGTTCTATGGAAGTTGTAGGAACACAAACTTTTTTAGCGTTCAGTGGAGAGACTGAAGCTTAGGTACACACACATAAATTAGTGATGGGTATACAAATGCACATAAACGGTTGTTTGAAGTCGAGCCTTACGGTCCTAGTGTCTTTGGGTGGTGCTAGGGGGGTTAGTCGTGTGTCTATAGTTAAAATGCAAACCTACTATAGGGGAGCAATTAGAAAGGACAACCTAGAGGGGATGATTTGCGATGTGAAAGCGATTTTTTATCACTCTTAGTCAACTATGGAACATCCCAACACGAGTATTGTCCTACAGGAGTTTTGAGTTGGTGTAAGTTTAATCCAGCTTGTGCTAAAGGTGAGGTACCACCAGTACCGATAGGCCTATGATTGCTCTGGACCAGTCTAGGAGGTTTTTGATAAATTAATGTCCGAGGATCGAGTTTTGAGTTGGTGTAAGTTTAATCCAGCTTGTGCTAAAGGTGAGGTACCACCAGTACCGATAGGCCTATGATTGCTCTGGACAAGGCTAGGAGGTTTTTGATAAATTAATGTCCGAGGATCTTTTGTGCAAATGTTTAGGTGGTTGGTTATACACAACCAAAATGAGTTTAATTCTGTTGTATGGAGTACAGCGGGTAAGACAGAACATATGAGTGCAACAAGTGTCAGGCTTGCTGTCGAGAGGCAACAGAGTTCAATGGAGGGTGGAGCATTGTATGGTCCTGGCATGGGGGACCTGTAACATTTTATTTTGTTGTGTCTTTTGCTTTCTATTGTCAAACAGAGATTACTGGAAGATACTTTTGTTTATGTGTCTTTTTGTCAAGCTTAGGAATTAGTGGAGGATGACTTTTGTTTGTGTTCTATTGTTTTTCAGGGATTACTGGAGGGTGTCGGAAGACATGTGTGGAGGGTGACGATGGATGGACCTGGGCATGGGAGCCCTGCAAATGATGACGTGTTTATGTTTGCTAATTCAATATTAGCAAAGCAACATACATGTAACAAGTCTGATGCGTCTTTAATTTATGTGTATGTATATATATATATATTGTTGGTTTTCAGGTTGTAGTTAGGATGTAGGATACTGCTGTTGTTGAAAAAATAATGGACTGTGAAAAGTCAAACATTTTGTTTGTACACACAATTCTAGTAATGAGGGATGTATTCTGGTGAACAGGGGGTGTTTCTGGCAGCTGGGATGTGATTACAAACTGCTTGGACTTCAAGGCTCAATATCTCTGAAGTGATTTTTGAAAAACCGTTCAAATGATAACTTGAATATTTTTTATCCTTTGATTTAAAAAAATATATCATTTGAAAGCAATTTTTATATTCTACAACTTGCGCGAGAGTTTTTGTTTGATAGCATTACTAAAAAAGACCTATAGATGAAAATGTAACGTGATGTCATAAAGCTATGTTCAGAAAATGAGTGAAAAAAACATTTTTTCAAAATTTCAAGACGCGCAGTTTGTAGTGCTCATTATGATGGACTAATGGACCGAATAAGAGCCTCGCAAAGGTCGTTACTGCAACGTGGTTTACTTAACGGCTTACGGTCCGCACTGGAAGAGCCTATAATGAGCTAGGAAAAAATTATGGCAAAACAAAAGAACAAAAGAGACTTACCATTAGAAAGTATAGACTGCAAGCTATAATTTGATACATAAATCGGGAAACTAGAGTGAATGCGAGCAAAGATATGGTACTTTATATGAGACCACGCGATACGCAGCCTTCTTTCCCCCTTAAGGCAGGTTGATGATACTTACCAGAGTTTCTATGGGGACATATATATATATTATATAGATGCATATATGTAACTAAAACAACTCCTCTAAATCATAAGTGATAACACACACTTGATGAACTTTTCCCTGACAACACATACTTGATGAACTCCTCCCTGACAACACATACTTGATGAACTCTTCCCTGACAACACATACTTGGTGAACTCCTCCCTGACAACACATACTTGGTGAACTCCTCCCTGACAACACATACTTGGGTGAACTCCTCCCTGACAACACATACTTGATGAACTCCTCCCTGACAACACATACTTGGTGAACTCCTCCCTGACAACACATACTTGATGAACTCCTTCCTGACAACACATATGTACTTGATGAACTCCTCCCTGACAACACAACACATACTTGATGAACTCCTCCCTGACAACACATACTTGATGAACTCCTCCCTGGCTTCTTCCACAAGGTCAAAGAACTCATTAATTCCCAGTCCTAGCAGAGATGACACACCCACAGACTGCAACAAATAGTCACAACAACATTGTCGACTATTACAGTTACAATCAAGCATAACACAGTCTAGAGTTAGTTACATTACACAGTGTAGTTAGTTGAGTTCCATCTACAGTTAGTTGAGCTACATAGTCTAGAGTTTAGTTGAGTTACAAGAGTTAATCAAGAGTTAGTTGCAGTTCTAGAGTTAATCAAGAGTTACACAGTCAAGAGTCACAGTGCAATCCAAGTGAACTCTACTACACCACACCAACACCTGATCTCCAAGTGCAGTTAGTATGAAGGTAAGGACCGGACCATATTGTTTGCTTCCCCATTAATTCATTATTCTATACCTTCACTATTAAACTAACTGTGTTTCAAGTTTCAGCTCATTATTGCCAACCACTCTTGAGTTACGATACTTCCACGTGCCGTTTCCTTGGATACCAGTGGAGTAAACATGATTCTGATAGAAATGCACCGACGACACATAACTATTTCTAACTCAATCATTCCCCCCCCCCCCCCCTCCCTGACACATTCTTATCATCTGAAAGTTCTTTCTTTGCTCTGTTATATGAATGATTCAATTCTTCCTTTTTCTCCTGAGACAGCGCCCAGTCTCTGTGTGTGCTCACCTCACCTGCTAGAAATGAAAATGGGATAATAGAAGTAACACCACCAAGCAAATGTCATTGTAAGGCACACAGAATGGGTGGAAAGCACACAGAATGGGTGGAATGCACACAGATGGTGGAAAGCACACAGAATGGGTGGAAAGTTCACAGAATTGGAAAGCACACAGAATGGGTGGAATGCACACAGAATGGGTGGAAAGCTCACAGAATGGGTAGAAAGCTCACAGAATTGGAAAGCACACAGAATGGGTGGAATGCACACAGAATGGGTGGAAAGCACACAGAATGGGTGGAAAGCGCACAAATGGATGGAAAGCGCACAGAATGGGTGGAAACGCACAGAATGGGTGGAAAGTACACAGAATGGGTGGAATGCACACAGAATGGGTGGAATGCACACAGAATGGGTGGAATGCACACAGAATGGGTGGAATGCACACAGAATGGGTGGAATGCACACAGAATGGGTGGAATGCACACAGAATGGGTGGAATGCACACAGAATGGGTGGAATGCACACAGAATGGGTGGAAAGCACACAGAATGGGTGGAATGCACACAGAATGGGTAGAAAGCACACAGAATGGGTGGAATGCACACAGAATGGGTGGAATACACACAGAATGGGTGGAAAATGCACAGAATGGGTGGAAAATGCACAGAATGGGTGGAAAGCACACAGAATGGGTGGAATGCACACAGAATGGGTGGAAAATGCATACAGAATGGGTGGAAAATGCACAGAATGGGTGGAAAGCACACAATGGGCTGTCTTTCGAGACCAAAATTGATAAAGCATTAAAAAATAATATGGTCTGGTCCTCCCTTAATTAACTAACAGTATGCTAGGTGTTTGAAGTGGTCCTTTAGTGTGGAATCTGATACAAGTATTTTGCTTGATATTGTGCTTTCTGACGTATCTACTTATGAGCTATAGCTGGAGCCGATCATGCTAGGCGCATGAAAGGTTGTTTTATTCTGGCTACAAATCAATTGGACTCTGGGCATTGACAAATAATTATAGTGCCACATATTTTCCTGATGTGTGCATGTGTGTGTGTATCTGTGCGTGTGTGCATGTCTGTGTGTGTCTGTGTGTGTGCATGTGTGTGCATGTGTGTGCATGTGTGTATGTATCTGTGTATGTGTGCATGTGCGCGTGTGTGTATGTATCTGTGTATGTGTGCATGCATCCGTGTGTGCAAACAAATTCAACATGAAAGATGACCAGTTAGTGAAAATCAACCAGTTCAAATCCAGCAAAACCTGGCAGGACACCCCACCCCAACCAGAACCAGTCCATGTCAAGCTTGTCAAGGCAGCATGGAGTGGAGTGGCAGGCTCCTCTGCCAAACAGAACCAGTCATGTCAAGCTTGTCAAGGCACTTCTCCTCAACACACTCGTCCATTGAGAGGTCACTAAGTATCCCCTTTTGCTCGCTGAGGTCACTACAAATGTCCCCTTTTGCTCGCTGTGGTCAATGAGGGTCCACTTTTGCTCGCTGTGGTCACTAAGTGTCCCCTTTTGCTCGCTGTGGTCACTAAGTGTCCCCTCTTGCTCGCTGTGGTCACTAAGTGTCCCCTTTTGCTCGCTGTGGTCACTAAGGGTCCCCTTTTGCTCGCTGTAGTCACTAAGTGTCCCCTCCCAATGTTACCTTCAGATGCTTGTAGAACTCATCCAGCACCAGGCTCATGGAGCGCGTGAGATTCGAGGCGTATGACGTCTCCTGAGTTGACAAATACGACAAAGTTGGTTCAACCTCAGAACTCCCTCACTCATACATGTGTACACCAGAGCTCCCTCACTCATACATGTGTACACCAGAGTCCCCCGCTCACAGCTCACACATGTGTACACCAGAGCTCCCCCGCTCATACATGTGTACACCAGAGCTCCCCCACTCATACATGTGTACACCAGAGCTCCATCACTCATACATGTGTACACCAGAGTCCCCCGCTCACAGCTCACACATGTGTACACCAGAGCTCCCCCGCTCATACATGTGTACACCAGAGCTCCCCCACTCATACATGTGTACACCAGAGCTCCCCCACTCATACATGTGTACACCAGAGTCCCCTGCTCACACATGTGTACTCCAGAGCTCCCTCACTCATACATGTGTACTCCAGAGCTCCCTCACTCATACATGTGTACTCCAGAGCTCCCCCACTCATACATGTGTACACCAGAGTCCCCCACTCATACATGTGTACACCAGAGCATTCCCGCTCATACATGTGTACACCAGAGTCCCCCACTCACACATGTGTACACCAGAGTCCCCCACTCATACATGTGTACACCAGAGCTCCCCCACTCACACATGTGTACACCAGAGCTCCCCCACTCATACATGTGTACACCAGAGCACTCCCGCTCATACACGTGTACACCAGAGTCCCCCACTCATACATGTGTACACCAGAGCTCCCCCACTCATACATGTGTACTCCAGAGCTCCCCCACTCATACATGTACATGCGTACACCAGAGCACTCCCGCTCATACATGTGTACACCAGAGCCCCCCACTCATACATGCGTACACCAGAGCTCCCCCTCTCATACATGCACAAGGGTTAGAGAATACTCGTAATAATACAGTAAAGGGCGCATGCGACATTTATGGGCACTTGAAAGAGATTGGTGTGTATTGGTTATGTCTAGCGGCACTCAATCAGTGCTTCCAAGTGACGCCCCCCACCCACACATCATTTGCGATCATGTGATCACTTGCAGTGAAGCTAGAAAGCTGGAGCCAGCTCTAGGCCTAGACTTGGCTTGTCACTTTAATGTCCACAGCTGTCCCTCCCTCCAGGTCCAGACTCTTTGACTCCAGCTCCACCCAAGTCTGCACAGGTCCAGACTCTTTGACTTCAGCTCCACCCAAGTCTGCACAGGTCCAGACTCTTTGACTCCAGCTCCACCCAAGTCTGCACAGGTCCAGACTCTTTGACTTCAGCTCCACCCAAGTCTGCACAGGTCCAGACTCTTTGACTCCAGCTCCATCCAAGTCTGCACAGGTCCAGACTCTTTGACTCCAGCTCCATCCAAGTCTGCACAGGTCTAGACTCTTTGACTCCAGCTCCATCCAAATCTGCACAGGTCTAGACTCTTTGACTCCAGCTCCACCCAAGTCTGCACAGGTCTAGACTCTTTGACTCCAGCTCCATCCAAGTCTGCACAGGTCTAGACTCTTTGACTCCAGCTCCATCCAAGTCTGCACAGGTCCAGACTCTTTGACTCCAGCTCCACCCAAATCTGCACAGGTCCAGACTCTTTGACTTCAGCTCCACCCAAGTCTGCACAGGTCCAGACTCTTTGACTCCAGCTCCATCCAAGTCTGCACAGGTCCAGACTCTTTGACTCCAGCTCCATCCAAGTCTGCACAGGTCCAGACTCTTTGACTTCAGCTCCACCCAAGTCTGCACAGGTCCAGACACTTTGACTTCAGCTCCACCCAAGTCTGCACAGGTCCAGACTCTTTGACTCCAGCTCCATCCAAGTCTGCACAGGTACAGACTCTTTGACTCCAGCTCCATCCAAGTCTGCACAGGTCCAGACTCTTTGACTCCAGCTCCACCCAAGTCTGCACAGGTCCAGACTCTTTGACTCCAGCTCCATCCAAGTCTGCACAGGTCCAGACTCTTTGACTCCAGCTCCACCCAAGTCTGCACAGGTCCAGACTCTTTGACTCCAGCTCCACCCAAGTCTGCACAGGTCCAGACTCTTTGACTCCAGCTCCACCCAAGTCTGCACAGGTCCAGACTCTTTGACTCCAGCTCCACCCAAGTCTGCACAGGTCTAGACTCTTTGACTCCAGCTCCACCCAAGTCTGCACAGGTCCAGACTCTTTGACTCCAGCTCCATCCAAGTCTGCACAGGTCCAGACTCTTTGACTCCAGCTCCATCCAAGTCTGCACAGGTCTAGACTCTTTGACTCCAGCTCCATCCAAATCTGCACAGGTCTAGACTCTTTGACTCCAGCTCCACCCAAGTCTGCACAGGTCTAGACTCTTTGACTCCAGCTCCATCCAAGTCTGCACAGGTCCAGACTCTTTGACTCCAGCTCCATCCAAATCTGCACAGGTCCAGACTCTTTGACTCCAGCTCCATCCAAATCTGCACAGGTCCAGACTCTTTGACTCCAGCTCCATCCAAGTCTGCACAGGTCCAGACTCTTTGACTCCAGCTCCATCCAAGTCTGCACAGGTCCAGACTCTTTGACTCCAGCTCCATCCAAGTCTGCACAGGTCTAGACTCTTTGACTCCAGCTCCATCCAAATCTGCACAGGTCCAGACTCTTTGACTCCAGCTCCACCCAAATCTGCACAGGTCCAGACTCTTTGACTTCAGCTCCACCCAAGTCTGCACAGGTCCAGACTCTTTGACTCCAGCTCCATCCAAGTCTGCACAGGTCCAGACTCTTTGACTCCAGCTCCATCCAAGTCTGCACAGGTCCAGACTCTTTGACTTCAGCTCCACCCAAGTCTGCACAGGTCCAGACACTTTGACTTCAGCTCCACCCAAGTCTGCACAGGTCCAGACTCTTTGACTCCAGCTCCATCCAAGTCTGCACAGGTACAGACTCTTTGACTCCAGCTCCATCCAAGTCTGCACAGGTCCAGACTCTTTGACTCCAGCTCCACCCAAGTCTGCACAGGTCCAGACTCTTTGACTCCAGCTCCATCCAAGTCTGCACAGGTCCAGACTCTTTGACTCCAGCTCCACCCAAGTCTGCACAGGTCCAGACTCTTTGACTCCAGCTCCACCCAAGTCTGCACAGGTCCAGACTCTTTGACTCCAGCTCCACCCAAGTCTGCACAGGTCCAGACTCTTTGACTCCAGCTCCATCCAAGTCTGCACAGGTCCAGACTCTTTGACTCCAGCTCCATCCAAGTCTGCACAGGTCCAGACTCTTTGACTCCAGCTCCATCCAAGTCTGCACAGGTCCAGACTCTTTGACTCCAGCTCCATCCAAGTCTGCACAGGTCCAGACTCTTTGACTCCAGCTCCACCCAAGTCTGCACAGGTCCAGACTCTTTGACTCCAGCTCCATCCAAGTCTGCACAGGTCTAGACTCTTTGACTCCAGCTCCACCCAAGTCTGCACAGGTCCAGACTCTTTGACTCCAGCTCCACCCAAGTCTGCACAGGTCCAGACTCTTTGACTCCAGCTCCACCCAAGTCTGCACAGGTCCAGACTCTTTGACTCCAGCTCCACCCAAGTCTGCACAGGTCCAGACTCTTTGACTCCAGCTCCACCCAAATCTGCACAGGTCCAGACTCTTTGACTCCAGCTCCATCCAAGTCTGCACAGGTCCAGACTCTTTGACTCCAGCTCCACCCAAGTCTGCACAGGTCCAGACTCTTTGACTCCAGCTCCATCCAAGTCTGCACAGGTCTAGACTCTTTGACTCCAGCTCCACCCAAATCTGCACAGGTCCAGACTCTTTGACTCCAGCTCCACCCAAGTCTGCACAGGTCCAGACTCTTTGACTCCAGCTCCACCCAAGTCTGCACAGGTCCAGACTCTTTGACTCCAGCTCCATCCAAGTCTGCACAGGTCTAGACTCTTTGACTCCAGCTCCATCCAAGTCTGCACAGGTCTAGACTCTTTGACTCCAGCTCCATCCAAGTCTGCACAGGTCCAGACTCTTTGACTCCAGCTCCATCCAAGTCTGCACAGGTCCAGACTCTTTGACTCCAGCTCCATCCAAGTCTGCACAGGTCCAGACTCTTTGACTCCAGCTCCATCCAAATCTGCACAGGTCTAGACTCTTTGACTCCAGCTCCACCCAAGTCTGCACAGGTCTAGACTCTTTGACTCCAGCTCCATCCAAGTCTGCACAGGTCCAGACTCTTTGACTCCAGCTCCATCCAAATCTGCACAGGTCCAGACTCTTTGACTCCAGCTCCATCCAAATCTGCACAGGTCCAGACTCTTTGACTTCAGCTCCACCCAAGTCTGCACAGGTCCAGACTCTTTGACTCCAGCTCCATCCAAGTCTGCACAGGTCCAGACTCTTTGACTCCAGCTCCATCCAAGTCTGCACAGGTCTAGACTCTTTGACTCCAGCTCCACCCAAGTCTGCACAGGTCCAGACTCTTTGACTCCAGCTCCACCCAAGTCTGCACAGGTCTAGACTCTTTGACTCCAGCTCCATCCAAGTCTGCACAGGTACAGACTCTTTGACTTCAGCTCCACCCAAGTCTGCACAGGTCCAGACTCTTTGACTTCAGCTCCATCCAAGTCTGCACAGGTCCAGACTCTTTGACTCCAGCTCCACCCAAGTCTGCACAGGTCCAGACTCTTTGACTCCAGCTCCACCCATGTCTGCACAGGTCCAGACTCTTTGACTCCAGCTCCACCCAAGTCTGCACAGGTCCAGACTCTTTGACTCCAGCTCCACCCAAGTCTGCACAGGTCCAGACTCTTTGACTCCAGCTCCATCCAAGTCTGCACAGGTCCAGACTCTTTGACTCCAGCTCCACCCAAGTCTGCACAGGTCCAGACTCTTTGACTCCAGCTCCACCCAAATCTGCACAGGTCCAGACTCTTTGACTCCAGCTCCACCCAAGTCTGCACAGGTCTAGACTCTTTGACTCCAGCTCCATCCAAGTCTGCACAGGTCCAGACTCTTTGACTCCAGCTCCACCCAAATCTGCACAGGTCCAGACTCTTTGACTCCAGCTCCACCCAAATCTGCACAGGTCTAGACTCTTTGACTCCAGCTCCACCCAAGTCTGCACAGGTCCAGACTCTTTGACTCCAGCTCCACCCAAGTCTGCACAGGTCTAGACTCTTTGACTCCAGCTCCACCCAAGTCTGCACAGGTCCAGACTCTTTGACTCCAGCTCCATCCAAGTCTGCACAGGTCCAGACTCTTTGACTCCAGCTCCACCCAAGTCTGCACAGGTCCAGACTCTTTGACTCCAGCTCCACCCAAATCTGCACAGGTCCAGACTCTTTGACTCCAGCTCCACCCAAGTCTGCACAGGTCTAGACTCTTTGACTCCAGCTCCATCCAAGTCTGCACAGGTACAGACTCTTTGACTTCAGCTCCACCCAAGTCTGCACAGGTCCAGACTCTTTGACTCCAGCTCCACCCAAGTCTGCACAGGTCCAGACTCTTTGACTCCAGCTCCATCCAAGTCTGCACAGGTCCAGACTCTTTGACTCCAGCTCCACCCAAGTCTGCACAGGTCCAGACTCTTTGACTCCAGCTCCATCCAAGTCTGCACAGGTCCAGACTCTTTGACTTCAGCTGCACCCAAGTCTGCACAGGTCCAGACTCTTTGACTCTAGCTCCACCCAAGTCTGCACAGGTCCAGACTCTTTGACTTCAGCTCCACCCAAGTCTGCACAGGTCCAGACTCTTTGACTCGAGCTCCACCCAAGTCTGCACAGGTCCAGACTCTTTGACTCCAGCTCCACCCAAGTCTGCACAGGTCCAGACTCTTTGACTCCAGCTCCACTCAAGTCTGCACAGGTCCAGACTCTTTGACTCCAGCTCCATCCAAGTCTGCACACGGTCATCATCGCTATCCTTTTCGTCGGCTTTGCATAAATTTCGACAAAATCAATATTCCCCTTGCACTTGCTACATGTCCCCCCTAATCCTAGACCACTGGGAAGAGCATAGTGGACACTTGCTTATGTACTTCACAGTACTATAGGGCTAGGGCTATACTTCATGGTGATATAGGGCTAGGACTATGCTTCATGGTGATATAGGGCTAGGGCTATACTTCATGGTGCTTTAGGGCTAGGGCTATGCTTCATGGTGATATAGGGCTAGGGCTATGCTTCATGGTGATATAGGGTTAGGCTTCATGGTGATATAGGGCTAGGGCTATGCTTCATGGTGATATAGGCTAGGGCTATACTTCATGATGATATAGGGCTAGGGCTATGCTTCATGGTGCTTTAGGGCTAGGGCTATGCTTCATGGTGATATAGGCTAGGGCTATACTTCACAGTGATATAGGGCTATGCTTCATGGTGATATAGGGCTAGGGCTATGCATCATGGTGATATACATGTAGGGCTAGGGCTATACTCCACAGAGGGGGGCACATGCCTGGCCCTATAACTTGTAGCTAAACATCACCTGACCTGTTCCAATGCTTCCTGGAATGCATCAAAGTCTGTCATCCACTCCATGGCAAAAGTGTGGTCCACCACATCTGTCTTGTTCAGAACTACAATGAATGGCAGCTTCGTCTTGTACAGGATGCTGTGTGGAGAGGGATCACATGATGACTGACCAAGTCATGTGATCTCACCCAATTATGTGAGTACACAACCAGAGGAGGTTGCTCATGTGTGACCACATACCTTCTTATTCTCCCTCATGTGTGACCACATACCTTCTTATTCTCCCTCGTGTGTGACCACATACCTTCCTATTCTCCCTCGTGTGTGACCACATACCTTCTTATTCTCCCTCATGTGTGGCCACATGCCTTCCTATTCTCCCTCGTGTATGACCACATGCCTTCCTGTTCTCCCTCATGTGTGACCACATGCCTTCCTATTCTCCCTCATGTGTGACCACATCCCTTCTTATTCTCCCTCATGTGTGGCCACATACCTTCCTATTCCCCCTCATGTGTGACCACATGCCTTCCTATTCTCCCTCATGTGTGACCACATACCTTCCTATTCTCCCTCGTGTGTGACCACATACCTTCCTATTCCCCCTCATGTGTGACCACATACCTTCCTATTCCCCCTCATGTGTGACCACATACCTTCCTATTCTCCCTCATGTGTGACCACATACCTTCCTATTCTCCCTCGTGTGTGACCACATACCTTCCTATTCTCCCTCATGTGTGGCCACATACCTTCCTATTCTCCCTCATGTGTGACCACATGCCTTCCTATTCTCCCTCATGTGTGACCACATACCTTCTTATTCTCCCTCATGTGTGACCACATACCTTCTTATTCTCCCTCATGTGTGGCCACATACCTTCCTATTCCCCCTCATGTGTGACCACATGCCTTCCTATTCCCCCTCATGTGTGACCACATACCTTCCTATTCTCCCTCGTGTGTGACCACATACCTTCCTATTCTCCCTCATGTGTGACCACATACCTTCCTATTCCCCCTCATGTGTGACCACATACCTTCCTATTCCCCCTCATGTGTGACCATATATCTTCCTATTCCCCCTCATGTGTGACCACATACCTTCCTATTCTCCATGGAGCTGTAATGTTCCTACGGCCTCTTCTTATCTAAGTGAGATGTTGCCTACAGTACTGCCACAACCTTGCCTCATCCAGAGGTGTTCTAGGGAGGTGACCTCACATCCTGGGATCAGAGCTAGGGCAAGGGTTGTTCTAGGGCAAGGGATAGTCTAGGGCTAGGGCAAGGGTTATTCTAGGGCAAGGAATGTTCTAGGGAGGTGACCTCATACATACATCATATTCTGGGATCAGAGCTAGGGCCAGGGATAGTCTAGGGCAAGGGGATTCTAGGGCAAGATTTTTTCAGGTCAAGGTTATTCTAGGGCTAGGGGTAGTCTAGGGCTAGGGTTATTTTAGGCTAGGGATAATCTAGGGCTAGGGTTAAACTAGGGCTAGGTTTATTCTAGGGCTAGGGTTATTCTAGGGCTAGGCTTATTCTAGTGCTAGGGGTGGGCTAGGGTTATTCTAGGGCTAGGGATATCGTGGGGTACATGTATTCCCAAGTAACATGGGAATCCAAAGAAAGGTTGAGCCTAATACTGGACATCCCTCTAATGTTTAGTCACTTTGGTGATGCATAAACAAGCTCCTCTGGTCATATGACAGTCATGTGACTCACCTGCAGGCATAGAGCATGTTGGACATGAAGGTGACTGGGTTGACGCTGCGTACAATGTCCATGACGTACACTATCACAGTGGGGAAGGTGGAAGCCTGCCATGAACACAAGTAGGAGGACAGAGGGTTTGTAAGAGGAGGTGAAGACATGACTAGGAGGACAGAGGGTTTTCAGGAAGAAGAAGAGAGGGTTTGGTAGAAGAGAGAAGGGTTTGAGGAGGAAGAGAGAGGGTTTGGAGGAAGAGGGAAGGGGGAGATGTTTAGAGGGTTTGGAGAAGGAAGAAGAGAGAAAAGGTTTGGAAGAGGAGCGAGAGAAGGTTTGGAAGAGAGAAGGGTTTGAGGAGAGAGGGCTTGAAGTAGGATGGAAGGTTTGGAGGAGAGAAGATTTAGAGGAGAGAGGGTTTGGGGAGGAAGAAGAGAGTTTTAGATGAGATAAGGAGAGGTTTGGAGGAGGAAGAAAGAAGGCTTGGGGAAGAGAAGGTTTGGAGGAAAGAAGGTTTGGAGTAAAGAAGGCTTGGAGGAGAAGGTTTAGGGGAAGACAAGAGAGAGCTGGAGGACATGTTGAATGCTGGCTATCTGTACATGCCCAGTCCACAGCATAAAATAGTCAGAGTTTTAGTTTGAGAGGGAGCAGACCTATTCTCCCTCTTTTTATGTTGAGAAAAAGGCAGACAATCGCAGCTGCCACTCATCTCCCTCACTCTCCTCCCTTGCTCCTCTGAAACACCACTCAAAGTTTTGTCTGGTTCGGCCCATGAGGTCTCTATATATCCTTCTTTCTCCAACTAAAAACAATTGCCTCAAATCTAGAATCCTAGGGTCCACAGGAAAAGTGACGTTTGGAGGGTAAGAGGAGAGGGAAGAGAGAGGGAGGAGGAAGAGTAAGGAGATCAAGTCTAAAGCAGAGGGAGAGAGGAGTTGCTCATTGAAATACTCACAAGTGTCTCTGTGATGATGGAGCCGGAGGCAGACCAAGTAAACACCTCAATCTGCCCTGGCGTGTCAAATATGACATATCTGCCATACACAGAACGATTGTCAGACTCTTACAATACCTCACTGACTTACTTCCCTAACACCTCCTCACATCACCCCATCTACCACCTCTTCCTCCCTCCCTCCCATAACCCAGCTCTCCCTCTTTCTCTCCCCCATCACCTGTCTCGCCCCCCAACCTCCCTTCTCTCTCCCTCTCCTTCCAATCTCTCCAAACATTGCAGTTAATTATCTCCAAATATCATATCTTCCTTCAGGGATATGGGAGGGACATCCCCCCCCCCCCCACCCGGCTTGGATCCTGTTCTCCCCCCTCAACCGCCTGCCCCCCGCTTCTCAGAAATCACTTGCATGTTATTGATCAATTTCAGCACATCTGCCCGCTTTATCATCACACACCGTGAACAAAATGAAACCTTAAATGGTACTCTACCTTCACAAAACATCAAAATATGCCCCCCCCCCCCCAGCACACACATACTTTCTTTCCCCTCACTCATCCCACCATTTCCCCACCTCTTCTTCTCCCCTACCAACTCCACCTTCCTCCTTCTAACCTCACGTAGTACTCCCTTTCCCCATTACACAAGGTGGAAGAACACAGGGTGGAAGAGCACAGGGTGGAAGAGGGAAACGACAAAGGGTCTGGGATGGGGACGTCGAGTGTTTTGTTCCAAAAGTACCCCAACTCCGATGCACTCACGGTTACAGGCACACTGAAATTGGGTACAGGGTCAGCTACGCAAGACCTCTCTCCTCCCTCCTCACTGTTACCCGCACTCACTACCTCTCACACGTCACCCCTCCCTCCTCCAAACAGCCATCATACTTCACTTCTGGTGCTATCTTCTCCAGAAAGCCCATGACTTGGTCGAAACGAGTGGCAAAGAGGTTGAGAGATGTAACAATACCTCCATTGGGACCCAAGTTGTACTTCTTCATAACTTCCTTGTAATTGACAGTATCTCTGATATCTAATGCAGAAATCATGACAAGAAAAAACCTTCAGATACCCAACCCTTTGTCATCTCCTTCATCATCTCCTTCCTTAGGTGGAAGGAGAAAGGTTCTGGGAAGTAGCATATGCACATGTAGTTCAGGCAGACGCACACATTCAACAGGTCAAGCGGGTATCAACAGGTAAAGCGTGTAACACCACAGACACAACATCCGACATGTTACACTATCTAGAGTTTGCATGGACTACTCACCTATGTTGATTGGAAAGGGAACTTCATAGACTGCTGGGTCAAGGTTCACCAGGTAAGGGGGAACCTTCTTGGCATGCAAGTGCGCATTGATCCTCTGTACAAATCGGAAAGAAATATGCAGTCCAAAAAGTCCCTGCATGATTTGACTCTCACAGTGCAAATGATATTCGTGGCATTCTATAGCCCTAGGTTACTGCTATGATTTACTTGAACAAAAGTGGTTTTGCCTGATCCTGCCATGCCTAGACAGATGATACACGTCGGCTTGTTTTCCAAAGAGGAAGGATCTTGCGAAGGTACGTCAGCACCAGAGCTACGAACATGACCTTCCGCCATAATCCGTTTGCCACGTGGGTGGGTTGTTTATCTCTAGACGTGATTTTCACCAGCCGACCACCCAAATGCAAAAGACGATCTTTACCTTCCACAGGGTGGTAAAGGGTCGCTTAACGAGGGTCAAGTTTTCATTTGCTAAGATTTTTTTTCATCTGGGCCCCCCCCAATTTTTTAATTTTTTTTTATTTTTGTAAAAATTTACAGAATTACATTTATATTGGTAAGGGTAAGGAGTCCACAATGTTATAACAGTCCTGGTAAAGGGAGGAATAATCAGTAGCAGATTGGACTAGCACAACACTAGTAGGTCTCTTGGTGAGAGAAGCAGCTCCCAGCTGCTTACGCGATGGCACATAGCAGTACGGCACCCCTTTATCTTCACAATAGACTGGGATGTGAGAGATGACATCAATCGGACTGATGTCACCAGCAATAACAACCACACCTTTGGCATTCTTTCTTAGTCCCTTCACCACTTCCCTCACACCTCGCTTCAGCCGTTTGGCTTCTTGCGACTTCTTCACAATCTTGTAGAGCTTCTTGGTCAGCTTCTTGCTAGCCATTGGTTTGGCAATCACACTCACTAACTCAACCAACTCCTCATAAGTCTTGGAAGGGAATTCACTGGGGGCCATTGTTTGCATTCTTTTTGCTTTTTTGACATCTACTACTCCTTTTTTGACGACTACCTCTTCCTCCTCCTTCTCTTCAGTTACATCTTCATCCTTTTGCTCCACATCTTCCTCCACTTTCGCTTCCAGTAGTTGATTATTTTCTTCCTTCTTTCGATTTTTTGTTTTCTTCTCCTCCTCAACTGGAATATCTCCATGCTTCTTCCTTTTAGGTTTCGTTACCTCCTCCTTCTCATCTACCTCCTCAGTTTCTCCATCTTCTTCCTCCCTTTTTCTCTTCCCCATCACAGCGTGCTCCAAGTTGACCTACCGGGTGTGCATGGGGTGCGGTTTGATACGTACACGCACTGGTCCAGGTTCACCCACGTGGTCAAGAACGAATGGAATTAGGTTTCGTAGATGAAGTTGAGGACCCCGAAGAGCTAACTAGTCCTTTCTTTCCGAGCAAGGTTGGAGGGAAGCCTGCCTGGTTGGACACGACGAGAGTTCCATCAGTGGATATACTGAGCTGCTGTAAGTGTGGAAAGCCATTGATTAGTCTTCTACAGATACAATCTTCGCCCGATTCCTCTCCTGATGACGAACACCACAGGGTTCTCTTCCTGTTCATCTGCACAGATTCAAAGTGTCATTTGTCAGGTGATACTAGCTGCTGCTTTGTGGCACTGAGATACGAGATGAGAACAGCCTCTGAGATGACGACAGCCTCTTATGACAACAATACAGAACCGACAGCCTCTTATGACAACAATACAGAACCGCAGGACACCTCTGGCAGCAATGGAATAGCTTCAACAGACACTAGGGAACAAGCAAAAGAATGTTCAAGTGATGATAGGTCATCCTCAGAGATAGAATCTTCTATGATAACACTGTGTGTTGTGTGTGGTGGGCACGGCCCTAAACACTGTGGCAGCTGCAAATGTGTTCATTACTGCTCCAGGAATCATCAGCTTCATGACTGGAAGGTTGGCCACAAAATGGTCTGCCCTGAACTGAAGCAAGGTCAATGTTTGCAGAAAGCATTGGATTATAACCCATCATTAGGTGTTGTTTTGCTAGAGCTGGCAATAGTAACAGAGTTGGAACCAACTTCCTGTCTGGGCAAAGGAAATGATAGGAGTGAAGAAGATAGGATGAGAGATTACACGAGGTACGTGGAGAAGGAAATGAAGGGCAAGCTGGAGGAGGTAGGGAAACTGGAGGAAATGGAGAAGGCAGCCACAGCAGGTGAGAAGAAAGACAAAATGTTCCGAGCATTCAAGAAAAGGATATCTGTGGAACCAACTCAGGTAGAGTGTACAGTTTGAAAACATGAGTGAACTAAATTCAAGGAAAGAATCCAGTGTGACACTAGACTCACTTTTTTCCTTTTCTTTTTTACATCACTGTATATATAAACACTTGTAGATATTACGGTACCAGCGAGGGGGTCAGCCTCTCTATGTGTCCGGAGAGAGAATCCCCAAGACTGAAGACATCCCCAAGTGTGGGTGTGGTTCAGAAAGGACCTTTGAACTCCAAGTAAGAGTATACCGAGGCCTTTGTGTCTATTTTTCTATAATAAGCTAGGGTATATACTAGGGTATCCAAAAAAAAATTTTTTTTAATTTTGTAGCTCAAGTTTCAAGAATTGCTATAACTGAATTGTTTCACTGATTTTCGAGGTTATTGAATTTTCGAGGTTATTGATTGCAGATCACACTTTTCGTGTCTAGATGGCAGAAACATAAAGCTCCTTGGAACTATATACTGTGTAATGTTCTCTCTAAACCAAATATTTGACTTGTACCCACACCATCTAACAAATATCGGCTCTGCATTTTACCTGTGTAGACCAGCTTTAAAAATATTATGGTGAACATTACATCTGTGCAGGTGATGCCCCAGCTTCTATATTATTTGAAGTTGGACAAACAGTTTTTGAATGGCTCCGATATTGACTGGGGAACACTACTGGTCTACACTTGCAGTTCTGCCAACTGCCTGCTAGGCCCTGGATACCACCAAGAGTTCATATGGAAACAGGACATTTCTTGAACAGAAATTACTCACATCATCCTTTATATATATACAAACTCGAGAATGAATGTCATAAACTAGTGGTCACAATATTTGCTGAGGGTCATCGATCTGTCTCCTAGAGCTAGTTGTCACCTGTGTAATACATCTTTGTTGCTCGATCAACATGCAAAATATCATGTCATAAAGTTCTTGAATCACACATGTAAGATGCCATCATATCCTTGAGCCACACACAGGTAGGAGTGGTACATTGCACTATGCAAGATCTCTCTTGGTGGATTGGTCGGGTCAATGATTGAGTGAACAGTGAAACTCTTGCCCCCTCAAACGAAGGGGGAGAAATAATTAGGATGATTTATGTGGTTTCATCTGTTACAAAGATTCTGTACCTGTTTTAAAAACATTAGCTAATGACTGTCTGATTGGTTATGCACATGTAAGATCATCAATGATTCAACATGGTTGACTTCAAGTATGACTTCACTCAGCACAGCACTGAAGATCCTTTCACTCTCGAGCATTTGTTGCTTGCATAATGAGAACCAATTTTCACCACCCCACTTAGTACCAGCTCAGCCAAAACTTTCATGTAATTTCTCACAAGGATATATATCTGTTACACTCTCTTGCATGTGTCTGCAGCTGTACCCTTAAATTAAAATCTGAAGTTCAACCACTTCCATAAAATCAGCTTTCTTTGCAGTAAGCTCTCGAACAGACTGGTTAACTATATACCTGGATGGGTCAAATACCTCTTAATGGGTGCTATTATTAGATCAAGTGCTTTGGAACAGATATAGCAATACAGTGTCTCGACACTTAATGGACATGAGCTGGTGCTTGCCCATCTTTACCATCGTATCTATAGGCATTTGTGGGGAAGGGTTAGTTCATCCACTGTTTATATATCTGTCAATTTCTCAAGCGTCTCAGTGTGACGACAGTCATAGTTACAAATACCTGTCCGTCTGCTGTTGAAAAATGGGTATGCTGAAGAGTATATACTTACTGCTCAAGTTATCTGTATGACACAAGAGCGGCTCTCCAAGAATGAGGCCATAAAAAAAATCATAAAGTGATCATTTCTGTGATCCCACTCCTCCGATTCAAGCAATAATCAGAGTAATGTCAAAACTTTATCCCACACTGCTGAGCACCTCATAAGCTTTTGTATAGAATTTTGATCTGATGGAGATGATGACTTCAACTTCCAAACTTGGTTCCATACGCTTAAGATGGTGAAGAGGTTGATGACTAAACTCTGAAGTCAATTTCACATTGGGTGATAACTTCTGAAGTCAGTTCTATACCTTTAGGCTTCATCTGTGTAAAAGAATAATGACCTGTCCTTTGACCTACCTCACACTGGTGAATAGAAACACTGCTGCATGTGTAACATAATAATGGATCATATACAAATGTTAGTTATGTGCATACACCACACACTTGCACATGCATGCACACACAAAAAAAACAGGCATTTTAACTTGACTTTATTATATAGATAGATTGAATTCTGAGGTGATGGATGATTGCCAATATTGAGTGAAGAATAATCCAAGATACACTTCAATGATAATGGGAATATAATTCATAAATATACTGCGGAGGTAGTCTTCTCGTTTCTGTTTGGGTCTTCATTTTTGCTATATAGATGTGAAGTAATCCTTCAAGGGAGCTAGGAGGTGGCACATAACTGGCACGCACGAGGCCTTGCATGGTAACTGTTGCTGGCCACTAGGTTCTACGTCAACATCGGTGTAGTGCTCAGGAAAACTAAACAGCCTAAAATAATAATAACAAATAGTACATTGTCACAAGTGATCAGAACTTGATAAACATTGTTCATAGAACTTTATATGATATCTTCAGGCCATTCAGAGCTATTATGTCATTATTACACATAATCTACAGAAATTATAGCACTCCTGATGAAGGCTATATATATAGAGAGCATCTAGTCGAAACATCGAGAGAGTGAAAATTCAAGTTGATTATTGAGAAGTGCATTCGAATACAATCCACCTTTTTGTCAGATCTTGGATACAAGAAGTAACTTGGTATATATTGACTTGACAACTAACCTTGCCATCTCTGTATACCACAACTCGTCCTCATTTTCCTGCCCTTCGACCTTGACTGGGACCACCACATCCTTAGACTGCTCAATGGAGCTCATCTTGGTGTTAACTGTATGCAGTCGTGTGGACTGTGCCACGTTGAAGGAGTACGTCTTTTGGCAGTCCTGAAGATTGAAATGGTTACTTGACTGTGGATTCATGCCAGGGAGGTTGCCCCAGAAGTACCAAGCCCTATGAGACGGAGATATCTCCTTGGCATCTACCACGACAGGGTTGCACTGAATTGGGGAGGGAAAGGGAGAAAGAGCAGTAGTTGGCAGCACTATTAGCAACAGAAAACAGGTTTGACCAAGATTAAGAAGAATAGCATCGTAAGTTCCAGGTGGATGAACTTATATATTCGATGCCATCAAATAATTTTGGCCGCCAGCTAAAAAAACAACAACATACAATGTGACATCATCAATAGGATATCTTGCATGCCCAATCTGAGGACTTTAAAGGAGTTATTGCATCTGTGTCTATATAGCTAGTGTGTAGATATTTATTGTAATGTCAACTGAGCCAACTTGAAGCTGTTGAGAGTGGAGTGCAGCTTTTTGTTGGTGTAGAAATGGAATCTTATGGTCATCAAGCAGAAACTGCAAGGATATGACTAGTGTAGAGAGGCACAAGCAGGATACTTGGTGATTATTAATATAGTATATAGCACAATTGGCAAAATCACACGGGTCGCTTGATCTTATAGAAATTATTTTTCAAGATTAAACAGACAGTGTGCAATTTTAAGGCACCACCTGGGGATCTCAGAATGCAGAAGTAAAACTCAAAGCTGTTAAACAATCCAGGATTGGAAGACAAGAAACTTAATAAATGTAAACAAGACATCAGCAGGAAAACAGCAAACCAACCTGCAGGAATCGGCTGATGTCTTCCTTGTCTCGTTGGCGCATGGAAATGACATTCCCAAACAGCCAAAAGAATGGTTGGTCCTCATTCTGGGCTGGCTTGGTAATGGAGAGAATGCGGAAGAAGTTGAAGAACAAACTTCCTACGCCATCTAATAACACACAACAAACAACAGTAGATCACATGAATATCACATGACAACTCGGTTTTAGCATCATGTAATTACAGCATTTCCTGGAGTTTGATATGTTTGGGTGTAAAGCAAAGTCATGTCGATTGCAGATCTCTTGACAGACAGCTAGCTAGTCTTGTAAGCCAGGTATAAAGGGGAAATACTTGAGGTAATTAAGGATTTCATCAGAAAGTTGACAAAGCAACCAAATTGCCGCCAGCCTTGAAATGATGAAAGAGTTGTTGATATTTTTTATATCATTTAACATATCCATTCCCAGACTGCTACATTTTATATCTTCCAAGGAAAGCAATAAACTCCATAACGACATGAACAGTTTGTGGTCAACAATTGGTTGCTTAGTAACCTAAATGAATATCATTATTATGCATTCACTCTTATTCTAAGTCTTGCTGCTAAATTATATCAACAGTTGCTCTCATTATGTTATGCTGTGGAGAAGTAGGTACGGGTTCTGAGCCATCACCGAAGAGTTGTCAAATGCTGGAACAAGCAACTGGGATAAGCAGAGAGAGGCATAAATGCTGAAGGATGCTGAAGGAGAACTTGTTCCTCACAAGACACTGAAGAGGAAGGGCACAGAAGGGATGCCATTGAGATCAAAGATGGGCTTGAGGACATACCATCTACACTAAGGAAGATCATGGAGGAGACACCATAGATGCCAAACAAGGGCCTGGAGGCGATATATATGTGCAAGAAAAGAGAGCTAATCAAGCTGTGGACTAATGGAGGAAAATACATTATGTGAGAACTGACCTAAAAACTCGCTGGAATCCATATTATATAGTAATCTATATAAGTAATATATAATAAAATGCCCACCGACTCTATATAGTAATCTATATATAGTAATCTGTATTACTCAAACACCCACCAACTAACTACTCAGGATATTACCACTTCAATGAAGTCTCATGTAGCCGACACCCCCCTCTTGGGAAGTCAACAATATCAGACTAGTCTTGCTATGACATCACGAAAATGATGAACTTTGAACAGTTACTTTAAGTGTTCGTATTGTTTGATGTTGAAGGAAATTGATAAAAATAATTTACAACTACATTAAAAAAATTGATAGAATCACACGCCAAATCTGGTGAGTGCCTGCTCCAATCTCATCATGCATGATCAAACAGGTTTCAAAGTACTTGCCCCCACACCCCATCCCAGATCGAATTATCTTTTGAAAATGGTGCATTACATGCTGCAGGTACAACTCACCACTCATACCCTTTCCAGCAGGACTCACAACAGATGGATCATTGCATGGCCTCCCTCCAAGCACTAGTTCAAATGGACCCAAATCCTTCACCTAATGACATCATTCACACAAATTAGAGCATGTCACAAACCAAGTGTTGCCAGCATAAGATGGAGAAAGAAGACAACATAAGCTACTTGTCCTCTATGTGACAGGATATTCACGATAAACTTCCACATGGCTAACAACTGCTTAACTTTAAGCTCACAGGTCACATTTGCTAGTTTGTGATAAATTGATACCGTTACCAGCTGTTATGATTGTTATGGATTTATGGAAGAGTGAGGTCATAGTCTAATACCTTGACTGACTTAATAATTGTAACTGAAATGGTTTCTTGGACATAAATATTGTGCAGCTATTTCTTATCATGTGTTCTGTGATATCAGCAGTGAAATATTTAAAAACACACCTTATTATCAGTTAATTTGAATATATCTCCGACGTGCACGGCCTTGATGTGGTGTCCCACATCCTTGTCTGCCTCCAAAGACACATACAGCTCCACCTTTATCCCCAGCTGCTCCAGAATAAGCAGTCCCACCCCACTCTTGTCAAACAATCCCAAGACACGCAGAGGCCTCCGCAACTCCAATGGGATGGGAGGACAAATTAGTGAAGGATCCTGAGAAAATGAAAGGACACATTCGTAAGCCCACTCCTCCTCTCTAGCCAGATAACATTCGGAGTTATCATTTCCCACCCAAGTCAACCCATGCATAAAAACAAATGCCAAGAAGAAACCTAGAAATATATTACGAGATTGCTACATCATCCAGTCTATTGCTTGATGCTGGCTTCTATCATTTACCTTCCACTCTTCAAACCATGATATGCTCAATTGTTTTAAAAAAGACATCCAGTTTTATCTTCTTCTCCATTTTCATTAAAGTGAGAATACAATTTCATTTATTCATTAGCAAAGAATTTAAGATGTATAACAAGTGCCCCCAGGAGATGTGACACACTTACAAACTGCATCTTGTTGTCACTCAAGAAGAGCTGGTGGAGTTCTATGTCCCAGTCCTCTCTCTTGGCCAGGAAGCCCACATGACTGTGGCTGGGGCAACACATGTAGCACAGCCAATGATCATCTGCGTCAACCTTCACAAAAGACAGATCAAAGTTATCATATTTGCAACTGTCAAGGGACTAGTGAAAATGCGATGCATTTGGAGCTTCATCAAGTGCATGCAAAAGTGCTGGCATAACACATGCAGTTTGCACAGGAAAAATCACGATTTATTTGATTCACTCATCACAGGAAAAAGCAACAAGAATTTCAGTTTGTAATAAGAAACATGATATGTGGATACAAGAGGTCATTATTTCAAATACAGCTTTGGTGTGAATCTCACCCATCCTGTCAGTTAAAGGAGCCATTGCACTCTGTCTGTATGCTTAGTTGAAACTTGAAAAGTAGATGCTAGAAATCAAGGGACCTACATACGTCTGACCTTACCACCACTTGTACTCTTCTATGTTGGTGATTGTGAGTTTTCCTTCTCGGCTCCTCCCTAGATTTGCAGCAAAATCAGTCACTTTCAGTTGCTTCCTGATAAGCATAAGCTTCCATCTCCACAGCAACAGAAAGCTGCCATCAGCATGCTCTGTAGTGGCTATCTCAAAAGCAATAGGAAAACCACAAATTTTGTCAGATTTATTATAGCACTTCCTGAAGTTTACTGGACATACATGGTGGAGTTCGTTTTATGGTAGAGGCTTAGCCACACACAAGGGAAGGGACTGACTGACTCATATCAGACAATAAAGTAACACAATGTACTGGCAGTTCATACCAGACAATAAAGTAACACAGCGCACTGGCAGCTCATACTAGACAATAAAGTAACACAATGCACTGGCAGCTCATACCAGACAATAAAGTAACACAGCTCATACCAGACAATAAAGTAACACAGTGCACTGGCAGCTCATACCAGACAATAAAGTAACACAATGCACTGGCAGTTCATACCAGACAATAAAGTAACACAGTGCACTGTCAGCTCATACCAGACAATAAAGTAACACAGTGCACTGTCAGCTCATACCAGACAATAAAGTAACACAATGCACTGTCAGCTCATACCAGACAATAAAGTAACACAATGCACTGGCAGCTCATACCAGACAATAAAGTAACACAATGCACTGTCAGCTCATACCAGACAATAAAGTAGCTGGCAGCTCATACCAGACAATAAAGTAACACAATGCACTGGCAGCTCATACTAGACAATAAAGTAACACAATGCAGTGACAGCTCATACCAGACAATAAAGTAACACAGCTCATACCAGACAATAAAGTAAAACAATGCACTGGCAGTTCATACCAGACAATAAAGTAACACAGCGCACTGGCAGCTCATACTAGACAATAAAGTAACACAATGCACTGGCAGCTCATACCAGACAATAAAGTAACACAGCTCATACCAGACAATAAATTAACACAATGCACTGGCAGTTCATACCAGACAATAAAGTAACACAGTGCACTGGCAGTTCATACCAGACAATAAAGTAACACAATGCACTGGACTCATACCAGACAATAAAGTAACACAATGCACTGTCAGCTCATACCAGACAATAAAGTAACACAGTGCACTGGCAGCTCCACAGCTCTGGCAGGTGCAGCAGTAGCCAGACCACTTTTTGTGGAATTAATTTTGGATGTGGTTTAAGAGTTATAGAAAAATCTAGGTGATAGGTCGTAGCCTACAATTTGCCATTCCTTTTGAGTATCTTTCAAATTTGTACATATAGATGTCCATCAAAGTCTGCCAGACTACTATTGAAAGAAGTGGAGCCACTCTGCAGTGCATATTATGTCAAATCTGTGATCTTCTACACTTGCAGTATATGTACTTGGTTCTACTCATTATGCTACAGTGTTCCACTTATAATGCATTATGTACCAATGTCACGTATATGATACATTGCATTATGTACTAGTGTTGTCACTTGTCTGTGTTACACATGATGATAATAGTTACATCATATTACATGCATAATGTTAATTGGCTTAAGCCAAAAACTTACTCTTTTCAGCTCCTCTTGTCCACAGAGTTTGTTGATGCAGTGTTCACAGTAGACCCTATGACAATCACATGACATTCTGTTTAGATATATTCTCCGCCTCAGCTTGTCAATGTGACACCATAGCAGCCATGCACTAATTATAATACTGAGGTTCAAGTGTTCTTTAAACCTCACACTGCCAACTTTATAACAGACTAACATTGCATTCAGTATAAAATTAGTAGTTGATAAATATAACTATAGCAACCATATATATCACTAGGTTGCCCATGAGTTGACCAACATTGTGGTGAAATTCAATTGTCTAGCAACTAAACTACAAAACTTGAATATGTTTATAATACTTTCTTTCACTTGTTACTTCAAAAAATGAGAGGAGAGTACAAAGGACAAGAAGCTGTTAGAGAGTAAACTGAATCAGTTGGGCATACAAATTCAAACTCTGAGGCACAACCTGTCACACAGGGATGTCATATTTTATTGCAGAATCTATAATTAGCTAGCTATACAAACCACAATAGCTAGACTAGGAAAGCTATCAACCTTTCTCTCTTGGATATTCATACTTGGCTACAGCTACCTATGAAACTTCCACTGCTTCAGTATTTATATGTACATACCTAACTGATTTCCTCAAACATTATTGACTGTGCTTCATCAGAAGCATCAGATATTCTGATATTTGCCATGTCCTCAGGGTACATAGCATCATCTCCAAGGTGTATCTACATCCCAGCATCTTCATCAGTGCTCTCGCTCTCCGAGAGGGTGAGTTGCAAACAGCATCCAAAGCCTCTTGTTTCAAATGGTAATTCTCATCCGCAATTTCAATTTTGACCTTGCAGTTACCTTAGTTACGTATGAGCTATTCAACTAAAACTTCGTATATTGATAGAACAACCCCTTTCATTGAATTGATTGAGTGATTGAGACTGTGTCCATTTTGCATCTCTACTCATTAATAGTGGGAGCACACTTGTATTTATATTTGTTATTTCTGGTTGCTGTGAAAGAGACCAATGATTTTAAAAACAATTTACAACTGGTCCATTCTGATCGTGGGATCAGATTTTTCATCCTAGTGCATCAAAACCCCCAGTGAAGCTAGCATGAGTTAGATATTCAGTTCACTTCTTGAAGCTAGCTAACACCACTTGTGTGTGCATGATCAAACAGAAGCTAACTACTGCACAAGCTTATAAGACTGCCGGCCATCTAGTTCACTTTCTGAAGCTAGCTTCTTTCCTCTGCCACCACTAGTATGTGCATGATCAAACAGTAGCTAGCTACACCACCACTCCTTCCCCCCCAATATGTATAATATTCCATTTATTAATTACAAAAAATTTTTTTTTAATCAACAAAGAAGAGTTCCAGATTTACAGCAGCATGTTCATGAATAAGCCACTCCCATCAACATACTCCACAGTGTAATGTCGTCAGTAGGAATGTTGATTAAGTACACGCATGCTCTGGGAATGATAACCTTTTCAGTTATTCTGGTACTTACTTGGGACAGCTTTCAGCATCACACAAGAAGACCTTTTCTCTCCCACAGCAGATGCAGCAGTACATCTGACTGCCATCCTCATCAAACAGATAAGCACGCTCCATGAAGAGGTCCTGGAGATGACAAGGAGGTGTGATGGGCAGCATGATACTCCTAAACATTCAATCCTTATCAACTTCACCAACCTCATTCACATCCCCCCTTCTCTCTCCCCTACTCTCACCTTGCATGGAGTACAGTAGTTGCCGTGGAAGAGAGGATGGATGGTAGTGATCTTTGGGTCACCACAGCCAATGCAAATCTCTGACAATTCTAAATCTCCTTTCCAAACAGACTCAAAACGAACTTAATTAATAAAAGGAGGAGAGTAATAATACTACTAATAATAAAGCTCTGAAATGCAGTGGCCACATCTATTAGCAATCGGTGTAAATGCTAGATGACTATTGTAAATGCTCTATTAGTATTGGGTGGAGCTTCTACTAAGCTGTAAATGCAGCTAAAATGGGTACATTCTGGTCATATCAGTAAGTGTTATATAGAATTTCAAAAATATGGTCAAATCAATTTCAACTCCCCAACGAGGGCACTTCACTTGCCAATGAGATGGCCTTCCCTAGCTAAAAATAGGGTGCAATTCTTACCTTTCTTTTGGAGTGGCACCAAGATGACTTTCTTCTTTGGAAGGCCATCTCCATTCTTTCCTCTCTCTCCTCCTTCCACAGACATCACATTTACCTGCTGTACCTGGTCCTCACGTGTCGGCAGGAATCCTTTAGAACCCATGGGGAGGAATCCCTTCAGAGCCCACTCCACCATCTCTTCCTCGTAGGAGGTTAGTAATATCACTCCCTTTCTGTCCCCCTTTCTTCTTTGTCTAATTTCAGCCATCTTGTTTCTGTTACCATCACCTACACTTATTTCTTCCTCCCCCAACAAGATTCCCTCATTACTTTTATCTCCACTATCCTCCTCATCTCCACCTTTCCTGACCTCTGACTCACTGCTAACACTGGTCTGTTGGGAGGGCTTGGACTTCTTTCCAAGGAGAGTGGCTCGAGAAGAATTCCCCTTCACAATCCAGTGTGACTTCTTATTATTGGGATCCGACATGAATGTCATCTTGCACCTTTTGGCAGCTTCCTGGTGGCAGTAGCAAACAGAATATGAGACTTAAACAAACTAAAATTTTGATTACAGCTCTCTGGCTGGACACTTTTTAGCAAGAACATCATTTCAATCCATATCTGTGTGACAACTCCTTCCACATCTGGCAAGCAGAGTGGATGGATGATGAGTATGTGTGTGTTTGCACCATAGAGCTATTGTTAATGTACTTTATCTCTACCCGGGTGATATTGATCAAGTGTGTGTCCCCATTATTATCAACCTACTCCAACCTGCCGCAACCCAGTGTGGTGTTGGTCCAGTGTGTGTCCCCATAGAGCTATTATGAACCTACTCCAACCTGCATCAACCCCAGTGTCATATTGGTCCAGCGTGTCCCCATAGAGCTATTGTCAACCTACTTCAACCTGCCTCAACCCAGTGTAGTGTTGGTCCAGTGTGTGTCCCCATAGAGCTATTATAAACCTACTCCAACCTGCATCAACCCCAGTGTCATATCAGTCCAGTGTGTGTCCCCATAGAGCTATTGTCAACCTACTTCAACCTGCCTCAACCCAGTGTGGTGTTGGTCCAGTGTGTGTCCCCATAGAGCTATTGTCAACCTACTTCAACTTGCCTCAACTCAGTGTGATAATCAAAATAATGTGCACAAGATCCTTGATCAGCAATACGGATTAAAACAATATAATTTCCCCAGTTTAATAATCATGTACCTTCAGAATTGCTAAAATGGCTTTTTTATATCCTCCCTTCATATGATGAAGAACATAGTACTTCTCAAACTCATCAAAGAGGGTCACTTTATCTGAAGGAACCTTCAAGGTAAGAAACAAAAAATCCATATGTTGTAACTAGTGGTTGGAATCTTAACATTGAGCAGACCATAGACAGTTGGTTTTCTCCAAACCAATTTATCCAGACTTGAATGATTTCAGATTGATCCTCGGCCTGCCTGTCATTTGGTTCTGGTGTACTTTTTGTCTTCTCTTCATAGCTGATAATGGAGCCAGGCCACCAGGCATATGGGGGTAGTTTGCCCCATACTAAACGACCTATACAGTAGGTCTCTTTGAGCTTCTTTATGTTGAAGGGGCAAACAGGAACCATGGCAATGTCGTTGCTAGCATTCTATGAACCAATTATAAGCAGTACAGATTGAACATTCTGTTATAGTTTTTCTGGGTTCACTAGCTGACAATATTATGATAAAGTAACAAATGGCTTAAAAAGAGCTGTTAGATGAGCTTAAACTCTACACCAAAAATTGATACATAAACTTCCAGTATAATAGATTACTAGATTTTTTTTTTGTGCAATGTGATTATTATTGGCTAATGGTAAAAGTGATTACTTGGCTAATGTAAAAGATGTAATTGCTATTGGTTAATGGTAAAAGTTGTGATTACTTGGCTAATGTAATTGCTATTGGCTAATGTTATAAAAGTTGGCTAATGTAATTGCTATTGGCTAATTAAAAGTTGTGATTATTTGGCTAATGAATTTTCTATTGGCTAATTTATTTGCTATTGGCTAATGGTATAAAAGTTGTGATTATTTGGCTGATGTAATTGCTATTGGCTAATGTAAAAGTTGTGATTACTTAGCCAAGTAATTGCTATTGGCTAATGGTAAAAGTTGTGATTGCTATGGGCTCATGAAAGTTGTGATTACTTGGCTAATGTAAAAGTTGTGATTACTGCTAACTGATAAAGCTGTGATAGCTATTATGCTACAAAGGATTGGTTAAAAGCCCCAATGCTAAAAGCCATGATTAAAAGCTTCATCCAATGCCTTGGTACAATATCATAAATACTTTCTCCCAATTATACCAAATGCCCTTTCTCACACTTGTCTAGCTGAGCTGTTGCAGGCTAAGCTATCCCAGTCCTATTACTCCACCACAATTCTACCTGGTCAGCAGCCCAAAGCTAAAGAAGGAGGAGCATTGGTTACTTAGCACTTGACTACCAAATTTCTACTCTCACAAACTCTGGTCTCAACTGGCAGGTCTACATGTGAACCAAATTTAGCACTTAATAATTATACTGATTTTACCTTTCCAACTTTTTTGTTGTTAGTATCAGGGTGCAGTATACTTCCTTTGTCTACATCAGCTAAATTAGAAACTGTGGTGGTTACAGATCCTATGGTGGTTGCAGCTCGTCGATGATGACGCTGATAGCCATGTCTAAGTTGACTACTGGCAATATCCAGTTTTCTCTGCGAAGTCTTGCTTCTAATATCCTTCCTCACTCGACCAGGAACTCTTTCCATCTGCTCCAAAGCAGTCACACCAAATAATGTTGTCTTCTTTTTTGATCGTGAGCTGAATCTTCGAGAGTCCACCTCACTTTGACTACCACACGTCCTCAAGCCACGACGTCCATGACCACCAAATTCATATACCTCATAATTTTCTAGGGATATGTCTTCTTCAGCAATGTAGGATGAAGTATCAGATGCAAAATCACTTGCCATATTTGTCCCAGCTATTACACTTTTCAAGTGAGATGTATTCCAACCATTTACTTTTGTAGGAGCAGTATATCCCCACCTTGCATTGCTGTTGCACCTGGTTTTAGTTAGAGGCTGTAATTGTGTGCTGTGCACTGCAACAGAGCTTCTGTGGACTACTTGCACTAAAACTGGAAGGGATATATACATAAGACAAGAAGAGTTTGCATGTATAAATATTGGGTATCACTGCAGCCATTAGCTCCAGCTACGTTTTATTCACATGTGTAAGGCTTACACTAGCTACTCTCTCAGCACAAAAAAAGTTTTAACATAGCTAAATAAATATGCAACTATAATACAGCTATACAACTGACAGAGCCTGTATCTCAATGCACTGCACAGGACACTAAGGTGGCCTTACATAAAGTACCTTTTGCTACAAACCCAACATTCCATATGCACTGCAATTAACGACTCTTTTCTTTGGTCCTGAATGTTGAAGTATGCCACTCAGTGACTCACTGATATCGCCAGGTCCAGCGGTGTCAGGCTTACGAAATACGCGCGCGTAACGCGCGATCATTTACATCACTATAAAAAACCACAATAATTTATAATATAATATAATAAATTAAGTACTGTTGACTTCTTTTTCAAATATAGATTGTTATTAGGTTAGTTTAGTTACTAAATAGTTTCACACTGTGCTGTATTATATATGTGATGGTCTTAACAGGCAACATTAAATCATAAATACACCACTCGACTTGGGGGGGGGGGGGGGGGGGGGCGGATTATCCTGCGGGCAAAACACCAATGAAAATCTAGAGCCCACTTCCTGGTCAACATCAGTAAAAAAATAAAAAATAAAAAAAATAAAAAAATAAAAATAAAAAATCCTGGTCTCTTGCACATACCGACGCCTGTCTGAGCATCCTCTGTACAAACAACATTTTTGAAACTGGCTAAATGTTGGTCTGTAACTGTCTGTTTATTTCGTTTATCCATTTATCTTTATTTCAACACACTCAGTTGTATCCATGTAAAATCCCGTGATGGGAGAGGGGGTGTGGCGGTGCGATATAGCGCGCACTAAATACGAGATGGCGATGAGGAAGGGGTTCAAGTGTTTGACAACTCTCTGCTCTCCTTCTTTGTCCGGGACGTGCAGACGAAGCCAGCTAGGATGGATAAGGTCAGTCTAGTATCTAGTTACACTTATGATATCAAACGACGCTTACAGACGGTATTTCTGACTCCTTATTCTTCAGAAAACTCTCTTGCGCGCGCGCGCATATGTGATTGTCTTATGAGACCAATTCACCACACTGACTTCTTAATTTTGATGTGCTATTGAATTCTGTAGATGCAGCTCCACTTCTAAACGATCTGAACCTGACCTCTCTTCTATCGAACCAAGGTATGACTCCCAGGGGGTGATAGAACCCATGAAACTTCCTGGGAAATGGGGTGAGTATACTGGTACCGTTATGTACCCCAATGATGATTCCGCAGTCTGGGACGTGAACCGTAAGTTGCTAAGTTTTTCTGACTTTAAAATGCTTATCATTGCTTAAGCATAATTCATTCCTCACTGCCTCAAGAACCTGTACCTGGAAAACCTGTGGATAACATGACGATGAACTTTGGACCCCAACACCCAGCAGCCCACGGTGTTCTGAGGCTGATGTTGCAGATAAGTGGAGAGGTACATTTTGTAGCGTCTCAGATTTGTAGCTGAACTGAAAATGTTTCGTTCAGTGTGGATTGTGGGGGGGGGGGACCAGTCAAGCTGGGGACGCTGTTCTTAATTAATCTCACCTGAGGTACTGAAGTTACATTACCTTATGCTTAGGGGACTAGTTTGAGCAGTGCGTACTTGGATAATGTGTTGTGCTGAAGGTTTTGTGTGAATATTTCACAGCATGTGCTATTTCCAATTCCTCTCTGTTGGTAAATGACTCTGGGTTCACCGAGAGTACTATAAGCCCATACCAACTCGGTTCCTCTCTGTTGGTAAATGACTCTGGGTTCACCGAGAGTACTATAAGCCCATACCAACTCGTTTCCTCTCTGTTGGTAAATGACTCTGGGTTCACCGAGAGTACTATAAGCCCATACCAACTCGGTTCCTCTCTGTTGGTAAATGACTCTGGGTTCACCGATAGTACTATAAGCCCATACCAACTCGGTTCCTCTCTGTTGGTAAATGACTCTGGGTTCACCGAGAGTACTATAAGCCCATACCAACTCGGTTCCTCTCTGTTGGTAAATGACTCTGGGTTCACCGAGAGTACTATAAGCCCTTACCAACTCGGTTCCTCTCTGTTGGTAAATGACTCTGGGTTCACCGAGAGTTCTATAAGCCCATACCAACTCGGTTCCTCTCTGTTGGTAAATGACTCTGGGTTCACCGATAGTACTATAAGCCCATACCAACTCGGTTCCTCTCTGTTGGTAAATGACTCTGGGTTCACCGAGAGTACTATAAGCCCATATCAACTAGGTTCCTCTCTGTTGGTAAATGACTCTGGGTTCACCGAGAGTACTATAAGCCCACCAACTCGGTACTAAATGATGGTGAAACAACTCACTTCATTTGTTCCATTTAGCCTTCCTATTGCTACTCCCATTCATCAGAGAGTGTAGTGTATGTAGACAGAAGTCATTACGATTAGAGCTGCAAGACTAGAACCTTCTCTCAGCAGCTAGACCCCATAGTCGTACCTTTGCAGCATAACCATAACATAACCATGTGAAAGTATTGGATCAGCATTATCATAGTGCATCTGTGTGATGTCTGCATAACCTTAACTTATCCATGTGAAGGGGCTGCATAATCATAGCGCAACTATAAAAGTGTATTGAACACACGTGTCCCACGCTGAATAATTATCTGCAATCTTGGTGCCGCGGTTTTAGAAAGCCATTGAAATTAAAACAATTAGGGTTTCGAGTTCTTATCTCAATGGAAAATATATAACTGTCGTCTCGATATGGTGTTGCTTAGCACGATCGCAACCATAATTGCCTCTAATTAAAGGAAACGGGTTTCACAGATCTGGCCTGCTGGATTTGGGATTGCTAAATGGCTACTGGGATGGTGCTGCGATGGCTTCCAATATGTTTCTTTTCTCAATGAACTCTCAGTTGACATAATACCATTACAATAACCTTCTCAATAATCAACTTGAAATTGTATTCTCTCGACGTTATAACTGGACGCCTTCATCAGGAATAATCAGGAATAATTATTCCTGATGAAGGCTAGAGCATCTAGTCAAAGGGCAATTTCAAGTTGATTATTGAGAAGGTTATTGTAATGTTTCTTTGTTTCTAGTGACACTATAAAGATGGAAATTCACTATTTTCTGAACAAGCACACACAGAGATGTATATATACTGATATATTACAAGATTCCTGATGAAGGATGGAGCATCTAGATAATGGCATATGCCTCCCTACAGATGGACAGTTTAATAACTGGGCCATGCTTCACACAGGGTATGGGATAACAATCCACAATGGTATTAGAAACTTACCTGTGAAGTCTACTCATTTTCTTCAGGCCTCCTATTGGTCATGAGTCACGAGTGCAGTATAATGCAGTATCTGCTTCACTGTACTGCACTAAGCAAATGTGATGGGGTCTGGAAAAGGGTGTTGGTCGTACAGAAAACAAGTGTTAAAAATTGACCTTCAGGGATCATTTTCCAGTTGGTGCCATAATCCTCAGCCTCTGGGCAGCTTTTGTATATTTCCTTTTCCCTGTATTGTATTTGAAGATGGCAGACGCACACACACACACACACAAACACAAACAGAGTTCATATTGCGATTAACACTCACAGCTTTCTAGCATCGTAAAGGTGATCTGGGCCAGTTTTAAACCCAAAACCACATCCTACGTGCCTTGAATAATTCACTAAAGGTAGTAATCCAGAAGCAGGAAGAAACCTGTGAAATTCATCTTTAAGGATCCATCTGACAGGGTTTCATTTAGGGGGGCGGGGGTGACTGGAACCTTTTTGCCCCCCACCTGGAACCTTTTTGCCCCCCCCCCCCTTGGAAATTGTATTATTAAAATTCATTAGAGACTTTGTCACATCTTTAACCATCATGCCCCCCCTTTAATATCCAGATTCCTCCAGTTGCCCCCCCTTGGACAATTTTCTAAATGAAACCCTGCATGATCATTATTTAATGTCTCTTCTCCTACCCCATGAGTTGAGCACCATTAGTTCATTCACAGCAATTTTACCAGAAGACTTCAAATTACTTGCAACGACAAATTTACTTGTAAACATGAAAATTGGTAAGGGTGGCCAATATAATTTTTTTAAAGTTTGTGTGTGCAGCATAAACAGAACCTTATTACTCGTGCTCAGTTCAGCTGTTGTTGGGTTTGTGGAGTTCTCATTCCTAGGCAACTGATTACCAAGTCCAGGAGAATGCCTGATCCTCAAACAAAACATCTACTGTTTGGTTTGTGGAGTTCTATGCGACTTTTATCAAAACCTTGAAGGAGGCTGACCCTACATTATACGCATGCTGACCACATTGTTTGCTACTCAAATCAGCACATACCAAATCTTGCTCCTCTTGATGACTGTACTGATAACTCTCCACAAATGTTCCCATAAAGTCAAGAATAGCAACAAGACGCGGCATGTGCTGGTGTGTGTAGTGTGCAAGAAGAAGAAGCAAGATAGAAAAAGTGCTTAAAAGTCCTGGAGTCCCAGAAAGCAGTTAGATAGTAGTGCAGTTCTTAAACAACAACAACAAACAACTTGAAACAACAACAACAATCTCTCAGCGGACGTGGCATAAGATGCAATGACTTTCTCGATATCAACTTAAATGTTTCGCTAATGCTCTAGCTGAGCATTGAGTGAGTGATTATATAATTGAGAAAGAACAAAAATATTTTTAGATGACTCCCCTCCCACCCCCACCCCCAAAAGGAAACGAGTATAAACCACAACCAATTAGATGACCCTTAACCATAAAAAGCAGGCTAGTATATTAGCTTAAATGGTAAAGGGTCATCTAGTCTACCTGGAGTTCAGGTGCTACTTCTGTGAGAACATTGATTGCATAATCCATGATGAAATAATTACCTGGATATTAGCAAGTTAAAGTGTACAATTTCACGTTGAGGTGTGCTTAAAATTGCAGAAAAGTTTTGTGGAGAAAGTTAATGATGTATTGAGACTGTATATTGAGACTGTATATATTATACACTGTCACTGGATTTCATGGGCTCTGTTATGACACCAGTTTGAGGTCTGGTGTAAAGAAGTGTTTATTTGTACGATTACTCTCGGCTGACATAATGCTTTAGGTTTGTTTGGTTTTTGAAGCCAGTGCAATTTGAACTGAAATACTTTGGGTCAGTAATGAACTGACATGCCTTCAAAATCTTCATGTATACTGTTATGTTTAAAAATAAATATTGTAGTATGGTAGGTCATGTTGACTCTGTGGCGCAACGGTAGCGCGTCTGACTCCAGATCAGAAGGTTGCGTGTTCAAATCACGTCAGGGTCATTAATTTTTTTTTCTCCCATTTTTCCCTCTTTTCTTTCCCCCCCTCCTCGGGGTCATTCGTTTTTTCCTCATTCCCCCCCTTTTCTTCACCCCCCTCCCCCTTTGATAAAACCTTTTTATGTGATTATGACCTAGACAATTGAGCGATGCGACCCACATATTGGCCTATTGCACAGAGGAACAGAGAAGTTGATGGAGTATAAGACCTACATGCAGGGCTTGCCCTACATGGATAGGCTGGACTATGTGTCCATGATGTGCAGCGAGCAGGCATACTCCCTGGCCATTGAGAGGCTGATGGGGATCGACATCCCTCTTAGGGCCAAGTATATCCGCACCATGTTTGCAGAGATCACGAGACTGCTCAATCACATCCTGGCTGTGGCATGTCACATTATGGATTTAGGAGCCCTCACACCTTTCTTGTGGTGGTTTGAGGAAAGGGAGAAGGTATGTGGGCAAGTAGTTGGGGAGAGGTGGGGAGAGATTGAGACAAATAGGGAGGAAGGAAGAGGCGGAAAGGTGATAGCGTGATTGGGATGATGGTACGTGTTTGGGGGAAGGCTAAGAGAAGTCGGGGTGTGGTGGACAGAAGCGTGGGTATGTGTGGGGGGGAAGGATTGATGTGTGTGGGAGGGAAGGATTAGGTGTGTGTGGGAGGGAAGGATTAGGTGTGTGGGAGGGAGGGTGAGGGAGGGAAGGAAGGTTAGGTGTGGGTGGGAGAGAAGGGTTATTCACAAAAAATGGGAGGGGACTGGGTAGCACGAAGAAGATTGAAAAGGTGTGTAAGATTAAGAGAGGAGGAAGAACTGTGCCACATGTGGTGTTGTACTTGTCTTCAGATGATGGAATTTTATGAGAGAGTTTCTGGAGCCAGGATGCATGCAGCTTACATTCGTCCAGGAGGTGTGGCACAGGACCTCCCACTTGGGCTCATGGATGACATCTACCATTTCATCAAACATTTCAACACCAGAATAGATGAAGTGGATGAGGTAAGTGGATAATCACTTGTATGTCACGTGACTTACTGTGCAGCTAGAATAGATGAAGTGGATGAGGTAAGTAGATAATCACTTGTATGTCACGTGACTTACTGTGCAGCTAGAATAGATGAAGTGGATGAGGTAAGTAGATAATCACTTGTATGTCACGTGACTTACTGTGCAGCTAGAATAGATGAAGTGGATAAGGTAAGTAGATAATCACTTGTATGTCACGTGACTTACTGTGCAGCTAGAATAGATGAAGTGGATAAGGTAAGTAGATAATCACTTGTATGTCACGTGACTTACTGTGCAGCTAGAATAGATGAAGTGGATGAGGTAAGTGGATAATCACTTGTATGTCACGTGACTTACTGTGCAGCTAGAATAGATGAAGTGGATGAGGTAAGTAGATAACTTGTATGTCACGTGACTTACTGTACAGCTAGAATAGATGAAGTGGATGAGGTAAGTGGATAATCACTTGTATGTCACGTGACTTACTGTGCAGCTAGGCAAGCTTATGTAGTCTTGAATCTGTCAGGTACATGCTATGTAGTATGGGCCCCCTAATGAGGTGGCTATATAAGTATATACTGAGTGTGGTATGTGCCCCTGGTGGGGTGGCTGTGTCATATAATATATATATATATATATATATATATAGTTATTAGGTGCAGTTGTGTGGGACACAGATTATCTCTAGTCAACCAGCTTGTACATGATTACAAATGTATTTCAGTTGTGCCCAGGTGGGGTAAAGTGGCCTGACAAAGCCACACCATGATGTTTACATGGCAACCAGGCGACCTGACCTGTACCTTACTGACCAGATTTGGGTCAAGGGGGAGGATATGCAAGTCATGGGGGGGGGGAGGGGGGGGGGGTAGATAGATAGATACCAGATCCTGAGGATGAAATTTCATGTTTTTAACATGGGGGGATGGGGGGAGGGGGGCTATCAGTTTACTACCTTTGCGAAGTGTTTTGGGGGTTCTAAATTGAGATACCGTTTATAACTAAGAAGCTGCCAAAGTGAGTTTTAGCTGAGATAAACATTGTGTTTTTCTCTGCTGTTAAAAGAAAAAAAGGGTGGTCAAACCAATATACTGCTGCAATATGGTATGGAGGTCCTTGTGGGAAGGGGGGGGGGGGGGGGGGTTACATCTCCATTTCATCTAACACTTGTTATGGAGTCCCCCATTGGGGGGTTGCTATCAAATTTGGACGTTTATATAAGAGGCATAGTCTCAACTTTGCAGCGCATCACTTCAGCATTCCATAAGGACTGGATTTTATTGGATGTTGTCAACTTCTTGAGCATGCACAAACAGATGCTGAACTGTGGAATTTATTGACCATCGATGTTTGGTCAGCCTCCAGTCTTCACAATGGAGTCCAGAGCAATAGCTAGCCATCCAAGCAGCAGCAAGCAGAGTTACAAGAGTTCCCAAACACTAAACTAGTTATAAGCTGAGAATACTCCCCCCAGTGGCACACACGGATGACCACACCCATTTTGATACTGGCACTCGGAAGAAGAACTCCCTCAAATTTTGAAGCTTTTTGTGACCTTTAGGTGCATGCAACCAAGGTCTGCGACCTTTGCTACACAATGTTTTGAAGGTTACCTGGCAGTATGAAAGCAAGGTGGGGGAAAACCTGAGCAATTTCTAGAGGGGGGGGGTCTAGGATTAGGATTTAATAGGAGTTAATTGCTGACACGTGTGCATTCCAAGGTCTAATACATCCTCACAGCATGCTAATTCACATGAATTATGAATTGTGAAATAGATCACACCTGCTGGCTTAGAAATACCACCGCTCATACCATCATGGGACTATACAGTGAAGTCAACGTTGACCTTGAGTAGATGCTGTTCCTGCTTTCCAGAGAGAGGGAGCAGGCAAGAGCGATTATATACTCAAGCACTTGTATTAAATGCACTTGCATAAATAGGCTAGTATCAGGCTTGTACCTGCTGGTCCCAGGCTTGTACCTGCTGGTCCCAGGCTAGTACCTGCTGGTCCCAGGCTTGTACCTGCTGGTCCCAGGCTGGTCCCAGGCTTGTACCTGCTTGTTCCAGGCCTGTACTTGCTGGTCCCATGAAATGCTGGTGGTCAAGCTTGTACCAGGTGGTCTCAAAACAATTGATTAAAAGTGCCTTCCAGAAATTACTCCTGAAAATTCCCTTTGACAGAATCTTTTAGGATGGCAGTTAGTTAAAGACGTTCTTATGTCTTTTGAAATTTGCATTTGCTTCACTCTACTGGAAGCTCAGTCCTGTAGACCCCCGGCTTCTTAGCATTTGCTTCCATATTTCATTCTTCCTCCTGCAGATGGTATGCTTGGCATGGCTGAGGTCAGAGGTGATCACCTCATGTCATTCCCCCGTCTTCTCTCTAGCTAATCTTGGAGCTACAGCAAACCATGTTACAATAATCCAGACCCTCCTAGAGAAGAGTTGCAGATCATGCGACTTGCTCCTTCTGGCGTAGCTGATCCTGTATTTATCATGGCAGGTCATGTGACTTGATCTCTCTCTGGCATAGCTGATCCTGTACTTACCGTGGCAGGTCATGTGACTTGATCTCTCTCTGGCATAGCTAATCCTGTACTTACCGTGGCAGGTCATGTGACTTGCTCCTTCTGGCGTAGCTGACCCTGTACCTTCCTCATCTTCGTAGGGAGGGAATTGGTGTCTTGAATATTGCGTAATTTCTGCAGGTGCTATTTAATGGCTCATGCCATAAATACACAATCTCATTTCCAACATTGCTGGGGATGTGATGAACAGGAATACTCCAATCTGATTGGTGCGCATCTCTAGTTTCAGCTAAACAAGACTTGTATACTAGAGACATCATTCTTCCCCTGCCCCTAAGGTAAAGGACTGCCTGAGTGCACCAGACCATTGACATTCAAGCCACTCCCCTAAGGTAAAGGGTTGGCTGCACCAGACTGGTGACATTCAAGCCCCTCCCATAAGGTAAAGGGTTGACTGCACCAGACTGATGACATTCAAGCCACTCCCCTAAGGTAAAGGGTTGGCTGAACCAGACTGGTGACATTCAAGCCCCTCCCATAAGGTAAAGGGTTGACAGACTGATGACATTCAAGCCACTCCCCTAAGGTAAAGGGTTGACTTGCACCTGACCAGTGGCCTTCAGGGGGCCTTCAGGAGCTTTGTGTGACTTGAGCTTCTCTGATTTTTTTTGTTTTAGTAAGAAGGCACACACACACACACACACACACACAGAGAGAGAGAACTGTATAGGGTATTTAGTAAGTGTCCTTGTGTTGTGGGAGACCACCACCCAAGTTATGGACTTACATATGTAGCAACGGCTGACATAGCAAGCACCCATTGTGCTGTCATTAGACTGTGCACATGTATCAAGCACCCACTGTACAGATAGAATCCCACGCAAGGATGATGGGAAGGGGAGTGGTTCTGATCCATTTTAAGTCGCCCTCTTGGAAGTTTTAGTGAACTTGACCATCAAGTGGAATAGTAGCTGAGGCAGATGCACAGGCTGGATATTAAACCAACCAGCAACTCCTCACCTAGAGCTGGCTCTAACTAAAGCAAATGCACAGGCTGGATATTAAACCAACCAGCAACTCCTCATCTAGAGCTAGCTCCAGAGGCACAGGCTGGATATTAAACCAACCAGCAACTCCTCACCTAGAGCTGGCTCTAACTAAAGCAGAGGCATGGGCTGGATATTAAACCAACCAGCAACTCCTCACCTAGAGCTGGCTCTAACTTTCAAACCTCACTGCAAGTGATAATGTCACACCAATAACATGAGTATGCATCTTTTAAAACCTCGAGTGCCAGATTCAAGGCACAAGTTTCCACTATTCATATCAAGCACTCACCTCGCTAATTTTAAAGGTTAAGTACCCATTGCCGTGCCGTATGGGCTACGATACTTTCAGATTGGTAGCTTGGAAGGGTGCGAAGGATATTTAATTATTACTAATACTTGCTGGGGGTGATGAATTATCATCATGCACTTTTGAATGTGTGTTTAGCTGGTGACGAACAACCGTATTTGGAAGCAGCGCGTGGTGGACATAGGGATCGTGAGTGCGCAGGAGGCCTTGGACTGGGGCTTCTCGGGGGTCATGTTACGGGGCTCCGGCATCAAGTGGGACTTGCGGAAAGTGCAGCCGTACGATGCGTATGACAGGGTTGACTTTGACATACCCATCGGGCGACACGGAGATTGCTATGACAGGCGAGTCTTTCTAATTCTCGGTGATTTTTAGATTTTTGGGGTTGGATGTGTGTGGGTTGGGAGTGAGGCAGGTTGTCTAGTGGTGCTGTGGATAATCATGTCAAAAGTTCATGCTGCCCATCTAATCGTAGCTCTAGCCCTAGCTCTAGATCTAGCTCTAGCCCTAGCTCTAGCCCTAGTTCTATCCCTAGCTCTAGCCCTAGCCCTAGCTCTAGCTCTGGCTCTAGCCCTAGCTCTAGCCCGAGCTCTGGCTCTAGCGCCCGAGCTCTCTCCCTAGCTCTAGCCCTAGCTCTGGCTCTAGCCCTAGCTCTGGCTCTAGCCCTAGCCCTGGCCCTAGCTCTGGCCCTAACTTTAGCTCTAGCTCTAGCTCTGGACCTAGCTCTGGCCCTAGCTCTGGACCTAGCTCTGGCCCTAGCTCTGGCCCTAGCTCTGGCTCTAGCTCTGGCCCTAGCTCTAGCTCTGGCCCTAGCTTTAGCTCTAGCTTTAGCTCTGGCCATAGCTCTAGCCCTAGCTCTGGCCCTAGCTCTGGCCCTAGCTCTGGCCCTAGCTCTGGTCCTAGCTCTGGTCCTAGCTCTGGCCCTAGCTCTATCTCTAGCTCTGGCCCTAGCTTTAGCTCTGGCCATAGCTCTGGCCATAGCTCTGGCCCTATCTCTGGCCCTAGCTCTAGCTCTGGCCCTAGCTTTAGCTCTAGCTCTAGCTCTAGCTCTAGCTCTAGCCCTAGCTCTGGCCCTAGCTCTAGCCCTAGCTCTAGCCCTAGCTCTGGCCCTAGCTCTAGCCCTAGTTCTGGCCCTAGCTCTGGCCCTAGCTCTAGCTCTGGCCCTAGCTCTGGCTCTACATGTAGCTCTGGCCCTAGCCCTAGCTCTGGCCCTAGCCCTAGCTCTGGCCCTAGCCCTAGCTCTGGCTCTACATGTAGCTCTGGCCATAGCTCGAGGCCTAGCTCTAACCCTATTAGGTAGTGGAGAGAAGTTTGAACTTTGGACTTCCATAAATGATCTGGACATATACATGTATGATATTCAAGGTGAGGAAGAAAATGGGTTATTGTGATCCTGAGGGAGAGAGGGTTATTGTGGTCCTGAGGGAGAGATGGTTATTGTGGTCCTGAGGAGAGAGGATTTCTGTGATCCGGAGGGGAGAGAGGGTTATGTGGTCCTGAGGGAGAGAGGGTTATTGTGGTCCTGAGGGAGAGATGGTTATTGTGGTCCTGAGGAGAGAGGATTTCTGTGATCCGGAGGGGAGAGAGGGTTATGTGGTCCTGAGGGAGAGAGGGTTATTGTGGTCCTGAGGGAGAGATGGTTATTGTGGTCCTGAGGAGAGAGGATTTCTGTGATCCGGAGGGGAGAGAGGTCCTGAGGGAGAGAGGGTTACTGTGGTCCTGAGGGGAGGAAGGGTGATTGTGGTCCTGAGGGGAGAGAGGGTTACTGAGGGGAGAGAGAGGGTTACTATGGTCCTGAGGGGAGAGAGGGTTACTATGGCCCGAGAGTGGGTGGAGATGGGTTATTCTGTGTTGTTTGGAATTTTATGCTTGCAGAGATCTCTCCCAAAGACAAGCTTGTGTTAGCAGTGATCTCTTCATGCACATGTGTGTGTGTGTGTGTGTGTGCTGTGTTCATGTGCTCAGGTACCTGGTGCGTATGGAGGAGATGAGGCAGAGCTTGAAAATAGTCCACCAATGTCTCAACGACATGCCTGAGGGCGCGGTGAAGGTGGACGACGCCAAGCTCACGCCTCCAAGCAGGGCGGAGATGAAGGTGAACATGTGATGTACATATGTAAGCTGGTGGTAGTTAATTAGAAGTGTAGTGATGGTCTACATGTATTTCTGTATGGCCAACGATGCTTCCCTTGTGTCAATACAGAGCTCTATGGAGGCCTTGATTCACCACTTCAAGCTCTTCACTGAAGGCGTGCATGTTCCTCCGGGGGCCACCTACACTGCGGTAGAGGCACCCAAGGCAAGGCTATGTGTATATATGTGGTGCACGTTCCTCCGGGGGCACCTACACTGCGGTAGAGGCAGCCAAGGCAAGGCTATGTGTATATATGTGGTGCACGTTCCTCCGGGCGGCACCTACACTGCAGTAGAGGCAGCCAAGGCAAGGCTATGTGTACATATGTGGTGCACGTTCCTCCGGGGGCCACCTACTCTGCAGTAGAGGCAGCCAAGGCAAGGCTATGTGTACATATGTGGTGCACGTTCCTCCGGGCGGCACCTACACTGCAGTAGAGGCAGTCAAGGCAAGGCTATGTGTACATATGTGGTGCACGTTCCTCCGGGGGGCACCTATGTACACTGCAGTAGAGGCAAACAAGACAAAAGATGTTTTATTTCTCAACGAACTTTCATTTGACATACGTAGAATAGATACAATGAACTTCTCAAGAATCAACTTTAATTTGCTCACTTGATGTTTTGCGAGATGTTATATTGGTTTGCCCCCTATTGTTTTGAAATGGAACCCCCCAAAAACTTTAAACTTAAAACTCACTTTTGCAGCCATAGCATCCCAAGGTGTGTGTGCCATCTTTATATATTTTTTGCTACCAGAACATTCCAAATTTCCCAATGCATTGCAATGGGTAAAATTAAAAAATATATAAAAAAATAAAAAAACGACAACTAATAATAATAAAATTTAAAAAACGTAAGACAAAAATTAAAGCAAAATAGATGATTGTCGAAAAAGAGATGATTTTCCCAGGTATATCACAGACAGTTTACATAATGAAGGTTGATGTTGTATATATGTGACACATGTGTATGTTTAGTGTATAGATCACAGACATTTTACATAATGAAGGTTAATGTTGTATATGTGACTCGTGTGGTGTATGTTTAGTGTAGATCACAGACATTTTACATAATGAAGGTTGATGTTGTATATATATGTGACTCATGTGGTGTATGTTTAGTGTAGACCACAGACACTTTACATAATGAAGGTTGATGTTGTATATAAATGTGACACATGTGTATGTTTAGTGTAGATCACAGACATTTTACATAACTTGTGGTCTAGAAAAATTGACAAATAATTTCCTTGTTCCTTTTGTTGTTGCTCCTGCTCTAAATGTTCTTGTCAGGCCGGTTGTAACAGTCTTGCTCCAGGATTAACTCTAGAACTACAGTAGCCATTGATAGCAGATTTAGGTTTTGTCGAAGATCTGTGCTGTTGACTGTTATCACAAGAGGAAGCTTATAAAGCAAAGAAAAAGTTATGCTGAGAGCTGCTATATATATATTATATACATCAGCTCAGCTAGGCCCACACAATAGGGTTTATTGTGTTGATGATCTTCACCTATTTTTGTGTTTTTTACTGAATGCTACTGCACTATATGTGACAATTTGGAGTCTCAGGTAGTTAGTCATAATGATAGTTAGTCATAATGAGTGCAGCACTTGTATGCAAGTTATGTGAGGGAACAGTAGATAAATACGTATGTACGTATTGGATAAAACATGGTCCAGGAGTCAAATTTACCGGCTTTTAATAGTTTTTATTTTATTTTAATTTATTTTTAATTTATTTATTCATTTTGGGGGGGGTAGGGCTGGTTTACTTACTACCTTAGTAAAGGATTCGAAAGCAGCATACTGGAAGTATTTTTGGAGCCAATATCGGATTGGCCGAAAACACTGTTTTAAGATATATTCACTTAGAGAACTTAATATTTTATTGTAGGTATGTGTGTATGTATGTATAGTATGTATGAGTTTAAGTCACTTTTCTCTTTTTGCGTTTTTTTCCATCAGCCATTTTGAAATAGGGTCAAGCCAAAGGCAGTGCTTCTATTGCACTTCCTGCCCTTGCCCACCCCACAGCTGCTGTGTGTCAGGCAGTTGATTACTCTTGTGACAATAGTCAACAGCACAGACCTTCAGAACCAGGCATCTGGGACTGTTGGTTTGGCCCCTATTTCAAAATGGATGGCTGACCCCCTGACCCCCCCAAACCAAAACTTATATTTCAGCTGAAACTCACATAGTCTTGGCTAGCTCCCACAGACTCCCACGTAATTCGCTAAGGTACGACCCTTTACCTATTAAATAACTGCAATTACAATGACTTGAAATTTACTCCCTCGACATCGACTAGATGATCTCAAGCCTTCATCAGGAATAATTAATGGCTGCTAGGAATTGAGTGGTGAGTGAATAAAACCAGAGCATACTGATGAAGGGAGTGACTGTGTCCAGCATCTCTCAGCCAATTCTCATCTCCTATGCAGCAAATCCATTTTTTTTGTATGAGTGCTTATGAGTGTATGAGTGCCTATGTATGTGGGGGGATGGTTTTGGGGGGCTTGCGGGGGATTATTAGGGTCTAAGTTTGTTGGTTGTCCCAGGCTTGTTCTGCTATCTGGTAAGGGGTCATGTCAGATATTAACCTTGGACCCATTCTCACTTGCTGCCAGATAGGCATTCCTCGGCCATTCTCTTCTCTATGATGACCATTCCTGTTTTATGTAAGTATGCATTATAAGGCGAGTGACCTGTTCTTATTTTTGCCGGGTGAACGGCGTTGAATACATCTATAGGCTCACCATGTACGTGCGGTGAATGCATGGGCTCACCATGTATGTGCAGTGAATAAATGGGCTCACCATGTACGTGCAGTGAATACATGGGCTCACCATGTACGTGCAGTGAATACATGGGCTCACCATGTACGTGTGGTGAATACATGGGCTCACCATGTACGTGTGGTGAATACATGGGCTCACCATGTACGTGTGGTGAATACATGGGCTCACCATGTACGTGTGGTGAATACATGGGCTCACCATGTACGTGTGGTGAATGCATGGGCTCACCATGTACGTGTGGTGAATGCATGGGCTCACCATGTACGTGTGGTGAATGCATGGGCTCACCATGTACGTGCGGTGAATGCATGGGCTCACCATGTACGTGCGGTGAATGCATGGGCTCACCATGTACGTGCAGTGAATACATGGGCTCACCATGTACGTGCGGTGAATACATGGGCTCACCATGTACGTGTGGTGAATACATGGGCTCACCATGTACGTGTGGTGAATACATGGGCTCACCATGTACGTGTGGTGAATACATGGGCTCACCATGTACGTGTGGTGAATACATGGGCTCACCATGTATGGCTTATGAATCCCTTTGCCTAGGAGAAGGGAGGCGGCACACCTGGCCAAGTTTGTTGCAGACATAGCTCAATGGATGTTTTGTTTGCTTACTTTGATGGAGCTGGTTCTTAAAAACTACAGTTTGTTTATTTTGAATTAATTTGAAATGACAAAATAAGTTATAACTTATACAGAAGTATAGGTTTTGCACAAGAGCATGAGACATGGCTACAACTGGAGCTAGAGGTGTGGCTACAACTGGAGCTAGAGGTGTGGCTACAACGGGAGCTAGAGGTGTGGCTACAACTTGAGCTAGAGGTGTGGCTACAATGGGAGCTAGAGGTGTGGCTACAACTGGAGCTAGAGGCGTGGCTACAACTGGAGCTAGAGGTGCGGCTACAACTGGAGCTAGAGGTGTGGCTACAACTGGAGATAGAGGTGTGGCTACAACTGGAGATAGAGGTGTGGCTACAACGGGAGCTAGAGGTGTGGCTACAACTGGAGATAGAGGTGTGGCTACAACTGGAGCTAGAGGTGTGGCTACAACGGGAGCTAGAGGTGTGGCTGCAACGGGAGCTAGAGGTGTGGCTACAACTGGAGCTAGAGGTGTGGCTACGAGAGCTAGAGGTGTGGCTGCAACGGGAGCTAGAGGTGTGGCTACAACTGGAGCTAGAGGTGTGGCTACAACTGGAGCTAGAGGTGTGGCTACAATGGGAGCTAGAGGGGCAATTACAATTGGAGTGCACCTCTCATATTAGAGATTATTTTCATCACTGGCATACACACCCACCCTCCTGTTGCCAGGCACCCTCCTCGAGCACTGTCATGGAGAAAGAGGAAGACGGTAGAGCGGTCTGCTTACCTCAGTGGAGCTTATTGTATTGCATTGTTTATGAACAAAAAAAGTTTGGAACATTTATTTTTGCAGGATCGTCCACAGTCCGTGGCAAAGTTCAAAGCTGTTGTTGCCCATGTAATATAAGGCTAGAGCTAGGACACCAGTTGCCTTCTTGCTGGCTGTAGTTGTAGGACTAGGACAGACAGCAGTTGCCTTCTTGCTGGCTGTAGTTGTAGGACTAGGACAGACAGCAGTTGCCTTCTTGCTGGCTGTAGTTGTAGGGCTAGGACAGACATCAGTTGCCTTCTTGCTGGCTGTAGTTGTATTAGGAATTCCTCGTTGATGATCAAGAATTTCAAAAATCAATCCCCAGCACGACAAAGTTTCACAAGATTCCCCGCACCTATCGGCGTAGGACATGCTCGCTGACTTTGTCAGTGTAGCGTAGGGCTAGGACAGCAGTTGCCTTCTTGCTGGCTGTAGTTGTAAGGACAGCAGTTGCCTTCTTGCTGGCTGTAGATGTAGGACTAGGTATATTATGTACATCTTGAACTTTTCATTGTTTGAACATTTTTCGTAGTCCTATTAACATACGAAAATTAAAAACAGGAGAAAATTTATAAACGTATAATTATACGATTATGCATTAGATATGGCTCGTGCACACATGGCAGGTGGAAGCGAGAGCTTGTAGCTTCTAGAACTGCTGAAAATATCTAACACAACATAATGAACACAGCTTTGACAATTTCCTAGGTACGTGTACGTTATTGATGCCATCTTCCTCCACCAGCTGCTACTGGACCTCTTAATTAATGGCTCTCTCACAATCCCTCGACTGTTGGTTTCATCTAGGTCTAGAAACTTGATACCCTTTCCTGGTCATCTCATCCACAGCTTTTCAGCTGTTGCTCTCCAGAAGTCACATGATATTGTAGGGGAAGTGGCATGATATTGTAGGGGAAGTCACATGATATTGTATGGTCAGTCGTGTCAGTAAAAAATAATACATAGACCACGAGTTAGTTTTACGAAAATATATATACTGGCACAAAATATTTCCTTATTAAAAACAAAAGATTCCAGATTACGGCACTCGTGTGTCAACACTGAGAATGCTCTGTGACAGGACTTATTGGTTGTTTACACTTTACCAAATGCAGGGTGAGTTTGGTGTCTATTTGGTGTCGGATGGCAGCACCAAGCCTTACCGCTGCAAGATCAAGGCTCCTGGCTTCCTTCATCTGGTAAGGAGTGGTGTGAGGGTGGAAGGAGGCAAGTATGAGGGGGGGGGGGGGGGGGGGGGAGAAGGGGAGACAAAGAGAGGGAAAGTGTGAGTGATAATGGGGGGACATTACGTTCAGCCATGCCTACTTATGGTATCAATAATCTTATGCCCCATAGGAAAATGTATTGTTATGATTGTCAATGAATCCCTGACATGTATATCCCCCGACACGTATATAATCCCCGACACGTATATAATCCCCGACACGTATATAATCCCCGACACGTATATAATCCCCGACACGTATATAATCCCCGACACGTATATAATCCCCGACACGTATATAATCCCCGACACGTATATAATCCCCGACACGTATATAATCCCCGACACGTATATAATCCCCGACACGTATATAATCCCCGACACGTATATAATCCCCGACACGTATATAATCCCCGACACGTATATAATCCCCGACACGTATATAATCCCCGACACGTATATAATCCCCGACACGTATATAATCCCCGACACGTATATAATCCCCGACACGTATATAATCCCCGACACGTATATAATCCCCGACACGTATATAATCCCCGACACGTATATAATCCCCGACACGTATATAATCCCCGACACGTATATAATCCCCGACACGTATATAATCCCCGACACGTATATAATCCCCGACACGTATATAATCCCCGACACGTATATAATCCCCGACACGTATATAATCCCCGACACGTATATAATCCCCGACACGTATATAATCCCCGACACGTATATAATCCCCGACACGTATATAATCCCCGACACGTATATAATCCCCGACACGTATATAATCCCCGACGCGTATATAATCCCCGACGCGTATATAATCCCCGACGCGTATATAATCCCCGACACGTATATAATCCCCGACACGTATATAATCCCCGACACGTATATAATCCCCGACACGTATATAATCCCCGACACGTATATAATCCCCGACACGTATATAATCCCCGACACGTATATAATCCCCGACACGTATATAATCCCCGACACGTATATAATCCCCGACACGTATATAATCCCCGACACGTATATAATCCCCGACACGTATATAATCCCCGACACGTATATAATCCCCGACACGTATATAATCCCCGACACGTATATAATCCCCGACACGTATATAATCCCCGACACGTATATAATCCCCGACACGTATATAATCCCCGACACGTATATAATCCCCGACACGTATATAATCCCCGACACGTATATAATCCCCGACACGTATATAATCCCCGACACGTATATAATCCCCGACACGTATATAATCCCCGACACGTATATAATCCCCGACACGTATATAATCCCCGACACGTATATAGAAGACAATTACAATTATAAGTCTGCGAAGCATACAAAATTTGCTACAATCAGATATATTTTTCGTGCTCGTGGCAAGCTTTGGTTGAGAAATATGGAGAGTGGAAGTCGAAGAGGTGTTAGTGCAGAGCTCGCTGCTAGTTTTTCTCAGAACTCACTACCAGGCTGCATGCAGTTCAGTTCATCATTAGCTCTATTACCTCTGTAAACTAGCTAGCTAGCTCACTACCAGGCTGCAGTCATCATTAGCTCTACCTGTATATTAATTACCCATGTAAACTACTGTAGCTAGCTATCTCACTACCAGGCTGCAGTCATCATTAGCTCTACCCATTTATATATTACCTCTGTAAACTAGCTAGCTATCTCACTACCAGGCTGCAGTCATCATTAGCTCTACCTGTATATTAATTACCCATGTAAACTACTGTAGCTAGCTATCTCACTACCAGGCTGCAGTCATCATTAGCTCTACCCATTTATATATTACCTCTGTAAACTAGCTAGCTATCTCACTACCAGGCTGCAGTCATCATTAGCTCTACCTGTATATTACCTCTGTAAACTAGCTAGCTATCTCACTACCAGGCTGCAGTCATCATTAGCTCTACCTGTATATTAATTACCCATGTAAACTACTGTAGCTAGCTATCTCACTACCAGGCTGCAGTCATCATTAGCTCTACCCATTTATATATTACCTCTGTAAACTAGCTAGCTATCTCACTACCAGGCTGCAGTCATCATTAGCTCTACCTGTATATTACCTCTGTAAACTAGCTAGCTATCTATGAGCCTGCTTGCCTTTTCACATCCCAGCTGTTGTAGCACCTCGGTACTGCAACCAGCACTTGAGCTCAACATCGTGAAGCGCAAGCTCACGCCCGTTCAATGCACGCCCGTTCAATGCTTCTCCAGGAACATTTTCTCTTCTGATATGTACTGCAAAATATATCAGTTGTAGCAAATTTTGTGCTCTTTGCCTATTTGGTCCACATGTGCAGACCCACTTGGTCCACATGTGCAGACCCACTTGGTCCACATGTGCAGACCCATTTGGTCCACATGTGCAGACCCACTTGGTCCACATGTGCAGACCCACTTGGTCCACATGTGCAGGCCCACTTGGTCCACATGTGCAGACCCACTTGGTCCACATGTGCAGACCCACTTGGTCCACATGTGCAGGCCCATTTGGGCCACATGTGCAGACCCACTTGGTCCACATGTGCAGACCTACTTGGTCCACATGTGCAGACCTGCTTGGGCCACATGTGCAGACCCACTTGGTCCACATGTGCAGACCCACTTGGTCCACATGTGCAGACCCATTTGGTCCACATGTGCAGACCCACTTGGTCCACATGTGCAGACCCATTTGGTCCACATGTGCAGACCCACTTGGTCCACATGTGCAGGCCCATTTGGTCCACATGTGCAGACCCACTTGGTCCACATGTGTGCAATGCTCAGGGATTCATCAAGAAACATGTCAGCACATTTTCCTATGGGGCATACAATTATTGGTACCATAAGTGGGTGTGGCTAAATGTGCGTGACAATACTGCAATGGAGAGGGAAAGGGTTGACAAGAGAAGTGTGAGACGGACTTCTATCAACACATATGGTGCAATTGTCTAAAATCACAGGGTTGATTACTGTCTATTGTGATTGTCATGTGACTTCAAAAATCACATGGTTGATTACTGTCTATTGTGATTGTCATGTGACTTCTAAAATCACATGGTTGATTACTGTCTATTGTGATTGTCATGTGACCTCTAAATACACATGGTTGATTACTGTCTATTGTGATTGTCATGTGACTTCTAAAAATACTTGGTGTGATTGCAATGTGATATTCTCCGCAGGCTGCACTGGACATGATGAGTAGAGGACACATGCTAGCTGATGTGGTCGCCATCATTGGTAAGACAAGCCCTTCCTCTGACACCTTGCATTACCATAAGTAGCTGCTTTGTTAGTAGTATACACACGTAGCAAGCACCCACCCCTCTGACCTCTGAATCCTTCACTAGGATTAGGCTGGGTGCACGTAGCAAGCACCCACCCCTCTGAATCCTTCACTAGGATTAGGCTGGGTACACCTAGCAAGCACCCACCCCTCTGAATCCTTCTTCTAGGATTAGGCTGGGAACATGTAGCAAGCACCCACCCCTCTGAATCCTTCGCTAGGATTAGGCCGGGTGCACGTAGCAAGCACCCACCCCTCTGAATCCTTCACTAGGATTAGGCTGGGTGCACGTAGCAAGCACCCACCCCTCTGAATCCTTCACTAGGATTAGGTTGGGAGCACATAGCAAGCACCCACCCCTCTGAATCCTTCACTAGGATTAGGTTGGGTAGCAAGCACCCACCCCTCTGAATCCTTCACTAGGATTAGGTTGGGTGCATGTAGCAAGCACCCACCCCTCTGAATCCTTCACTAGGATTAGGCTGGGTGCACGTATCAAGCACCCACCCCTCTGAATCCTTCACTAGGATTAGGCTGGGTGCACGTAGCAAGCACCCACCCCTCTGAATCCTTCACTAGGATTAGGCTGGGTCTGAAACCTTCGATCTAATTTGTGCGTGCATAGTGCATAGCAGATATATATTGTGTATATAATATAATAATTGTTTTTGCTATGATTTACAAAACTAGTCTAGAGAAAATGTTGACTGGCAACCCAAATGGCAGGCTTGGTAAGGTATGGCTTACTGTGTGTGATTGCAGGGACCCAGGATATCGTGTTTGGTGAGGTTGACCGGTGAGGACCACGAGGAGCTTCATACCAGACACATGCAGACCAACACTTCCATTCACTTTGTGTATATAAACATCATCTGCTCTCTGTTAATAGTGTTTATGAAGAAATTATTAGTCTTGTTATTATGCGATGAGTCAGGGAGAAAAAACTGCACACCATGACACCATGTGTGTTGCTTGCCCTTGACAGAGTACTTGACATGTAATATGTTTGCATCTGTGCTGGTTAAATTTAACCAAAAAGTACTATGCACAAATGAGGACTACAAAAATATAATAATTGACAATAGATTAGGTACCAATAGATGTCTAAAGTGACTAATAATTATGCTAATAAGAGTTACAAAGGGTTAAAAGTGTGATGTCCAAAGTGACAAGGGTTAAAAGCTGAACCTACTGTATGTGATGCAAGAAGTGGTACAAGTTTGTAGCTTATTTGAAGCAACAAAGGGTTAAAAAAAAAGCTCACAAATGGCAAAGTGGCAAATGTTTATCTGTAGTGACAAAAGGTTTAAAAAAAGGTTCACGAATGTTTAAGTTAGTGTGATGTCTGAAGTGACTGGTCAAGGTTGTTTGTCTCCGTCTAACTGTGATGAGGAGCATTTAGGAGACACTACAGAACCTCCTTTTCTTTCTTGCCCTCCATCCTTCTCTCTTCATCAGCTTCCAGGTTGACTTCATTGAGATGTCTGCTGCTCTTGAGGAGGGTGTGTCTCCTAGAGGGATGGTACGCCTTCCACACGCGCAGACTGTTGTCCCAACCAGAACTCATGTACTGTGTACAAAGATACTTACTTGGTTATGACTAGACTTGCAATCTTCAACCTGCCTCAACCCAGTGTGGTGTTGGTCCAGTGGGTGTCCCCATAGAGCTATTGTCAACCTGCCTCAGCCCAGTGTGGTGTTGGTCCAGTGGGTGTCCCCATACAGCTATTGTCATCCTACTTCAACCTGCCTCAACCCAGTGTGGTGTTGGTCCAGTGTGTGTCCCCATAGAGCATTGTTAAACCTACTTCAACCCACCTCAACCCAGTGTGATGTTGGTCCAGTGCATGTCCCCCATAGAATGTCCCCCATAGAGCTATTGTCATCCTACTCCAACCCAGCGTGATGTTCATCCATTGTCAGCCTAATTATTTCTATACTTGCTTACCTGGTCAAGCTCTGGGATATGCAAGAGAGCTTGTATGGACTCAGTATGGCCACGGAACACGTGCAGCAGCTCCAGCTCCCCATCATACAACCTGACAATTATATATACCACCTCACAAATTATACCATCTAACTTGGCTAATATGTGCACGTTTGTCTCGATGCCCATTTCCTAAGAAATGGCTTGCATCTGTACTACTTGACCAACAGACAAGTGCAAAGGTGGGACATAAATTATTTTTACCTGCACACTAGTAGAATATTGACACAAATAGCCAACTGGCTCTTCCTGGCCTATTTGCTATTTTAGGAAGCTCTTCTGCATCGGAAGGCTGCATATATGGGCACCCTATACTTACCTGGAATCACTGAATCCCTTTAATCGAAAGGAGATAGATGTTCAGGGATAGATCTCCTTGCTGTATGTTAGGTTGTCCATGACAATGCTGTGTAGCTTTTGCTTGCCTACCTCAATGGAGCCGATTCTAATTCTAAACCACCAAACTGCAGCTTATTGCATTTGTATTTTACTTATGTTAATTAATACAGTAAGCTCATTCCTTCATAGTTATAAATAGAATGATTAACCACAATGAGTTGAAGATTACTTTTTTTGGCTATTGATTATCGAGCTAGAGATTGGACCATTATATTTATAGCTCGAGTGGACGTTCATAACCATTATTATATTTATAGCTAGAGATAAACCATTATATTTATAGCTAGAGATCTATATACCATTATATTTATAGCTAGAGATATTATATTTATAGCTCGAGTATTGAAACTTCAAATGCTAATGCTTCAGTTTGTAAAAGAACGAGAGGTAGCAGACAATAGCTAGCTAGCTACATGGCCATCAAGTTACGTCACGTCTACAATAAAAAATTCACAGCAAAGAAATCCATCCTCAAGTGCCTCCTTCCTCAAGAGTGAAGGGATTCGGAGTGGCGCCCAGTAAGCCGCAAGGGACAACAGCTGTGGTCCATGACAGTACTGTAGTTCCAATCGTCAGCCCGTGGGATTAATAATCAATGAACATGACCTTATTAAAAAATAGCACATACACACAAATTTCTTCTATCCTTGACTTACCACTAGCTATTAACCCTTTCTTCACCCTTGACTTACACTGTTCATCCTTTAGTCCTACTGTTAACCCCTTCCCTCCACCTCTATCCCTTACATGCCCTCGCTTACTTGATGGTGTCGATGATAGCAGCCAAGACGAAGCCATATTTCTTATCCAGAACTAGGACAGAGACAGGTCCTCTTGTGGACACAATGAGCTCACACTTAGTGCTACTAGTGTTAGGCAGCTTAAATGACGCATAAAAGACAAGTAATGTCAACAGGAAGGTAAACAAAATCTAGTAATGACAACAGGAAGGTAAACAACATCTAGTAATGTCAACAGGAAGGTAAACAACAACTAGTAATGACAACAGGAAGGTAAACAACATCTAGTAATGTCAACAGGAAGGTAAACAACAACTAGTAATGACAACAGGAAGGTAAACAACAGCTGTAATGTCAACAGGAAGGTAAACAACAACTAGTAATGACAACAGGAAGGTAAACAACAGCTGTAATGTCAACAGGAAGGTAAACAACAACAACAGCTAGTAATGTAATGTCAACAGGAAGGTAAACAACATCTAGTAATGTCAACAGGAAGGTAAACAACATCTAGTAATGTCAACAGTAATGTCAACAGGAAGGTAAACAACAACTAGTAATGACAACAGGAAGGTAAACAACAACTAGTAATGTCAACAGGAAGGTAAACAACAACTAGTAATGTCAACAGGAAGGTAAACAACAACTAGTAATGTCAACAGGAAGGTAAACAACAACTAGTAATGACAACAGGAAGGTAAACAACAACCAGTAATGTCAACAGGAAGGTAAACAACAACTAGTAATGACAACAGGAAGGTAAACAATAACTAGTAATGTCAACAGGAAGGTAAACAACAACCAGTAATGTCAACAGGAAGGTAAACAACAACTAGTAATGACAACAGGAAGGTAAACAACAACTAGTAATGTCAACAGGAAGGTAAACAACAACTAGTAATGTCAACAGGAAGGTAAACAACAACTAGTAATGACAACAGGAAGGTAAACAACAACCAGTAATGTCAACAGGAAGGTAAACAACAACTAGTAATGACAACAGGAAGGTAAACAACATCTAGTAATGTCAACAGGAAGGTAAACAACAACTAGTAATGTCAACAGGAAGGTAAACAACAACTAGTAATGTCAACAGGAAGGTAAACAACATCTAGTAATGTCAACAGGAAGGTAAACAACAACTAGTAACGACAACAGGAAGGTAAACAACAACTAGTAATGTCAACAGGAAGGTAAACATCAACTAGTAATGGCAACAGGAAGGTAAACAACAACTAGTAATGACAACAGGAAGGTAAACAACAACTAGTAATGTCAACAGGAAGGTAAACAACAACTAGTAATGTCAACAGGAAGGTAAACAACAAATAGTAATGTCAACAGGAAGGTAAACATCAACTAGTAATGACAACATGAAGGTAAACAACAACTAGTAATGGCAACAGGAAGGTAAACAACAACTAGTAATGTCAACAGGAAGGTAAACAACAACAAGGTAAACAGGAATTGTGACTGAGAGAGACTCACCCAGAGTCGTATGGTTCCATCTTCAGATCCAGTCACCCACCTCTCTAACACCTTGTTCCACTGCACCTGTGAGGTGGCATTTCAAAACACTCACGGAAGCGACACTATCTTGTAATTAGCTCTCCATGACTTGTACTGAGAAAGGCAGTCAATGAAGAACACCAATTGTCAAAAACAATAAACAAGACTTCAAATTCACTCCAGCTAGCCTGTGCCTTCAGCCTTGCATATATTCAGTTCTGGATGCATTTAAAGAGCCTATTCAAGTTCCTTCCCGAGGTAGTTTTGAGCTTGTTAACGTCATGTGCACAATAGACACCCTCTGAAAATGTTTTGGGGTGTGACTAATTAGATACACATACCTGATGAAGTATGTAAGTTAGTTATGTTGCACTCATGTAGGTGCATGGGGGTGGATTGCTGATCACCCCGTAGCTTGGAATTATTGTGCTCCCTTGTCAAATAATTTCATTCAGAGGGTGGAGCTGATATATCTCATGAAATATTCAAGGAAAAGGGAGTGGATAATTAGAACATCAAAGTATTTTCAAGTATGCTGACTGCTTATGGCAGACTGGAATAAACAAATTATTCCTCACCAACAATGTTTGAGTCCAGTGAAATCACAGTATTAGCTAATAGTACCTGAGCCCCTGCCACACATACGTGCTGCTCCACCCCTGTCCCCGCTAATGTAACCCACCTGGGTGACCTCGTTATTGTGTCCCAGCAGGCTCGACTTCACCTTCAGGCCACACTCCTTGTCGCTGAAGGTGCAGAGATGCACGGCGCAGTCTGAGGTGGAGAATGCCACAAGGTTGCTGCAAGAAGAATATAATGGAGCAAGCAAGATAATGAAGTTTGGAGTAGCAAAGTCTCAGCCACACCCACCCTCCTGCAGAATAGCACGCGCTGATTAATTATGTGAGACAATGTCTCCGAGGGAGAACAAAGACCACCGCCGTAACCATCGACATGACACTGACGAGAGGCATGACCTCACTCAGATCTGGTCTGTGAACTGCTTTCTTTATGACTTTCCTTTCCTAGGGCTAGGGCTAGGGCATCTCGGCTAGGGCGCTAGGGCTCTGGCACCCCGGCTAGGACTAGGGCATCCCGGCTAAGGCTAGGGCATCCCGGTTAGGGCTAGGGCATCCCGGCTAAGGCTAGGGCATCCCGGCCCGGCTAGAACGGCTCTCCTGCTTATCTTCACCTCACCTTGAGTGTAGCAAGTACAAGACAGACAGTGTGTATTTTTACCACTGGAGTAAATCCACTGGAGTAAATCAATAAGCAGGCTAGCAGCTCATTTCTGGGAGAAAGTGGATCAAGTCTGTGTGGATTCTATTATTGAGCACCCATGGCTACCTGATGGTACTACTGCAATACCACTCATCCAACAGTCATGGCAACACTCCGCCCACAAGACCTGACCATTACCTCAAACCGTGCATGTTGTTCCAAGTCTTAGACGCCTGTGACATGTGCACCAGAGTTTCTACCTCCATGATACTTGCTTTCTTGACAAAGACTTCATGATGCATGCTCAAGAGCTGGAAGTGCTTCTTACACTCCACCTCTGCCTCAGGTGGCACTTACGCACATTGTAAGGAATAGCGAGGGCAATAGCAAACGTGTTCTTCAGGTTCTTACTCGTACATAAATAACTAATTAATTAAAAATAAAGTGTGGCATTGATTGTTGTTGCATTTACTGTTAATCTCAACGAACTCTCAATTGACATAACAAAATTACAATGACCTTCTCAATAATGAACTTGAATGTTACTCTCTCCACTTTTCAACTAAATGCTTTATCTCATCATTATTCATGATGAAGGTCTAGCATCTAGTCATTATTCCTGATGAAGGCTAGAGCATCTAGTCATTATTCATGATGAAGGCTAGAGCATCTAGTCATTATTCATGATGAAGGCTAGAGCATCTAGTCATTATTCATGATGGACGCTAGAGCATCTAGTCATTATTCATGATGAAGGCTAGAGCATCTAGTCATTATTCATGACGAAGGCTAGAGCATCTAGTCATTATTCATGATGAAGGCTAGAGCATCTAGTCATTATTCATGATGAAGGCTAGAGCATCTAGTCATTATTCATGATGACGGCTAGAGCATCTAGTCATTATTCCTGATGAAGGCTAGAGCATCTAGTCATTATTCATGATGGAGGCTAGAGCATCTAGTCATTATTCATGATGGAGGCTAGAGCATCTAGTCATTATTCATGATGAAGGCTAGAGCATCTAGTCATTATTCATGACGAAGGCTAGAGCATCTAGTCATTATTCATGATGAAGGCTAGAGCATCTAGTCATTATTCATGATGAAGGCTAGAGCATCTAGTCATTATTCATGATGAAGGTCTAGCATCTAGTCATTATTCATGACGAAGGCTAGAGCATCTAGTCATTATTCATGATGAAGGCTAGAGCATCTAGTCATTATTCATGATGAAGGCTAGAGCATCTAGTCATTATTCATGATGAAGGCTAGAGCATCTAGTCATTATTCATGATGAAGGCTAGAGCATCTAGTCATTATTCATGATGGAGGTAGAGCATCTAGTCATTATTCATAACGAAGGCTAGAGCATCTAGTCATTATTCATGATGAAGGCTAGAGCATCTAGTCATTATTCATGATGGACGCTAGAGCATCTAGTCATTATTCATGATGAAGGCTAGAGCATCTAGTCATTATTCATGACGAAGGCTAGAGCATCTAGTCATTATTCATGATGAAGGCTAGAGCATCTAGTCATTATTCATGATGAAGGCTAGAGCATCTAGTCATTATTCATGATGACGGCTAGAGCATCTAGTCATTATTCCTGATGAAGGCTAGAGCATCTAGTCATTATTCATGATGGAGGCTAGAGCATCTAGTCATTATTCATGATGGAGGCTAGAGCATCTAGTCATTATTCATGATGAAGGCTAGAGCATCTAGTCATTATTCATGACGAAGGCTAGAGCATCTAGTCATTATTCATGATGAAGGCTAGAGCATCTAGTCATTATTCATGATGAAGGCTAGAGCATCTAGTCATTATTCATGATGAAGGTCTAGCATCTAGTCATTATTCATGACGAAGGCTAGAGCATCTAGTCATTATTCATGATGAAGGCTAGAGCATCTAGTCATTATTCATGATGAAGGCTAGAGCATCTAGTCATTATTCATGATGAAGGCTAGAGCATCTAGTCATTATTCATGATGAAGGCTAGAGCATCTAGTCATTATTCATGATGGAGGTAGAGCATCTAGTCATTATTCATAACGAAGGCTAGAGCATCTAGTCATTATTCATGATGAAGGCTTGCATCTAGTCATTATTCATGATGAAGGCTAGAGCATCTAGTCATTATTCATGATGAAGGCTAGAGCATCTAGTCATTATTCATGATGAAGGCTAGAGCATCTAGTCATTATTCATGACGAAGGCTAGAGCATCTAGTCATTATTCATGATGAAGGCTTGCATCTAGTCATTATTCATGATGAAGGCTTGCATCTAGTCCGAACGTCGGGAGAGTAAAATTCAAGTTGATTATTGAGAAGGTCATTGCATTATTATTTGTTGTTTTTATTATGTAGTATTATTATTATGAGAGATAGATAGATAGATAGATAGATAGATAGATAGATAGATAGATAGGAAGAGATGAAAGGTGGGGAACTGGAGAGGATTAGAGAGAGCACTCACCGTTCCTTTGAATATGCCACATCTGTAATGATGGCGTCTGGTGACAGCACACTGGACCTGCCGCGACTGAAGTCCGTGCAAGACCTCATACTGTGTGTGGGTGGGCATGCATGTGTGTGTGGTGGGCATGCATGCATGTGTGTGTGCGTAGGGGGGGGGGGCATGCATGCATGTGTGTGGGTGAGCATGCATGGTGTATGTGTGTGGGCATGAGTATGTGGGCATGCATGGTGTATGTGTGTGAGTGTGTGAGAGTACGAGTGTGTGATTAGGGAGGGTGGGGAATAGTGGTGGTGAGTTAGGATAATGCTGTTGTTGATATTTCGCACCTTGCATGATTGGACAGGTTCCACACGCAGACTCTGCCATCCCACCCCGAAGACACCTGCAAATAATGCACATCATCTACACTAGTAGTCCTCTCATCGTGTTCAGTCTCTCTCTCTGTCTGCCTGCCTGCTTGTCTCTCTCTCTGTCTGCCTGCCTGCTTGTCTCTCTCTCTCTCTCTGCCTGTCTGCTTCTCTCTCTCTCTCTCTGCCTGTCTGCTTGTCTCTCTCTCTGTCTGTCTGCCTGCTTGTCTCTCTCTCTCTCTCTGTCTGTCTGCCTGCTTGTCTCTCTCTCTCTCTGTCTGCCTGCTTGTCTCTCTCTCTCTCTCTGCCTGTCTGCTTGTCTCTCTCTCTGTCTGCCTGCCTGCTTGTCTCTCTCTCTCTCTCTGCCTGTCTGCTTGTCTCTCTCTCTGTCTGTCTGCCTGCTTGTCTCTCTCTCTCTCTCTGTCTGTCTGCCTGCTTGTCTCTCTCTCTCTCTGTCTGCCTGCTTGTCTCTCTCTGTGTCTGCCTGCTTGTCTCTCTCTCTCTCTCTGTCTGTCTGCCTGCTTGTCTCTCTCTCTGTCTGCCTGTCTGCTTGTCTCTCTCTCTCTGTCTGCCTGCTTGTCTCTCTCTGTGTCTGCCTGCTTGTCTCTCTCTCTCTGTGTCTGCCTGCTTGTCTCTCTCTCTCTGTGTCTGCCTGCTTGTCTCTCTCTCTGTCTGTCTGCCTGCTTGTCTCTCTCTCTGTCTGTCTGCCTGCTTGTCTCTCTCTCTCTGTCTGCCTGCTTGTCTCTCTCTGTGTCTGCCTGCCTGCTTGTCTCTCTCTCTCTCTCTGTCTGTCTGCCTGCTTGTCTCTCTCTCTGTCTGCCTGTCTGCTTGTCTCTCTCTGTGTCTGCCTGCTTGTCTCTCTCTCTCTGTGTCTGCCTGCTTGTCTCTCTCTCTGTCTGTCTGCCTGCTTGTCTCTCTCTCTCTCTGTCTGCCTGCTTGTCTCTCTCTCTGTCTGCCTGCTTGTCTCTCTCTCTCTGTCTGCCTGCCTGCTTGTCTCTCTCTCTCTCTCTGTCTGTCTGCCTGCTTGTCTCTCTCTCTCTGTCTGCCTGCTTGTCTCTCTCTCTCTGTGTCTGCCTGCTTGTCTCTCTCTCTGTCTGTCTGCCTGCTTGTCTCTCTCTCTGTCTGTCTGCCTGCTTGTCTCTCTCTCTCTCTGTCTGCCTGCCTGCTTGTCTCTCTCTCTCTCTCTGTCTGTCTGCCTGCTTGTCTCTCTCTCTCTGTCTGCCTGCCTGCTTGTCTCTCTCTCTCTCTCTGTCTGTCTGCCTGCTTGTCTCTCTCTCTGTCTGTCTGCCTGCTTGTCTCTCTCTCTCTCTCTGTCTGTCTGCCTGCTTGTCTCTCTCTCTCTGTCTGCCTGCCTGTCTGCTTGTCTCTCTCTCTCTCTGTCTGCCTGCCTGCTTGTCTGTCTCTCTCTGTCTGCCTGCCTGCTTGTCTCTCTCTCTCTCTCTCTCTGCCTGCCTGCTTGTCTCTCTCTCTGTCTGTCTGCCTGCTTGTCTCTCTCTCTGTCTGCCTGTCTGCTTGTCTCTCTCTCTCAGTCTGTCTGCCTGCTTGTCTCTCTCTCTGTCTGTCTGCCTGCTTGTCTCTCTCTCTCTCTCTGTCTGCCTGCCTGCTTGTCTCTCTCTCTCTGTCTGCCTGCTTGTCTCTCTCTGTGTCTGCCTGCTTGTCTCTCTCTCTCTGTCTGTCTGCCTGCTTGTCTCTCTCTCTCTCTCTGTCTGTCTGCCTGCTTGTCTCTCTCTCTCTGTCTGCCTGTCTGCTTGTCTCTCTCTCTGTCTGCCTGCCTGCTTGTCTCTCTCTCTCTGTCTGCCTGCCTGCTTGTCTCTCTCTCTGTCTGTCTGCCTGCTTGTCTCTCTCTCTCTCTGTCTGCCTGCTTGTCTCTCTCTCTGTCTGCCTGCCTGCTTGTCTCTCTGTCTGCCTGCTTGTCTCTCTCTCTCTGGCTGCCTGCCTGCTTGTCTCTCTCTCTGTCTGCCTGCCTGCTTGTCTCTCTGTCTGCCTGTCTGCTTGTCTCTCTCTCTCTGGCTGCCTGCCTGCTTGTCTCTCTCTGTCTGTCTGTCTGCCTGCTTGTCTCTCTCTCTGCCTGCCTGCCTGCTTGTCTGTGTATGTTGTCTGCCTGTCTGTTGTAAATCATTAACCAATTACTGTGCCGCTAATTAACCCTGCTATGTGTCACTAATTCACACCTTTAGCTCCATTTATGGCGGCAGAAATATAAATATAATTTTGATAAACTGAATAATTGTTGCATAGAAAGCTGGCGTTAATTATTTTATATTTGCTTACTTACTTTTAATATGCTTATCATGTGGTGGCTACAAGCTTATGGTACTAGTTAACATGCTTATCACGTGGTGGCTGCAAGCTTATGGTACTAGTTAACATGCTTATCACGTGGTGGCTGCAAGCTTATGGTACTAGTTAGACATGCTTATCATGTGGTGGCTGCAAGCTTATGGTACTAGTTAGACATGCTTATCACGTGGTGGCTGCAAGCTTAGGTACTAGTTAGACATGCTTATCCATGTGGTGGCTGCAAGCTTATGGTACTAGTTAGATATGCTTATCCATGTGGTGGCTGCAAGCTTATGGTACTAGTTAGACATGCTTACTAGTTAGAGCCTCCACCCACTAGCAGGTGTAAATAATGACTCTGCCATACTTACCTACAGACACATCTCTTTGTACTTGAAGCCGAGCCAGGAAGACCTAGTGAAGCTTATGGTACTAGTTAGAGCCTCCACCCACTAGCAGGTGTAAATAATGACTGCCGTACTTATCTACATCTCTTTGTACTTGAAGCCAAGCCACAATAAGTTAGTGAAGCTTATGGTACTAGTTAGAGCCTCCCCCCACTAGCAGGTGTAAATAATGACTCTGCCGTACTAACCTACAGACACATCTCTTTGCACTTGAAGCCGAGCCAGGATACTTACTTTTAATATGCTTATCATGTGGTGGCTGCAAGCTAGTTAGATATGCTTACTAGTTAGAGCCTCCACCAACTACCAGGTGTAAATAATGACTCTGCCGTACTAACCTACAGACACATCTCTTTGCACTTGAAGCCGAGCCAGGAAGACTACAATAAGTTAGTGAAGCTTATGGTACTAGTTAGAGCCTCCACCCACTAGCAGGTGTAAATAATGACTCGGCCGTAAAGGAGAGGCATCTCTTCGCAGTTGAAGCCGAGCCAGGAAGACCACCATAAGTTAGTAGCTTCTCTGTAAGCAGTGGCTATCGTGTTAAGATGGAGAAGAGAAGGAAGTTCCAGCAGTAGCAGTCATCTTCTGTCAAGCTAGTGTTGTGCTCACAGAGTCCAGAATGGAAAGGCTCGAGTTCATTTCTTCACAAATGCTCACAATCTCAGAGACCAGTCTTCTGATCACCTGAGTCTAGATGGATCACTGATGCCAATGAAACTAAACACACACACAAAAATAATGCATCAATAATGCATCAATAATGCTTCCACACTCATAAAATAGCACGGAGAAATTTAGAGTTTATCACGTAGTGCCCACTGCCCACGAATTGCATCCAAACCTCGTCAAGGCAACCGTACCCTCAGGCTTAAACTTACCAAGTGGAACTCTTTGTTTTTGACGACAGCCAGCCCACTCACTGATGAGCTGTGGCCATTGAGGATATGCAAGCAACTCAACCCAGCAACCCGACAGGTGGTGAAACTCTGTGGCAATAAAACAAAGATGATCATATCTGGGTATGTGTGTGGGGAATATAAGATAATTGAAAGACTTGCATCTGTATAATTCAGAGTGCAAGCCTAGCCTCCGGTATGAGGCACTGTCAATATATTCTGCCTTCAAAAGATTTAAGGTAAAAACATGATTAGAACTGATGATCGCTTTGGAGTACCCGTAGGTCTATTACCACTTTAGTCGAGAGGGCTCATCAGTATCGCTAGGCACGTGCCACGTATAAACCGTTGCTTAACTCAAGACTGTTGGGTTGCAACCTTTTAGATCAGGGATTGGTCCTTCTTGTCATGTGTCATTTAGGCCACACCCACACTCCTTTTTGTCCCCTCTTCAAAAACAACATTTTCTATGCTGTTTAGAGCAGGGGCAACTCATTATACAGACACATGTGGTTGCTAATCTATGCTGTTTAGAGCAGGGGCAGCTCATTATACAGACACATGTGGTTGCTAATCTATGCTGTTTAGAGCAGGGGCAGCTCATTATACAGACACATGTGGTTGCTAATCTATGCTGTTTAGAGCAGGGGCAGCTCATCATACAGACACATGTGGTTGCTAATCTATGCTGTTTAGAGCAGGGGCAGCTCATTATACAGACACATGTGGTTGCTAATCTATGCTGTTTAGAGCAGGGGCAGCTCATCATACAGACACATGTGGTTGCTAATCTATGCTGTTTAGAGCAGGGGCAGCTCATTATACAGACACATGTGGTTGCTAATCTATGCTGTTTAGAGCAGGGGCAGCTCATCATACAGACACATGTGGTTGCTAATCTATGCTGTTTAGAGCAGGGGCAGCTCATTATACAGACACATGTGGTTGCTAATCTATGCTGTTTAGAGCAGGGGCAGCTCATCATACAGACACATGTGGTTGCTAATCTATGCTGTTTAGAGCAGGGGCAGCTCATTATACAGACACATGTGGTTGCTAATCTATGCTGTTTAGAGCAGGGGCAAAGCTCATTATACAGACACATGTGGTTACTAATCTATGCTGTTTAGAGCAGGGGCAGCTCATTATACAGACACATGTGGTTGCTAATCTATGCTGTTTAGAGCAGGGGCAGCTCATTACACAGACACATGTGGTTACTAATCTATGCTGTTTAGAGCAGGGGCAGCTCATTATACAGACACATGTGGTTGCTAATCTATGCTGTTTAGAGCAGGGGCAGCTCATTATACAGACACATGTGGTTGCTAATCTATGCTGTTTAGAGCAGGGGCAGCTCATCATACAGACACATGTGGTTGCTAATCTATGCTGTTTAGAGCAGGGGCAAAGCTCATTATACAGACACATGTGGTTGCTAATCTATGCTGTTTAGAGCAGGGGCAGCTCATTATACAGACACATGTGGTTGCTAATCTATGCTGTTTAGAGCAGGGGCAGCTCATCATACAGACACATGTGGTTGCTAATCTATGCTGTTTAGAGCAGGGGCAGCTCATCATACAGACACATGTGGTTGCTAATCTATGCTGTTTAGAGCAGGGGCAGCTCATCATACAGACACATGTGGTTGCTAATCTATGCTGTTTAGAGCAGGGGCAGCTCATTATACAGACACATGTGGTTGCTAATCTATGCTGTTTAGAGCAGGGGCAGCTCATTATACAGACACATGTGGTTGCTAATCTATGCTGTTTAGAGCAGGGGCAGCTCATCATACAGACACATGTGGTTGCTAATCTATGCTGTTTAGAGCAGGGGCAGCTCATTATACAGACACATGTGGTTGCTAATCTATGCTGTTTAGAGCAGGGGCAGCTCATCATACAGACACATGTGGTTGCTAATCTATGCTGTTTAGAGCAGGGGCAAAGCTCATCATACAGACACATGTGGTTGCTAATCTATGCTGTTTAGAGCAGGGGCAGCTCATCATACAGACACATGTGGTTGCTAATCTATGCTGTTTAGAGCAGGGGCAGCTCATCATACAGACACATGTGGTTGCTAATCTATGCTGTTTAGAGCAGGGGCAGCTCATCATACAGACACATGTGGTTGCTAATCTATGCTGTTTAGAGCAGGGGCAGCTCATTATACAGACACATGTGGTTGCTAATCTATGCTGTTTAGAGCAGGGGCGAAGCTCATTATACAGACACATGTGGTTGCTAATCTATGCTGTTTAGAGCAGGGGCAGCTTATTATACAGACACATGTGGTTGCTAATCTATGCTGTTTAGAGCAGGGGCAGCTCATTATACAGACACATGTGGTTGCTAATCTATGCTGTTTAGAGCAGGGGCAGCTCATCATACAGACACATGTGGTTGCTAATATATGCTGCCTAGCCCTCCCCTCCCAATTTGTGTCATTTGTACGGAAAGTATTTGGTCGACTCCCACAGGGCATTTTACACTACAGTGGTATAGGTGTATGAATCTTGTTGTCCCAGTTATGCACATGCCAGTGCATTATGCTATTTGTAGCAACACAAATTTCCGCTGGGAAAGTGTGATTGTGACTCACCCATAAGGAGGATAAGAAGAACTATGGCTGATGCCATCAAGATCATAGAGACCCTGACATACACGCCACTTATTATTTACCCTTTACCAGATGGGATTTGGAACAAAATTCTCCATCATATCAGTCGGCCAGATTACCTACTTACCAACTACAAAGAAACGCCCACGAGGGAGGGGGAGTGGTCAGGCAGCAGGCCAAATGTGGCTGATTTACTTGGTACTTTTCCTCTGATCGCATGACCATGAGACCCACCCACCATCCTGGTTCTGATTCCTCCAATCACATGACCATAAGACCCAACCCACCATCTGGGTTCATATTCCTCCAATCACATGACCATGAGACCCCATCCCCACCCAGGTTCATATTCCTCGAATCACATGACCATGAGACCCAACCCCCCCATCCAGGTTCACATTCCTCCAATCACATGACCATGAGGCCACACCCCCATGTGGGTTCATATTCCTCCAACCACATGGCCATGAGACCACCCCCATCTGGGTTCATATTGTTTTCCACATTTACACGTGATGAATGGACCGGTAAAGGATCATCACATGCAAATACTAATATTACAGCGTCATATAGCCAGGTAATGCGAGGAGAAATAACAAAACCTCTGGAAAAAGATGGTGAAAGTTGTTCAGGGGAAAGAGTTACCAAATACATTGCCACGTGGGGTTGTTATATGAATGTGCAGTCTCATTTACACATAGTAAAGGGTCTTCAACAATTTATGCTCATTTCGTGAGTGTGTTTGTTGAGTATGTATGTCAGTGTGTGTATGCATATCAGTGCATGCATGTGTCAGTGTATATGTGTGTGTGTGTGTGTGTGTGGGAGGGTTGGTATGTGACTTACATTTTTATCCATTTCATGGAGGTGGAGATTGTGCATCATTATGTCGATGCTGTCGGTATCATAGCCCCAGATAACTATATTTAGTGTGTGTGTACATGTGTGTAGCATGTGTCAAACATGTGTAGACATGTGTCATACATGTGTGTAGAAATGTGTCATACATCATAGAAGGGAAGCTAATGGCCTTTGTACTCGACTTCAGCACAGCCTCACCATGGCTGACCCTTAAGGATTGGCCATGACAAAGCCTCAACAACTACACACACTGCAGGACACAGCCACACACACTGCAGGACACAGCCATACACACTGCAGGACACAGCCATACACACTGCAGGACACAGCCACACACACACTGCAGGACATAGCCACACACACAGCAGGACACAGCCATACACACTGCAGGACACAGCCACACACACACTGCAGGACATAGCCACACACACTGCAGGACACAGCCACACACACATTGCAGGACACACTACAGGATAAACTACAGGACATAGCCACACACACTGCAGGACACTGCACTAGCAACAGTCTTCCCTAGTTACCTCGTGCTGAGAGGCAGTTAAGATGATCTAATGTCTGTCAGACAGTGTGGTCGTGTGCTGAGAGGCAGTTAAGATGATCTAATGTCTGTCAGACAGTGTGGGCAATGTTCAAACATTAGGTGTGAAGCAAAGGCATGTGACAATGTATGGGTGGGGAGCCAAAATACATGACTCAAGTTATAGAGCAGTTCATACACATGCTCCTTGCAATGAATGTATGCTAGTTAAGTTATCGAGCAGTTCACACACACACATATATATATAGGGTGACTAGCGCAGTAATATAGGAACAGAAACAGGGACAATTGATTAATCTACACTCTACACCACACCCACTTTGATGACCCTTTACCTTTAAACATACCAAATATATATTTTTGTATATTTGGTGGATATAGATTACACTAGCTCTAAAGGGTCATTGAAGTAGGTGTGAAGTAGGTGTGGTATAAAACAAGGGGTCTCCTCATTTCTCGTCTAATCCTAACATAATTCTTAGTCATATTTCCCCCTCCCTCTGCCCATCCTCCCATTCCTGTCCTTCACTGCCCCCTCCTTCATTCTAGCAGCCAGCCCAAGAATCAATTTCCTGCTTTCACCGAGTGTGTTCATTGTGATGTGTACGTGTTCAGGTCCAGGTAAATCAACCTCCCGCAGCAGAGGGGTGCACGCATTCTAGGGCACTTTCTTCTTGCAAACTGAAAGAATATTTGTCTTCTAATCGGCTCAAATTAGTCTTTATTGCCAACGTGCACTTTGCGCGAGCAAGCCAGAGAAGAGCTCTCCACAACATCTGCCACTGAATAAATTTTGGCATGCCATTCCAAACAGAACACATTCAAAAGGCCCTTGAAGCTGTGCAGCTCCATGTGTCTGTTGCCGAGTACCACACACGTAACATCAATATTGTACTCAGAAGCTACGCACACCCAGTTATAAAACCACTTAAACGCTATTAATGGTTGACACCATACTCAGCCTGCTCGGGTGGTTGCTACAGAAACCTCCTAATTCCTGGCTGACAGGAGAACTGTTTCAGACACATGGAAGGCATAGAAACCAAAGGACTGGAGGAATTCTAATCAGCACCCAGGTGCAACTGGTCCCCTCAATATGACATGCACGTCTATACAGGTGGTGGGTGTGGTGTGTCCTTGGCAAAGTGTTTCAACTAGTTACACAGTCCCGTGCCAGTTACTTGAATAACAATGGCAACATGGCCGTAACTCTTGACTACGAGGCCACACCTGCCCAATCAAACACTGATTCATTGCATTAAAAATGGGATAGCACAAGTAATTATATATGCGACAATGGAAATCCTGAAGGCAGACTTGGTGAACTAGGGACAAGCCAAGTTACAAGCATTTCATCAAAGTCTTGATGACTCCCACAGACTCTGCATCAACTCCCACCTGACTGCACAGTAGAGAGAACTGGCTGCATAGTCAGAGAGAACTGGCTGCATAGTCAGCAGAGGAGAGAGAACTGGCTGCACAGTCAGAGAGGAGAGAGAACTGGCTGCACAGTCAGTAGAGGAGAGAGAACTGGCTGCATAGTCAGAGAGGAGAGAGAACTGGCTGCATAGTCAGAGAGGAGAGAGAACTGGCTGCATAGTCAGAGAGGAGAGAGAACTGGCTGCATAGTCAGCAGAGGAGAGAGAACTGGCTGCATAGTCAGAGAGGAGAGAGAGAACTGGCTGCATAGTCAGCAGAGGATAGAGAACTGGCTGCATAGTCAGCAGAGGAGAGAGAACTGGCTGCATAGTCAGCAGAGGAGAGAGAACTGGCTGCATAGTCAGAAGAGGAGAGAGAACTGGCTGCATAGTCAGAGAGGAGAGAGAGAACTGGCTGCATAGTCGGCAGAGGAGAGAGAACTGGCTGCATAGTCAGAAGAGGAGAGAGAACTGGCTGCATAGTCAGAAGAGGAGAGAGAGAACTGGCTGCATAGTCAGAGAGGAGAGAGAACTGGCTGCATAGTCAGAAGAGGAGAGAGAACTGGCTGCATAGTCAGAGAGGAGAGAGAGAACTGGCTGCATAGTCGGCAGAGGATAGAGAACTGGCTGCATAGTCAGCAGAGGAGAGAGAACTGGCTGCATAGTCAGAAGAGGAGAGAGAGAACTGGCTGCATAGTCAGAGAGGAGAGAGAGAACTGGCTGCTTAGTCAGTATAGGAGAGAGAACTGGCTGCATAGTCAGAGAGGAGAGAGAACTGGCTGCATAGTCAGAGAGGAGAGAGAGAACTGGCTGCTTAGTCAGTATAGGAGAGAGAACTGGCTGCATAGTCAGAGAGGAGAGAGAACTGGCTGCATAGTCAGAGAGGAGAGAGAGAACTGGCTGCTTAGTCAGTAGAGGAGAGAGAACTGGCTGTATAGTCAGCAGATGAGAGAAAACTGGCTGTATAGTCAGCAGATGAGAGAGAACTGGCTCCATAGTCAGAAGAGGAGAGAGAACTGGCTGTATAGTCAGCAGATGTGGCTGCATAGTCAGCAGAGGAGAGAGAACTGGCTGCATAGTCAGCAGAGGAGAGAGAACTGGCTGCATAGTCAGCAGATGAGAGAGAACTGGCTCCATAGTCAGAAGAGGAGAGAGAACTGGCCAGTAGAGGAGAGAGAACTGGCTGCATAGTCAGTAGAGGAGAGAGAACTGGCTGCATAGCCAGTAGAGGAGAGAGAACTGGCTGCATAGTCAGCAGAGGAGAGAGAACTGGCTGCATAGTCAGCAGAGGAGAGAGAACTGGCTGCATAGTCAGAAGAGGAGAGAGAACTGGCTGCATAGTCAGCAGAGGAGAGAGAACTGGCTCCCTAGTCAGAAGAGGAGAGAGAACTGGCTCCCTAGTCAGAAGAGGAGAGAGAACTGGCTGCATAGTCAGTAGAGACTAGACTAACTCAGTCTCTTTAAGCAAACCCTTTATTGAATTGTTATGCTGGAAAACAGTCAGGTGACTATTGGCAGGTTTCCGTGGCCTCATATAGAGTGTGACTATCACGGTGAAAACAACATTGAGGTGCGAGTCACGAGAAAACAGTTACATTTACTGATAAATTGAAAGAACACGTGCAGTCACACCTATGGCACTTTCCTGCATTGCATCGCCATGGAAACTATCACCACAGCAGCTTACTAATCCATCCATCCATCCTCTGTAATGATGGCACAACAAAAGGCAGGGAACTGCGGGTTGCCATGAATGGCTACATCTTGCTCTATGTGAGGTTCTCATGCTTAGCTAGTCTTGCTAACCAGACTATCTTAGCTGAGCACAATGGAGTCTGGCTGGCTGGACACATAAATATCTTTGCCAGGGTTTCATTTGGGGGGGGGGCGTTGCCCCCCTTGGAAATTGTATTATTAAAATTCTTATTGATATTGATAAGTGCTTGACATCATGCCCCCCCCCCCCCCCCCCCCCCTTAATATCCAGATTCCTCCAGTTGCCCTCCCTTGGATAATTTTCTAAATGAAATCCTGTTTGCCATTGCCACAACTGGATAAAAGAGGTTCCACTCTCTTGTAGAAGAGTGGTTCTTAATGAAGTGCACCGGCAAATGGAATTGGGAGAGTGACGAAGATGCTGCACCGGGGAATGGAATCAGGAGTGACGAAGATGCTGCACCGGGGAATGGAATCAGGAATGGAATCAGGAGAGTGACAAAGATGCTGCACCGGGGAATAGAATCAGGAGTGACGAAGATGCTGCACCGGGGAATGGAATCAGGAGTGACGAAGATGCTGCACCGGGGAATAGAATCAGGAGTGACGAAGATGCTGCACTGGGGAATGGAATCAGGTATGGAATCAGGAGAGTGACGAAGATGCTGCACCGGGGAATAGAATCAGGAGTGACGAAGATGCTGCACCGGGGAATGGAATCAGGAATGGAATCAGGAGAGTGACGAGGATGCTGCACCGGGGAATGGAATCAGGAGAATGACGAAGATGCTGCACCGGGGAATGGAATCAGGAATGGAATCTGGAGAATGATGAAGACGCTAACGGGGAATGGAATCAGGAGAGTGACGATGATGCTGCACCAGGGAATGGAATCTGGAGAACGACGAAGATGCTGCACCGGGGAATGGAATCAGGAATGGAATCTGGAGTGATAAAGATGCTGCACCGGGAAATGGAATCAGGACTGGAATCAGTAGAGTGACGAAGATGCTGCACCGGGGAATGGAATCAGGACTGGAATCAGGAGAGTGACGAAGATGCTGCACCGGGGAATGGAATCAGGACTGGAATCAGGAGAGTGACGAAGATGCTGCACCGGGGAATGGAATCAGGAATGGAATCAGTAGAGTGACGAAGATGCTGCACCGGGAAATGGAAGAGGAGAGTGACGACGAAGATGAAGATGGCCTCATCAAGCTAGGCATCTCAGCAGCGGTGAGGTGTCTTAGAGTGCAAAGGTCCTCTCTTCATTTGCAACCATACCTGTAACTAGCAACAAGGAGCCGGCCCAGCCGGCGGCGACAAGCAGGTGCTTGTTCATGCTAGAATCCTAGAGCTTGACCTCAATATTGTGGGTCCGGGCATCTTGGGACCCGGAGGTGCCAGCAACTCATAAAGACCTCTAAAATATATAAGTTTTTAAGGGCTTCGTAAGTCCAACACACATCTTGTAGGGCTTGCCTTCATTTAAACAAACCAGTTTCTTTTCCCAGGTTTGTGATGGCGATAAGTTTTCTCTTCCATTCCTCTGCTGGGATGTCATTTCTCAAGCCACAGCAGCCAGCCAATAGAGGCTACAACAATACACCATGTATGGCCCATTGCTGACACGCACAGCATCGAGACATGCACGTCTGTGTGCTAGTGGATTGCCCAATGATGTCATTATTTATCCAAATTTGAAGCCCATCATTCTCGGGTGCTATGCTGCTGGAGATAGCCACAAGTCTCAACACAGCACCCTCTTCCCACACAAGCAATTAGACGCAATTAGCTGTGTGAGGGTCTGGGTGCCAAATTAAAGGGTTTTTAACAATTACCTTGTTTAGCGAGCCACTTTAATTGTTTAGAGCACTGAAAGAATGTTTAAGGTCACTAGCACTAGCTTGCTTCTATATACTGGCTTCTATTGTAACATGGTTAAATAGAGTCATAGTGTGTACAAGGAGCATATAATTAGATGACCTATCGTGGTACGTACTTGCAAATCAATTAGGAAGCACATTCACCATTCACCAGTGGTACTTGTATCCTGGTGTATAATGATGCACACAGGAGCTGGTACTTGTATCCTGTATAATGATGCACACAGGAGCTAGTACTTGTATCATGTATAATGATGCACACAGGAGCTGGTACTTGTATCATGTATAATGATGCACACAGGAGCTGGTACTTGTATCCTGTATAATGATGCACACAGGAGCTGGTACTTGTATCCTGTATAATGATGCACACAGGAGCTAGTACTTGTATCATGTATAATGATGCACACAGGAGCTGGTACTTGTATCCTGTATAATGATGCACACAGGAGCTGGTACTTGTATCCTGTATAATGATGCACACAGGAGCTAGTACTTGTATCCTGTATAATGATGCACACAGGAGCTGGTACTTGTATCCTGTATAATGATGCACACAGGAGCTGGTACTTGTATCATGTATAATGATGCACACAGGAGCTAGTACTTGTATCATGTATAATGATGCACACAGGAGCTGGTACTTGTATCCTGTATAATGATGCACACAGGAGCTGGTACTTGTATCCTGTATTATGATGCACACAGGAGCTAGTACTTGTATCCTGTATAATGATGCACACAGGAGCTGGTACTTGTATCCTGTATAATGATGCACACAGGAGCTAGTACTTGTATCATGTATAATGATGCACACAGGAGCTAGTACTTGTATCATGTATAATGATGCACACAGGAGCTAGTACTTGTATCCTGTATAATGATGCACACAGGAGCTAGTACTTGTATCATGTATAATGATGCACACAGGAGCTGGTACTTGTATCATGTATAATGATGCACACAGGAGCTGGTACTTGTATCATGTATAATGATGCACACAGGAGCTAGTACTTGTATCATGTATAATGATGCACACAGGAGCTAGCACTTGTATCATGTATAATGATGCACACAGGAGCTAGTACATGTATCATGTATAATGATGCACACAGGAGCTGGTACTTGTATCCTGTATAATGATGCACACAGGAGCTAGTACTTGTATCCTGTATAATGATGCACACAGGAGCTAGTACTTGTATCCTGTATAATGATGCACACAGGAGCTGGTACTTGTATCATGTATAATGATGCACACAGGAGCTGGTACTTGTATCCTGTATAATGATGCACACAGGAGCTGGTACTTGTATCATGTATAATGATGCACACAGGAACTAGTACTTGTATCATGTATAATGATGCACACAGGAGCTAGTACATGTATCATGTATAATGATGCACACAGGAGCTAGTACTTGTATCATGTATAATGATGCACACAGGAGCTGGTACTTGTATCCTGTATAATGATGCACACAGGAGCTGGTACTTGTATCATGTATAATGATGCACACAGGAGCTAGTACTTGTATCATGTATAATGATGCACACAGGAGCTGGTACTTGTATCCTGTATAATGATGCACACAGGAGCTGGTACTTGTATCCTGTATAATGATGCACACAGGAGCTGGTACTTGTATCATGTATAATGATGCACACAGGAGCTAGTACTTGTATCATGTATAATGATGCACACAGGAGCTAGTACTTGTATCATGTATAATGATGCACACAGGAGCTGGTACTTGTATCCTGTATAATGATGCACACAGGAGCTAGTACTTGTATCATGTATAATGATGCACACAGGAGCTAGTACTTGTATCCTGTATAATGATGCACACAGGAGCTGGTACTTGTATCATGTATAATGATGCACACAGGAGCTAGTACTTGTATCCTGTATAATGATGCACACAGCAGCTAGTACTTGTATCATGTATAATGATGCACACAGGAGCTGGTACTTGTATCCTGTATAATGATGCACACAGGAGCTGGTACTTGTATCCTGTATAATGATGCACACAGGAGCTAGTACTTGTATCATGTATAATGATGCACACAGGAGCTGGTACTTGTATCCTGTATAATGATGCACACAGGAGCTAGTACTTGTATCATGTATAATGATGCACACAGGAGCTAGTACTTGTATCATGTATAATGATGCACACAGGAGCTAGTACTTGTATCATGTATAATGATGCACACAGGAGCTGGTACTTGTATCCTGTATAATGATGCACACAGGAGCTAGTACTTGTATCATGTATAATGATGCACACAGGAGCTAGTACTTGTATCCTGTATAATGATGCACACAGGAGCTGGTACTTGTATCCTGTATAATGATGCACACAGGAGCTAGTACTTGTATCATGTATAATGATGCACACAGGAGCTAGTACTTGTATCATGTATAATGATGCACACAGGAGCTGGTACTTGTATCCTGTATAATGATGCACACAGGAGCTGGTACTTGTATCCTGTATAATGATGCACACAGGAGCTGGTACTTGTATCCTGTATAATGATGCACACAGGAGCTAGTACTTGTATCATGTATAATGATGCACACAGGAGCTAGTACTTGTATCCTGTATAATGATGCACACAGTTTGAGAGGGTTACTGGGAAGGAAAAAAAGTTGCAGGATTGGTGTAAACTAAGCGCACAAATAAAGTATCAGTTAAGAGCACCCTCACTACACAACATGGAGGGCTTTACAAATGCAGAGGCACACACCACACACACACACACACACACAAGTCAATAATAATAAGAGTGCTCTATATAGAGAATGGATAACTCTATTATGACAAGTCTATAAACACAGTTTGAAATTAAACATGGGACCCCCCGTGAAGATGCACCTCCATAAGGATCACATAAGACAGAAATGTGCAGCACCACTAGGGCAGGGCTAGGGCTAGAGGTAGCACTAGGGCTAGGACAGGCACTAGGGCTAGGACAGGCACTAGGGCTAGGACAGGCACTAGGGCTAGGACTAGAGGTAGCACTAGGGCTAGGACAGGCACTAGGGCTAGGACAGGCACTAGGGCTAGGACTAGAGGTAGCACTAGGGCTAGGACAGGCACTAGGGCTAGGACAGGCACTAGGGCTAGGACTAGAGGTAGCACTAGGGCTATGACAGGCACTAGGGCTAGGACAGGCACTAGGGCTAGGACAGGCACTAGGGCTAGGACTAGAACTAAGCACTAGAGCTAGGACTAGAGGTAGCACTAGGGCTATGACAGGCACTAGGGCTAGGACAGGCACTAGGGCTAGGACAGGCACTAGGGCTAGGACTAGAGGTAGCACTAGGGCTATGACAGGCACTAGGGCTAGGACAGGCACTAGGGCTAGGACTAGAACTAAGCATTAGAGCTAGGACTAGTGATAGGTTTAGGGTTAGCACTAGGGCTAGGACAGGAGGTAGCACTAGAGCTAGGGCTAGAGGTACACATAGCACTAGGGCTAGGACTAGGGCTAGGACAGGAGGTAGCACTAGGGCTAGGGCTAGAAGTAGCACTAGAGCTAGGGCTAGGACTAGAAGTAGCACTAGGGCTAGGGCTAGAAGTAGCACTAGGGCTAGGACTAGAGGTAGCACTAGGGCTAGGGCTAGAAGTAGCACTAGAGCTAGGGCTAGGACTAGAAGTAGCACTAGGGCTAGGGCTAGAAGTAGCACTAGGGCTAGGACTAGAGGTAGCACTAGGGCTAGGGCTAGAAGTAGCACTAGGGCTAGGACTAGAGGTAGCACTAGAGCTAGGGCTAGAAGTAGCATTAGGGCTAGGACTAGAAGTAGCACTAGGGCTAGGACTAGAGGTAGCACTAGAGCTAAGACAGGAGGACTAGGGTTAGGACCTGAAGTACATGTAGCACTAGGGCTAGGATTAGGGCCAGGACTAGAGGTAGCACTAGGGCTAGGGCTAATGTTGCCAGTGCACTCAATATGATTCTCTTTCAAGTATAGCTCTCGTTAGTCGGCATTCATTTAGTGCCTCCATCAGTTACTAAGAGTAATTGCTTTATTTCTTGTGGGGTTGGAGGGGGGGGTTGTGGTGGACGTGGTTGGTGCCCTACTATAAATGATTGATTGCCCCCTACAATTTGAGGTCATCATTGGAGTGCTGACAACATCCAATTTCTGATTTTTATGGGCACTTGAGACGCTTTCATGAGCAGCACACACTTTCCCACCTCACCTCACCTTGGACCATCTCTCAATCCCATTCTCCACCTCACCTTACTCGGACCATCTCTCAATCTCATGCTCCACCTCACCTTGCTCGGACCATCTCTCAATCTCATGCTCCACCTCACCTTGCTCGGACCATCTCTCTCAATCCCATTCTCCACCTCACCTCAGACCATCTCTCAATCTCATGCTCCACCTCACCTTGCTCGGACCATCTCTCAATCCCATTCTCCACCTCACCTCAGACCATCTCTCAATCTCATGCTCCACCTCACCTTGCTCGGACCATCTCTCAATCCCATTCTCTACCTCACCTCACCTCAGACCATCTCTCAATCTCATGCTCCACCTCACCTTGCTCGGACCATCTCTCAATCCCATTCTCTACCTCACCTCACCTCAGACCATCTCTCAATCTCATGCTCCACCTCACCTTACTCGGACCATCTCTCGATACCATTCTCCACCTCACCTTACTCGGACCATCTCTCAATCCCATTCTCTACCTCACCTCACCTCAGACCATTTATGTCTGTGCACCGTACGTTCACCCGTTAAAAATATGAACGGGTTGCCCACCTTAAATAATGCAGGTTTGTGTATATCGAGAGTGATCGTCGTAGTGAAGAGAATAGATGTGAAAGCACCAGACAGCAGATTCGTCCTGGCTGAGCTAAATGAGAACAGGCTGCACGGCTAATAGCTGATCGACCACCTTACCAGATAGCTGAACAAGCCAGCCTGGAATAGGACAAACAAACCAAACCCTAGGAACCCGCGCAAGCCCTCCAAAACAACTCCCCCCAGAGAGGCCCTCACACAAAAAATAAAAATAATAATAATAATAATAATAAAAATAATAATAATAAATAAATAACCAAATAAAAATTGCTGCACAGGCAGGTGAGAAGGGACTGATGTGACAGGAAAGGATGATGGGCATAGTTACTCAGCTCATAAGCACGCTCGAGTTTTTTCCCTTTCTCTCCGCTCGCCATTCAATGCCTAGCATTCACTGCCAGTAAATGGTAAAGGGTCATCTCCCTGGTTTTGGTCTACGCCTCATTCCCTCCTTGACCTGTTAATCTAGTACGTGTATAGCGGTTGGCTTTTAAATGCAACATCCTGTCGCTGTTGATGGTTTCCATTTGTTTTTGTTGTCATTGTTTTACAGAGTCCTTCAACATTGCTGCAGGGGAGAATTCCACCGTGTAAACCAGCGAACAGAGTTGAACCACACCCATTAATAATTGTTGCACACTGCACAAGTCAATACATACCACACTTAGGGTTGTCTTGTTATTAGAGACAGCCAGGGACCAGCTACAGCCTTCCTTCAAGGACTTGGGGCAAGAGTTGCACAAGTCAATACATACCACACTTAGGGTTGTCTTGTTATTAGAGACAGCCAGGGACCAGCTACAGCCTTCCTTCAAGGACTTGGGGCAAGAGTTGCACAAGTCAATACATACCACACTTAGTGTTGCTTAGTTATTAGAGTCAGCCAGGGACCAGCTACAGCCTTCCTTCAAGGACTTGGTAAGAGTTGCACAAGTCAATACATACCACACTTAGGGTTGTCTTGTTATTAGAGACAGCCAGGGACCAGCTACAGCCTTCCTTCAAGGACTTGGGGCAAGAGTTGCACAAGTCAACACTTAGTGTTGTCTTGTTATTAGAGTCAGCAGCTACAGCCTTCCTTCAAGGACTTGGGGCAAGAGCTGCACAAGTCAATACATACCACACTTTAGGGTTGTCTTGTTATTAGAGACAGCCAGGGACCAGCTACAGCCTTCCTTCAAGGACTTGGCAAGAGTTGCACGGGAGAACTTGCTACATCGAGTCTGCTTTTTCTTGACAATTTTTTGTGGTCATCAGTAAATTAAGTGACCAATCAGATCAAACAGTAGGTGAGCTAGCTTGATTGCGATGGCAACTTTTTTAAATACATCCTCCACCTTCCCTACCCAACAATCCAAGAAATAATTAGTTGAGGATAAGCATTTGGAGACTCTGGTACTAAAGTTTTAATGGACAATTGTAGGCAAGTTATATGTGGGAGGAAACACAGGGAGAAACATAGACCCTTGAAAGTGACTTTCACTTCGAGGGTTTTCTCCGCAGTTTCTATAGTTTTAGGTTTACTGGTTCACCACTACCTTCGTGAAGGATTCGTGGCACACTGGGAGCCTCTGGCAGCTAATAATGGCCGAAACCACCATTTAGGAAGCTACAGCTTTTGCCTCCCTCTGTTTTAAAAAGTGGGTCATTCCAGACAAATGTTGCAAGAACCCATTACCAGGCTATAAGTAAGGACTAATTTGGGCTTAGGAAAATTCAACTCACATTTAGAAGCTGCTGGATAAAGGCAGTGACAGGTTGTGAAGGGTGTCTGAGTGAGTAGGAGAGAGGCAGATTGTGAGGGGTGTCTGAGTGAGTAGGAGAGAGAGGCAGGTTGTGAGGGGTGTCTGAGTAAGTAAGGGAGTGGTAGGTTGTGAGGGGTGTCTGAGTGAGTAAGGGAGTGGTAGGTTGTGAGGGGTGTCTGAGTGAGTAAGGGAGAGGCAGGTTGTGAGGGGTGTCTGAGTGGGTAAGGGAGTGGTAGGTTGTGAGGGGTGTCTGAGTGAGTAAGGCAGTGACAGGTTGTGAGGGGTGTCTTGAGGGAGTAAGGGAGAGTTCATTGCCATGCAGTTGTGGCCATGTGCACACTGAACGTGCAGTGCCAGTGCAAGCACCCTATGAAAATGCTCGAGACTGCTGTTGCTTCCAGTGCAAGCACCCTATGCAAATGCTTGAGACTGCTGTGGCTTCCAGTGCAAGCACCCTATGAAAATGCTCGAGACTGCTGTTGCTTCCAGTGCAAGCACCCTATGAAAATGTTCGAGACTGCTGTTGCTTCCAGTGCAAGCACCCTATGAAAATGCTTGAGACTGCTGTGGCTTCCAGTGCAAGCACCCTATGAAAATGCTCGAGACTGCTGTTGCTTCCAGTGCAAGCACCCTATGAAAATGCTAGAGACTGCTGTTGCTTCCCGTGCAAGCACCCTATGAAAATGCTTGAGACTGCTGTGGCTTCCCCAAGCACCCTATGAAAATGCTCGAGACTGCTGTGGCTTCCCGTGCAAGCACCCTATGAAAATGCTCGAGACTGCTGTTGCTTCCAGTGCAAGCACCCTATGAAAATGCTAGAGACTGCTGTGGCTTCCCGTGCAAGCACCCTATGAAAATGCTTGAGACTGCTGTGGCTTCCCCAAGCACCCTATGAAAATGCTCGAGACTGCTGTGGCTTCCCGTGCAAGCACCCTATGAAAATGCTCGAGACTGCTGTTGCTTCCAGTGCAAGCACCCTATGAAAATGCTAGAGACTGCTGTTGCTTCCCGTGCAAGCACCCTATGAAAATGCTTGAGACTGCTGTGGCTTCCCCAAGCACCCTATGAAAATGCTTGAGACTGCTGTTGCTTCCAGTGCAAGCACCCTATGAAAATGCTAGAGACTGCTGTTGCTTCCCGTGCAAGCACCCTATGAAAATGCTTGAGACTGCTGTGGCACCCTATGAAAATGCTTGAGACTGCTGTGGCTTCCCCAAGCACCCTATGAAAATGCTCGAGACTGCTGTTGCTTCCAGTGCAAGCACCCTATGAAAATGCTAGAGACTGTTGTTGCTTCCCGTGTAAGCACCCTATGAAAATGCTTGAGACTGCTGTTGCTTCCAGTGCAAGACTGCTGTTGCTTCCAGTGCAAGCACCCTATGAAAATGCTTGAGACTGCTGTGGCACCCTATGAAAATGCTTGAGACTGCTGTGGCTTCCCCAAGCACCCTATGAAAATGCTTGAGACTGCTGTTGCTTCCAGTGCAAGCACCCTATGAAAATGCTAGAGACTGCTGTTGCTTCCCGTGCAAGCACCCTATGAAAATGCTTGAGACTGCTGTTGCTTCCAGTGCAAGCACCCTATGAAAATGCTCGAGACTGCTGTTGCTTCCAGTGCAAGCACCCTATGAAAATGCTCGAGACTGCTGTTGCTTCCAGTGCAAGCACCCTATGAAAATGCTAGAGACTGCTGTTGCTTCCAGTGCAAGCACCCTATGAAAATGCTTGAGACTGCTGCGGCTTCCAGTGCAAGCACCCTATGAAAATGCTTGAGACTGCTGTGGCTTCCAGTGCAAGCACCCTATGAAAATGCTTGAGACTGCTGTGGCTTCCAGTGAAAGCACCCTATGAAAATGCTCGAGACTGCTGTTGCTTCCAGTGCAAGCACCCTATGAAAATGCCCGACTGCTGTTGCTTCCAGTGCAAGCACCCTATGAAAATGCTCGAGACTGCTGTTGCATCCAGTGCAAGCACTCTATGAAAATGCTTGAGACTGCTGTTGCTTCCAGTGCAAGCACCCTATGAAAATGCTTGAGACTGCTGTGGCACCCTATGAAAATGCTTGAGACTGCTGTGGCTTCCCCAAGCACCCTATGAAAATGCTCGAGACTGCTGTTGCTTCCAGTGCAAGCACCCTATGAAAATGCTAGAGACTGTTGTTGCTTCCCGTGTAAGCACCCTATGAAAATGCTTGAGACTGCTGTTGCTTCCAGTGCAAGACTGCTGTTGCTTCCAGTGCAAGCACCCTATGAAAATGCTTGAGACTGCTGTGGCACCCTATGAAAATGCTTGAGACTGCTGTGGCTTCCCCAAGCACCCTATGAAAATGCTTGAGACTGCTGTTGCTTCCAGTGCAAGCACCCTATGAAAATGCTAGAGACTGCTGTTGCTTCCCGTGCAAGCACCCTATGAAAATGCTTGAGACTGCTGTTGCTTCCAGTGCAAGCACCCTATGAAAATGCTCGAGACTGCTGTTGCTTCCAGTGCAAGCACCCTATGAAAATGCTAGAGACTGCTGTTGCTTCCCGTGCAAGCACCCTATGAAAATGCTTGAGACTGCTGTGGCACCCTATGAAAATGCTTGAGACTGCTGTGGCTTCCCCAAGCACCCTATGAAAATGCTCGAGACTGCTGTTGCTTCCAGTGCAAGCACCCTATGAAAATGCTAGAGACTGTTGTTGCTTCCCGTGTAAGCACCCTATGAAAATGCTTGAGACTGCTGTTGCTTCCAGTGCAAGACTGCTGTTGCTTCCAGTGCAAGCACCCTATGAAAATGCTTGAGACTGCTGTGGCACCCTATGAAAATGCTTGAGACTGCTGTGGCTTCCCCAAGCACCCTATGAAAATGCTTGAGACTGCTGTTGCTTCCAGTGCAAGCACCCTATGAAAATGCTAGAGACTGCTGTTGCTTCCCGTGCAAGCACCCTATGAAAATGCTTGAGACTGCTGTTGCTTCCAGTGCAAGCACCCTATGAAAATGCTCGAGACTGCTGTTGCTTCCAGTGCAAGCACCCTATGAAAATGCTCGAGACTGCTGTTGCTTCCAGTGCAAGCACCCTATGAAAATGCTAGAGACTGCTGTTGCTTCCAGTGCAAGCACCCTATGAAAATGCTTGAGACTGCTGCGGCTTCCAGTGCAAGCACCCTATGAAAATGCTTGAGACTGCTGTGGCTTCCAGTGCAAGCACCCTATGAAAATGCTTGAGACTGCTGTGGCTTCCAGTGAAAGCACCCTATGAAAATGCTCGAGACTGCTGTTGCTTCCAGTGCAAGCACCCTATGAAAATGCCCGACTGCTGTTGCTTCCAGTGCAAGCACCCTATGAAAATGCTCGAGACTGCTGTTGCATCCAGTGCAAGCACTCTATGAAAATGCTTGAGACTGCTGTTGCTTCCAGTGCAAGCACCCTATGAAAATGCTTGAGACTGCTGTGGCACCCTATGAAAATGCTTGAGACTGCTGTGGCTTCCCCAAGCACCCTATGAAAATGCTCGAGACTGCTGTTGCTTCCAGTGCAAGCACCCTATGAAAATGCTAGAGACTGTTGTTGCTTCCCGTGTAAGCACCCTATGAAAATGCTTGAGACTGCTGTTGCTTCCAGTGCAAGACTGCTGTTGCTTCCAGTGCAAGCACCCTATGAAAATGCTTGAGACTGCTGTGGCACCCTATGAAAATGCTTGAGACTGCTGTGGCTTCCCCAAGCACCCTATGAAAATGCTTGAGACTGCTGTTGCTTCCAGTGCAAGCACCCTATGAAAATGCTAGAGACTGCTGTTGCTTCCCGTGCAAGCACCCTATGAAAATGCTTGAGACTGCTGTTGCTTCCAGTGCAAGCACCCTATGAAAATGCTCGAGACTGCTGTTGCTTCCAGTGCAAGCACCCTATGAAAATGCTCGAGACTGCTGTTGCTTCCAGTGCAAGCACCCTATGAAAATGCTAGAGACTGCTGTTGCTTCCAGTGCAAGCACCCTATGAAAATGCTTGAGACTGCTGCGGCTTCCAGTGCAAGCACCCTATGAAAATGCTTGAGACTGCTGTGGCTTCCAGTGCAAGCACCCTATGAAAATGCTTGAGACTGCTGTGGCTTCCAGTGAAAGCACCCTATGAAAATGCTCGAGACTGCTGTTGCTTCCAGTGCAAGCACCCTATGAAAATGCCCGACTGCTGTTGCTTCCAGTGCAAGCACCCTATGAAAATGCTCGAGACTGCTGTTGCATCCAGTGCAAGCACTCTATGAAAATGCTTGAGACTGCTGTTGCTTCCAGTGCAAGCACCCTATGAAAATGCTCGAGACTTTCTGTTGCTCGCAGCATGTGCTGAGGATGAGCAGAGAGCCGGTCAAAGAGGAGCCTCGCCTCGCTCAAAGCTAGGACAGAAGGCCCTCATGGTTGTGATAATAACATGTGAGGGAGGACTCTCCAGACTACCACACACATCCTCTCTCTTATTACTTCAACAATGCACAATGTAATTCCCAAAATATTACATTTGCAAAGTGGAAAACAAAACCCAAACAGAAAACAATGAAAGAAACAACAGGTGGTACTAGCCAGGGTCGGCGGACAGCTCCATGGAAGTCTTGTGTTGATACACACTATTTGTTGTGCAGCACTTACTGCTCATAAAAGACATTGCCTGTTATGAACGTCAAAGAACTTCAGAGGTATTAGTAATTAGTATTAATTAGTGTTGTTTGCATAGCTAGGGTGAGCATGACTGATAGTCTTGAGTTATATTATTGTTGATTAATTAAGTAGCAAATGTCTTTGATATAGTAAGCACCCACCACTCTGAATATGCTGATCTGGATTAAGTGCATACTGACACATTAAGTGCACACTGACACATAAGTACCCACTCCCCCTGTGCCTGTTTCAATGACGTAGATCAGGTGGGTATGAGAGTTTTGCTAAAATCCTACGCAAGACTCAGGAGAAGAATGAGGATGAGGGACAGTCGACTTCTTGGAAGTCTTAGTGAACCTGACCATCAAGTGGAATAGTAGCTAAAACAGAGGCATGGGCTGGATATTAAACCAACCAGCAACTCCTCACCTAGAGCTGGCTCTAACTAAAGCAGAGGCATGGGCTGGATATTAAACCAACCAGGAACTCCTCACCTAGAGCTAGCTCCAGAGGCACAGGCTGGATATTAAACCAACCAGCAACTCCTCACCTAGAGCTAGCTCCAGAGGCACAGGCTGGATATTAAACCAACCAGGAACTCCTCACCTAGAGCTGGCTCTAACTAAAGCAAATGCACAGGCTGGATATTAAACCAACCAGCAACTCCTCACCTAGAGCTGGCTCTAACTAAAGCAAATGCACAGGCTGGATATTAAACCAACCAGCAACTCCTCACCTAGAGCTGGCTCTAACTAAAGCAGAGGCATGGGCTGGATATTAAACCAACCAGCAACTCCTCACCTAGAGCTGGCTCTAACTAAAGCAGAGGCATGGGCTAGACATTAAACCAACCAGCAACTCCTCACCTAGAGCTGGCTCTAACTAAAGCAAATGCACAGGCTGGATATTAAACCAACCAGCAACTCCTCATCTAGAGCTAGCTCCAGAGGCACAGGCTGGATATTAAACCAACCAGCAACTCCTCACCTAGAGCTGGCTCTAACTAAAACAGAGGCATGGGCTGGATATTAAACCAACCAGCAACTCCTCACCTAGAGCTGGCTCTAACTAAAGCAAATGCACAGGCTGGATATTAAACCAACCAGCAACTCCTCACCTAGAGCTGGCTCTAACTAAAACAGAGGCATGGGCTGGATATTAAACCAACCAGCAACTCCTCACCTAGAGCTGGCTCTAACTAAAGCAGAGGCATGGGCTGGATATTAAACCAACCAGCAACTCCTCACCTAGAGCTGGCTCTAACTAAAGCAAATGCACAGGCTGGATATTAAACCAACCAGCAACTCCTCACCTAGAGCTGGCTCTAACTAAAGCAGAGGCATGGGCTGGATATTAAACCAACCAGCAACTCCTCACCTAGAGCTGGCTCTAACTAAAACAGAGGCATGGGCTGGATATTAAACCAACCAGCAACTCCTCACCTAGAGCTGGCTCTAACTAAAGCAGAGGCATGGGCTAGATATTAAACCAACCAGCAACTCCTCACCTAGAGCTGGCTCTAACTAAAGCAAATGCACAGGCTGGATATTAAACCAACCAGCAACTCCTCACCTAGAGCTGGCTCTAACTAAAGCAGAGGCATGGGCTGGATATTAAACCAACCAGCAACTCCTCACCTAGAGCTGGCTCTAACTAAAGCAAATGCACAGGCTGGATATTAAACCAACCAGCAACTCTTCACCTAGAGGTGGCTCTAACTAAAGCAAATGCACAGGCTGGATATTAAACCAACCAGCAACTCCTCATCTAGAGCTAGCTCCAGAGGCACAGGCTGGATATTAAACCAACCAGCAACTCCTCACCTAGAGCTGGCTCTAACTAAAACAGAGGCATGGGCTGGATATTAAACCAACCAGCAACTCCTCACCTAGAGCTGGCTCTAACTAAAGCAAATGCACAGGCTGGATATTAAACCAACCAGCAACTCCTCACCTAGAGCTGGCTCTAACTAAAGCAGAGGCATGGGCTGGATATTAAACCAACCAGCAACTCCTCACCTAGAGCTGGCTCTAACTAAAGCAAATGCACAGGCTGGATATTAAACCAACCAGCAACTCCTCACCTAGAGCTGGCTCTAACTAAAGCAGAGGCATGGGCTGGATATTAAACCAACCAGCAACTCCTCACCTAGAGCTGGCTCTAACTAAAACAGAGGCATGGGCTGGATATTAAACCAACCAGCAACTCCTCACCTAGAGCTGGCTCTAACTAAAGCAGAGGCATGGGCTGGATATTAAACCAACCAGCAACTCCTCACCTAGAGCTGGCTCTAACTAAAGCAAATGCACAGGCTGGATATTAAACCAACCAGCAACTCCTCACCTAGAGCTGGCTCTAACTAAAGCAGAGGCATGGGCTGGATATTAAACCAACCAGCAACTCCTCACCTAGAGCTGGCTCTAACTAAAGCAAATGCACAGGCTGGATATTAAACCAACCAGCAACTCTTCACCTAGAGGTGGCTCTAACTAAAGCAAATGCACAGGCTGGATATTAAACCAACCAGCAACTCCTCATCTAGAGCTAGCTCCAGAGGCACAGGCTGGATATTAAACCAACCAGCAACTCCTCACCTAGAGCTGGCTCTAACTAAAACAGAGGCATGGGCTGGATATTAAACCAACCAGCAACTCCTCACCTAGAGCTGGCTCTAACTAAAGCAGAGGCATGGGCTGGATATTAAACCAACCAGCAACTCCTCACCTAGAGCTGGCTCTAACTAAAGCAAATGCACAGGCTGGATATTAAACCAACCAGCAACTCCTCACCTAGAGCTGGCTCTAACTAAAGCAGAGGCACGGGCTAAACATTAAACCAATCAGCAACTCCTCAGGCATGGGCCTGGATATTAAACCACCCAGGGCTCTAAACTTTCAAATCTCACGCATATGATAATGTGCACGCCAATAGCATGGGTGTGCATGTTTTAGAATTGCAGGTGTTGGTCCTTACACAGACGTTCACTGTTTATGGCAATCAGCCACCCAACCAATTTTTTGAGGTGAAAGGTTAAGTGCCTATGCTTGACGGTATTCCAACTTGCAGGAAACTCCTTCACTGCAAAGAACCAATCACGATACTGTGCACATGTGTTAGTATTAACCTCTGAACTTGGCGATCGTTGGGTGCCCACTCTCACACTAGCATGACTGACACATACTCTAGTTAACAATGTCTTGCTAATGAGTTATAGAAGCCCACACACTTCAGACACGCTCACATCTACACCTACAGAGACACATCACATACACACACACATCACATACACACCACACACCACACCACACATCACTCCTTGTGAAGTATTTAATATGAAAACAAATGTTAAATAAATGACTAGCCACGAGTGCATCGAGTGTTTGGCGAGGGAACGTGAGGTGGAGAGAGAGAGAATTAATTTTGTCTCAGCCAGAGGGGCAACATTGCCGGTCGGTGTTGCCTTTCCTCTGCTGCAGTCAAGATAGCACTCTCACGTTCAGCTGCACTTTTTCGCCACTCTTCCTAGGTAGCTCTCGTACGCACACTGTCTATTAGTCCATGTATTATAGGTCCACAAGTATGCATATACTACCTATTAGTCCATGTATTATAGGTCCACTAGTATACATACACTACCTATTAGTCCATGTATTATAGGTCCACTAGTATACATGTACTACCTATTAGTCCATGTATTATAGGTCCACTAGTATACATATACTACCTATTAGTCCATGTATTATAGGTCCACTAGTATACAGATACTACCTATTAGTCCATGTATTATAGGTCCACTAGTATACATATACTACCTATTAGTCCATGTATTATAGGTCCACTAGTATACGTATACTACCTATTAGTCCATGTATTATAGGTCCACTAGTATACATATACTACCTATTAGTCCATGTATTATAGGTCCACTAGTATACATATACTACCTATTAGTCCATGTATTATAGGTCCACTAGTATACATATACTACCTATTAGTCCATGTATTATAGGTCCACTAGTATACATATACTACCTATTAGTCCATGTATTATAGGTCCACTAGTATACGTATACTACCTATTAGTCCATGTATTATAGGTCCACTAGTATACATATACTACCTATTAGTCCATGTATTATAGGTCCACTAGTATACATATACTACCTATTAGTCTATGTATTATAGGTCTACCAGTGCACCTATTAGTCCATGTATTGTCGGGCCACATGGTATAGCGACAAAGCTTGATCTAGATTCATATATATCAACAATATTAATAACAACAATAACAATATAAAAATATATATAAATAATAGTAGTAGTAGTAGAGTAGGAAAAGTAGTAGTAGTAGTAGTGATAATAATAATAATAATAATAATAATAATAATAATAATAATAATAATAATAATAATAATAATAATTTAAAAAAATAAATAATAATAAATAATAAAATAAATAATAAAATAAAATAAAAAATAAATAATAGTAGTAGTAGTAGTAGTAGTAGTAGTAGTAGTAGTAGTAGTAGTAGTAGTAGTAGTAGTAGTAATAATAATAATAATAATAATAATAATAATAATAATAATAATAATAATAATAATAATAATAATAATAATAATAATAATAATAATAATAATAATAATAATAATAATAATAATAATAATAATAATAATAATAATAATAATAATAATAATAATAATAATAATAATAATAATAATAATAATAATAATAATAATAATAATAATAGTGCATTCCATGGCAAGATGCTTACATATCTTGCCATCCAATGAGGCAGCTATCAAGTAATCCAGATCCTCCACATAGATGGAGTGGACAAAACCTCGATAATTATCCTGGACACATCAACAACAACAAGAGGGTGCGATAAGAATGCAGGGAAGAAAATGAAGTCCCTCAATGCCTCCCTATTACGACTAGATAAACCAAAACTTCTTATCATTATTACACCTTATCGGTCCCCTATATTGGTTTGACCCCCTAATTCAAAATGGTGGATGGCCCAAAGCCCATATCTCGGAAACCACAGCTTCTTAGCTGCCTTTTTGGCTGATGTCAGCTCCAAAAAGATGTCTTGAATCCCTCACCAAGTTAGTCAACAGGCTGAGGCAAAACATCAACAACATTATAATGACCTCACAACTTGAAATTTATAGAAAGAGTGAAAGAACCTTTTGAAATTCATCCTCAAGCATCACCTGAGCCATCCTCAAGCATCACCTGAGCCATCCTCAAGCATCACCTGAGCCATCCTCAAGCATCATCTGAGCCATCCTCAAGCATCACCTGAGCTACCATGCATCTCTTGCCTTCCCACTCACTTAACTTTGCATACAGCGTTCATAAAACTTTAGAACCAGAAGACTCCAAATGTTCCAATGCATGTCCATGACTACCCTGTGTCCTGATCGTGTTCCAATGCATGTCCATGACTACCCTGTGTCCTGATCGTGTTCCAATGCATGTCCATGACTACCCTGTGTCCTGATCGTGTTCCAATGCATGTCCATGACTACCCTGTGTCCTGATCGTGTTCCAATGCATGTCCATGACTATCCTGTGTCCTGATCTAGTTCCAATGCATGTCCATGACTACCCTGTGTCCTGATCGTGTTCCAATGCATGTCCATGACTACCCTGTGTCCTGATCGTGTTCCAATGCATGTCCATGACTACCCTGTGTCCTGATTGTGGTCCAATGCATGTCCATGACTATCCTGTGTCCTGATCGTGTTCCAATGCATGTCCATGACTACCCTGTGTCCTGATCGTGTTCCAATGCATGCCCATGACTACCCTGTGTCCTGATCGTGTTCCAATGCATGTCCATGACTACCCTGTGTCCTGATCGTGTTCCAATGCATGTCCATGACTACCCTGTGTCCTGATCGTGTTCCAATGCATGTCCATGACTATCCTGTGTCCTGATCGTGTTCCAATGCATGTCCATGACTACCCTGTGTCCTGATCGTGTTCCAATGCATGTCCATGACTACCCTGTGTCCTGATCGTGTTCCAATGCATGCCCATTACTATCCTGTGTCCTGATCGTGTTCCAATGCATGTCCATGACTACCCTGTGTCCTGATCGTGTTCCAATGCATGTCCATGACTACCCTGTGTCCTGATCGTGTTCCAATGCATGCCCATTACTATCCTGTGTCCTGATCGTGTTCCAATGCATGTCCATGACTACCCTGTGTCCTGATCGTGTTCCAATGCATGTCCATGACTACCCTGTGTCCTGATCGTGTTCCAATGCATGTCCATGACTACCCTGTGTCCTGATCGTGTTCCAATGCATGTCCATGACTACCCTGTGTCCTGATCGTGTTCCAATGCATGCCCATTACTATCCTGTGTCCTGATCGTGTTCCAATGCATGTCCATGACTACCCTGTGTCCTGATCGTGTTCCAATGCATGTCCATGACTACCCTGTGTCCTGATCGTGTTCCAATGCATGTCCATGACTACCCTGTGTCCTGATCGTGTTCCAATGCATGTCCATGACTACCCTGTGTCCTGATCGTGTTCCAATGCATGTCCATGACTACCCTGTGTCCTGATCGTGTTCCAATGCATGTCCATGACTACCCTGTGTCCTGATCGTGTTCCAATGCATGTCCATGACTATCCTGTGTCCTGATCGTGTTCCAATGCATGTCCATGACTACCCTGTGTCCTGATCGTGTTCCAATGCATGTCCATGACTACCCTGTGTCCTGATCGTGTTCCAATGCATGTCCATGACTACCCTGTGTCCTGATCGTGTTCCAATGCATGTCCATGACTACCCTGTGTCCTGATCGTGTTCCAATGCATGTCCATGACTATCCTGTGTCCTGATCGTGTTCCAATGCATGCCCATGACCACCCTGTGCCCTGATCGTGTTCCAATGCATGTCCATGACTACCCTGTGTCCGGATCGTGTTCCAATGCACGTCCATGACTACCCTGTGTCCTGATCGTGTTCCAATGCATGTCCATGACTACCCTGTGTCCTGATCGTGTTCCAATGCATGTCCATGACTATCCTGTGTCCTGATCGTGTTCCAATGCATGTCCATGACTACCCTGTGTCCTGATCGTGTTCCAATGCATGTCCATGACTACCCTGTGTCCTGTGTCCTGATCGTGTTCCAATGCATGCCCATGACTACCCTGTGTCCTGATCGTGTTCCAATGCATGTCCATGACTACCCTGTGTCCTGATCGTGTTCCAATGCATGTCCATGACTATCCTGTGTCCTGATCGTGTTCCAATGCATGTCCATGACTACCCTGTGTCCTGATCGTGTTCCAATGCATGCCCATGACTACCCTGTGTCCTGATCGTGTTCCAATGCATGTCCATGACTACCCTGTGTCCTGATCGTGTTCCAATGCATGTCCATGACTACCCTGTGTCCTGATCGTGTTCCAATGCATGTCCATGACTACCCTGTGTCCTGATCGTGTTCCAATGCATGTCCATGACTATCCTGTGTCCTGATCGTGTTCCAATGCATGTCCATGACTATCCTGTGTCCTGATCGTGTTCCAATGCATGTCCATGACTACCAGTGTCCTGATCGTGTTCCAATGCATGTCCATGACTACCCTGTGTCCTGATCGTGTTCCAATGCATGCCCATGTCTACCCTGTGTCCTGATCGTGTTCCAATGCATGTCCATGACTACCCTGTGTCCTGATCGTGTTCCAATGCATGTCCATGACTATCCTGTGTCCTGATCGTGTTCCAATGCATGTCCATGACTACCCTGTGTCCTGATCGTGTTCCAATGCATGTCCATGACTACCCTGTGTCCTGATCGTGTTCCAATGCATGTCCATGACTACCCTGTGTCCTGATCGTGTTCCAATGCATGCCCATGACTACCCTGTGTCCTGATCGTGTTCCAATGCATGTCCATGACTACCCTGTGTCCTGATCGTGTTCCAATGCATGCCCATGACTACCCTGTGTCCTGATCGTGTTCCAATGCATGTCCATGACTACCCTGTGTCCTGATCGTGTTCCAATGCATGTCCATGACTACCCTGTGTCCTGATCGTGTTCCAATGCATGTCCATGACTATCCTGTGTCCTGATCGTGTTCCAATGCATGTCCATGACTACCCTGTGTCCTGATCGTGTTCCAATGCATGTCCATGACTACCCTGTGTCCTGATCGTGTTCCAATGCATGTCCATGACTACCCTGTGTCCTGATCGTGTTCCAATGCATGCCCATGACTACTCTGTGTCCTGATCGTGTTCCAATGCATGTCCATGACTACCCTGTGTCCTGATCGTGTTCCAATGCATGTCCACGACTACCCTGTGTCCTGATCGTGTTCCAATGCATGTCCATGACTATCCTGTGTCCTGATCGTGTTCCAATGCATGTCCATGACTACCCTGTGTCCTGATCGTGTTCCAATGCATGTCCATGACTACCCTGTGTCCTGATCGTGTTCCAATGCATGTCCATGACTACCCTGTGTCCTGATCGTGTTCCAATGCATGTCCATGACTACCCTGTGTCCTGATCGTATTCCAATGCATGTCCATGACTATCCTGTGTCCTGATCGTGTTCCAATGCATGCCCATGACCACCCTGTGCCCTGATCGTGTTCCAATGCATGTCCATGACTACCCTGTGTCCGGATCGTGTTCCAATGCACGTCCATGACTACCCTGTGTCCTGATCATGTTCCAATGCATGTCCATGACTACCCTGTGTCCTGATCGTGTTCCAATGCATGTCCATGACTATCCTGTGTCCTGATCGTGTTCCAATGCATGTCCATGACTACCCTGTGTCCTGATCGTGTTCCAATGCATGTCCATGACTACCCTGTGTCCTGATCGTGTTCCAATGCATGCCCATGACTACCCTGTGTCCTGATCGTGTTCCAATGCATGTCCATGACTACCCTGTGTCCTGATCGTGTTCCAATGCATGTCCATGACTATCCTGTGTCCTGATCGTGTTCCAATGCATGTCCATGACTACCCTGTGTCCTGATCGTGTTCCAATGCATGTCCATGACTACCCTGTGTCCTGATCGTGTTCCAATGCATGTCCATGACTACCCTGTGTCCTGATCGTGTTCCAATGCATGTCCATGACTACCCTGTGTCCTGATCGTGTTCCAATGCATGTCCATGACTATCCTGTGTCCTGATCGTGTTCCAATGCATGTCCATGACTATCCTGTGTCCTGATCGTGTTCCAATGCATGTCCATGACTACCAGTGTCCTGATCGTGTTCCAATGCATGTCCATGACTACCCTGTGTCCTGATCGTGTTCCAATGCATGCCCATGTCTACCCTGTGTCCTGATCGTGTTCCAATGCATGTCCATGACTACCCTGTGTCCTGATCGTGTTCCAATGCATGTCCATGACTACCCTGTGTCCTGATCGTGTTCCAATGCATGTCCATGACTACCCTGTGTCCTGATCGTGTTCCAATGCATGCCCATGACTACCCTGTGTCCTGATCGTGTTCTAATGCATGCCCATGACTACCCTGTGTCCTGATCGTGTTCCAATGCATGTCCATGACTATCCTGTGTCCTGATCGTGTTCCAAAGCATGTCCATGACTACCGTGTGTCCGGATCGTTGCAGAGAATTAGGTCAGTGATGCGCAACCAAGCTAATGCACATGCTGTATTATATTAGGTCAATGATGCAACCAAGCTAATGCACATGCTGTATTATATTAGGTCAATGATGTAACCAAGCTAATGCACATGCTGTATTATATTAGGTCAATGATGCAACCAAGCTAATGCACATGCTGTATTATATTAGGTCAATGATGTAACCAAGCTAATGCACATGCTGTATTATATTAGGTCAATGATGCAACCAAGCTAATGCACATGCTGTATTATATTAGGTCAATGATGTAACCAAGCTAATGCACATGCTGTATTATATTAGGTCAATGATGCAACCAAGCTAATGCACATGCTGTATTATATTAGGTCAATGATGCAACCAAGCTAATGAACATGCTGTATTATATTAGGTCAATGATGCAACCAAGCTAATGCACATGCTGTATTATATTAGGTCAATGATGTAACCAAGCTAATGCACATGCTGTATTATATTAGGTCAATGATGCAACCAAGCTAATGAACATGCTGTATTATATTAGGTCAATGATGTAACCAAGCTAATGCACATGCTGTATTATATTAGGTCAATGATGCAACCAAGCTAATGCACATGCTGTATTATATTAGGTCAATGATGCAACCAAGCTAATGAACATGCTGTATTATATTAGGTCAATGATGCAACCAAGCTAATGCACATGCTGTATTATATTAGGTCAATGATGTAACCAAGCTAATGCACATGCTGTATTATATTAGGTCAATGATGCAACCAAGCTAATGCACATGCTGTATTATATTAGGTCAATGATGCAACCAAGCTAATGAACATGCTGTATTATATTAGGTCAATGATGCAACCAAGCTAATGCACATGCTGTATTATATTAGGTCAATGATGCAACCAAGCTAATGCACATGTTGTATTATATTAGGTCAATGATGTAACCAAGCTAATGAACATGCTGTATTATATTAGGTCAATGATGCAACCAAGCTAATGAACATGCTGTATTATATTAGGTCAATGATGCAACCAAGCTAATGCACATGCTGTATTATATTAGGTCAATGATGTAACCAAGCTAATGCACATGCTGTATTATATTAGGTCAATGATGTAACCAAGCTAATGCACATGCTGTATTATATTAGGTCAATGATGCAACCAAGCTAATGCACATGCTGTATTATATTAGGTCAATGATGCAACCAAGCTAATGCGCATGCTGTATTATATTAGGTCAATGATGTAACCAAGCTAATGCACATGTGTATTATATTAGGTCAATGATGCAACCAAGCTAATGCACATGCTGTATTATATTAGGTCAATGATGCAACCAAGCTAATGCGCATGCTGTATTATATTAGGTCAATGATGTAACCAAGCTAATGCACATGCTGTATTATATTAGGTCAATGATGTAACCAAGCTAATGCACATGTGTATTATATTAGGTCAATGATGCAACCAAGCTAATGCACATGCTGTATTATATTAGGTCAATGATGCAACCAAGCTAATGCACATGCTGTATTATATTAGGTCAATGATGCAACCAAGCTAATGAACATGCTGTATTATATTAGGTCAATGATGCAACCAAGCTAATGCACATGTGTATTATATTAGGTCAATGATGCAACCAAGCTAATGAACATGCTGTGTTATATTAGGTCAATGATGCAACCAAGCTAATGCAAATGCTGTATTATATTAGGTCAATGATGCAACCAAGCTAATGCACATGCTGTATTATATTAGGTCAATGATGCAACCAAGCTAATGAACATGCTGTATTATATTAGGTCAATGATGCAACCAAGCTAATGCACATGCTGTATTATATTAGGTCAATGATGTAACCAAGCTAATGCACATGCTGTATTATATTAGGTCAATGATGCAACCAAGCTAATGAACATGCTGTATTATATTAGGTCAATGATGCAACCAAGCTAATGCACATGTGTATTATATTAGGTCAATGATGCAACCAAGCTAATGCACATGTGTATTATATTAGGTCAATGATGCAACCAAGCTAATGAACATGCTGTATTATATTAGGTCAATGATGTAACCAAGCTAATGCACATGTGTATTATATTAGGTCAATGATGCAACCAAGCTAATGAACATGCTGTATTATATTAGGTCAATGATGCAACCAAGCTAATGAACATGCTGTATTATATTAGGTCAATGATGCAACCAAGCTAATGCACATGCTGTATTATATTAGGTCAATGATGTAACCAAGCTAATGCACATGTGTATTATATTAGGTCAATGATGCAACCAAGCTAATGCACATGTGTATTATATTAGGTCAATGATGCAACCAAGCTAATGCACATGCTGTATTATATTAGGTCAATGATGCAACCAAGCTAATGCACATGCTGTATTATATTAGGTCAATGATGCAACCAAGCTAATGCACATGCTGTATTATATTAGGTCAATGATGCAACCAAGCTAATGCACATGTGTATTATATTAGGTCAATGATGCAACCAAGCTAATGAACATGCTGTATTATATTAGGTCAATGATGCAACCAAGCTAATGCACATGCTGTATTATATTAGGTCAATGATGCAACCAAGCTAATGCACATGCTGTATTATATTAGGTCAATGATGCAACCAAGCTAATGAACATGCTGTATTATATTAGGTCAATGATGCAACCAAGCTAATGAACATGCTGTATTATATTAGGTCAATGATGCAACCAAGCTAATGCACATGCTGTATTATATTAGGTCAATGATGCAACCAAGCTAATGCACATGTGTATTATATTAGGTCAATGATGCAACCAAGCTAATGCACATGCTGTATTATATTAGGTCAATGATGTAACCAAGCTAATGCACATGCTGTATTATATTAGGTCAATGATGTAACCAAGCTAATGAACATGCTGTATTATATTAGGTCAATGATGCAACCAAGCTAATGCACATGCTGTATTATATTAGGTCAATGATGCAACCAAGCTAATGCACATGCTGTATTATATTAGGTCAATGATGTAACCAAGCTAATGCACATGCTGTATTATATTAGGTCAATGATGCAACCAAGCTAATGCACATGCTGTATTATATTAGGTCAATGATGCAACCAAGCTAATGCACATGCTGTATTATATTAGGTCAATGATGCAACCAAGCTAATGCACATGTGTATTATATTAGGTCAATGATGTAACCAAGCTAATGCACATGTTGTATTATATTAGGTCAATGATGTAACCAAGCTAATGAACATGCTGTATTATATTAGGTCAATGATGCAACCAAGCTAATGAACATGCTGTATTATATTAGGTCAATGATGCAACCAAGCTAATGCACATGCTGTATTATATTAGGTCAATGATGCAACCAAGCTAATGAACATGCTGTATTATATTAGGTCAATGATGCAACCAAGCTAATGAACATGCTGTATTATATTAGGTCAATGATGCAACCAAGCTAATGCACATGCTGTATTATATTAGGTCAATGATGCAACCAAGCTAATGCACATGCTGTATTATATTAGGTCAATGATGCAACCAAGCTAATGCACATGTTGTATTATATTAGGTCAATGATGTAACCAAGCTAATGAACATGCTGTATTATATTAGGTCAATGATGCAACCAAGCTAATGAACATGCTGTATTATATTAGGTCAATGATGCAACCAAGCTAATGCACATGCTGTATTATATTAGGTCAATGATGTAACCAAGCTAATGCACATGTGTATTATATTAGGTCAATGATGCAACCAAGCTAATGCACATGCTGTATTATATTAGGTCAATGATGCAACCAAGCTAATGAACATGCTGTATTATATTAGGTCAATGATGCAACCAAGCTAATGCACATGTGTATTATATTAGGTCAATGATGTAACCAAGCTAATGCGCATGCTGTATTATATTAGGTCAATGATGTAACCAAGCTAATGCACATGCTGTATTATATTAGGTCAATGATGCAACCAAGCTAATGCACATGTGTATTATATTAGGTCAATGATGTAACCAAGCTAATGCGCATGCTGTATTATATTAGGTCAATGATGTAACCAAGCTAATGCACATGCTGTATTATATTAGGTCAATGATGTAACCAAGCTAATGCACATGTGTATTATATTAGGTCAATGATGCAACCAAGCTAATGCACATGCTGTATTATATTAGGTCAATGATGCAACCAAGCTAATGCACATGCTGTATTATATTAGGTCAATGATGCAACCAAGCTAATGCACATGTGTATTATATTAGGTCAATGATGTAACCAAGCTAATGAACATGCTGTATTATATTAGGTCAATGATGCAACCAAGCTAATGCACATGCTGTATTATATTAGGTCAATGATGCAACCAAGCTAATGCACATGTGTATTATATTAGGTCAATGATGCAACCAAGCTAATGCACATGCTGTATTATATTAGGTCAATGATGCAACCAAGCTAATGCACATGCTGTATTATATTAGGTCAATGATGCAACCAAGCTAATGCACATGCTGTATTATATTAGGTCAATGATGCAACCAAGCTAATGAACATGCTGTATTATATTAGGTCAATGATGCAACCAAGCTAATGCACATGTGTATTATATTAGGTCAATGATGCAACCAAGCTAATGAACATGCTGTGTTATATTAGGTCAATGATGCAACCAAGCTAATGCAAATGCTGTATTATATTAGGTCAATGATGCAACCAAGCTAATGCACATGCTGTATTATATTAGGTCAATGATGCAACCAAGCTAATGAACATGCTGTATTATATTAGGTCAATGATGCAACCAAGCTAATGCACATGTGTATTATATTAGGTCAATGATGTAACCAAGCTAATGCACATGCTGTATTATATTAGGTCAATGATGTAACCAAGCTAATGCACATGCTGTATTATATTAGGTCAATGATGTAACCAAGCTAATACACATGCTGTATTATATTAGGTCAATGATGTAACCAAGCTAATGCACATGCTGTATTATATTAGGTCAATGATGCAACCAAGCTAATGAACATGCTGTATTATATTAGGTCAATGATGTAACCAAGCTAATGCACATGTGTATTATATTAGGTCAATGATGCAACCAAGCTAATGCACATGTGTATTATATTAGGTCAATGATGTAACCAAGCTAATGAACATGTGTATTATATTAGGTCAATGATGCAACCAAGCTAATGCACATGCTGTATTATATTAGGTCAATGATGCAACCAAGCTAATGCACATGTGTATTATATTAGGTCAATGATGCAACCAAGCTAATGCACATGCTGTATTATATTAGGTCAATGATGCAACCAAGCTAATGCACATGTGTATTATATTAGGTCAATGATGTAACCAAGCTAATGCACATGCTGTATTATATTAGGTCAATGATGCAACCAAGCTAATGCACATGTGTATTATATTAGGTCAATGATGTAACCAAGCTAATGCACATGCTGTATTATATTAGGTCAATGATGCAACCAAGCTAATGCACATGCTGTATTATATTAGGTCAATGATGTAACCAAGCTAATGCACATGTGTATTATATTAGGTCAATGATGTAACCAAGCTAATGCACATGCTGTATTATATTAGGTCAATGATGCAACCAAGCTAATGCACATGCTGTATTATATTAGGTCAATGATGCAACCAAGCTAATGCACATGTGTATTATATTAGGTCAATGATGTAACCAAGCTAATGAACATGTGTATTATATTAGGTCAATGATGCAACCAAGCTAATGCACATGCTGTATTATATTAGGTCAATGATGCAACCAAGCTAATGAACATGCTGTATTATATTAGGTCAATGATGCAACCAAGCTAATGCACATGCTGTATTATATTAGGTCAATGATGCAACCAAGCTAATGCACATGTTGTATTATATTAGGTCAATGATGCAACCAAGCTAATGCACATGCTGTATTATATTAGGTCAATGATGCAACCAAGCTAATGCACATGTGTATTATATTAGGTCAATGATGCAACCAAGCTAATGCACATGTGTATTATATTAGGTCAATGATGCAACCAAGCTAATGCACATGCTGTATTATATTAGGTCAATGATGCAACCAAGCTAATGCACATGCTGTATTATATTAGGTCAATGATGCAACCAAGCTAATGCACATGTGTATTATATTAGGTCAATGATGCAACCAAGCTAATGCACATGTGTATTATATTAGGTCAATGATGCAACCAAGCTAATGCACATGCTGTATTATATTAGGTCAATGATGCAACCAAGCTAATGAACATGCTGTATTATATTAGGTCAATGATGCAACCAAGCTAATGCACATGCTGTATTATATTAGGTCAATGATGCAACCAAGCTAATGCACATGCTGTATTATATTAGGTCAATGATGCAACCAAGCTAATGCACATGTGTATTATATTAGGTCAATGATGCAACCAAGCTAATGCACATGCTGTATTATATTAGGTCAATGATGCAACCAAGCTAATGCACATGTGTATTATATTAGGTCAATGATGCAACCAAGCTAATGCACATGTGTATTATATTAGGTCAATGATGCAACCAAGCTAATGCACATGCTGTATTATATTAGGTCAATGATGCAACCAAGCTAATGCACATGTGTATTATATTAGGTCAATGATGTAACCAAGCTAATGCACATGTGTATTATATTAGGTCAATGATACAACCAAGCTAATGCACATGCTGTATTATATTAGGTCAATGATGTAACCAAGCTAATGCACATGCTGTATTATATTAGGTCAATGATGCAACCAAGCTAATGAACATGTGTATTATATTAGGTCAATGATGCAACCAAGCTAATGCACATGTGTATTATATTAGGTCAATGATGCAACCAAGCTAATGCACATGCTGTATTATATTAGGTCAATGATGCAAGCAAGCTAATGCACATGCTGTATTATATTAGGTCAATGATGTAACCAAGCTAATGCACATGTGTATTATATTAGGTCAATGATGCAACCAAGCTAATGCACATGCTGTATTATATTAGGTCAATGATGCAACCAAGCTAATGCACGTGCTGTATTATCTTAGGTCAATGATGCAACCAAGCTAATGACATGCTGTATTATATTAGGTCAATGATGCAACCAAGCTAATGCACATGCTGTATTATATTAGGTCAATGATGCAACCAAGCTAATGCACATGCTGTATTATATTAGGTCAATGATGCAACCAAGCTAATGCACATGTGTATTATATTAGGTCAATGATGTAACCAAGCTAATGAACATGCTGTATTATATTAGGTCAATGATGCAACCAAGCTAATGCACATGTGTATTATATTAGGTCAATGATGCAACCAAGCTAATGCACATGTGTATTATATTAGGTCAATGATGTAACCAAGCTAATGAACATGCTGTATTATATTAGGTCAATGATGCAACCAAGCTAATGCACATGCTGTATTATATTAGGTCAATGATGCAACCAAGCTAATGCACATGTTGTATTATATTAGGTCAATGATGTAACCAAGCTAATGAACATGCTGTATTATATTAGGTCAATGATGCAACCAAGCTAATGAACATGCTGTATTATATTAGGTCAATGATGCAACCAAGCTAATGCACATGCTGTATTATATTAGGTCAATGATGTAACCAAGCTAATGCACATGCTGTATTATATTAGGTCAATGATGCAACCAAGCTAATGAACATGCTGTATTATATTAGGTCAATGATGCAACCAAGCTAATGCACATGTGTATTATATTAGGTCAATGATGTAACCAAGCTAATGCGCATGCTGTATTATATTAGGTCAATGATGTAACCAAGCTAATGCACATGCTGTATTATATTAGGTCAATGATGCAACCAAGCTAATGCACATGTGTATTATATTAGGTCAATGATGTAACCAAGCTAATGCGCATGCTGTATTATATTAGGTCAATGATGTAACCAAGCTAATGCGCATGCTGTATTATATTAGGTCAATGATGTAACCAAGCTAATGCACATGTGTATTATATTAGGTCAGTGATGCAACCAAGCTAATGCACATGCTGTATTATATTAGGTCAATGATGCAACCAAGCTAATGCACATGCTGTATTATATTAGGTCAATGATGCAACCAAGCTAATGCACATGCTGTATTATATTAGGTCAATGATGCAACCAAGCTAATGAACATGCTGTATTATATTAGGTCAATGATGCAACCAAGCTAATGCACATGTGTATTATATTAGGTCAATGATGCAACCAAGCTAATGAACATGCTGTATTATATTAGGTCAATGATGCAACCAAGCTAATGCACATGCTGTATTATATTAGGTCAATGATGCAACCAAGCTAATGAACATGCTGTATTATATTAGGTCAATGATGCAACCAAGCTAATGCACATGCTGTATTATATTAGGTCAATGATGTAACCAAGCTAATGCACATGCTGTATTATATTAGGTCAATGATGCAACCAAGCTAATGAACATGCTGTATTATATTAGGTCAATGATGCAACCAAGCTAATGCACATGTGTATTATATTAGGTCAATGATGCAACCAAGCTAATGCACATGTGTATTATATTAGGTCAATGATGCAACCAAGCTAATGAACATGCTGTATTATATTAGGTCAATGATGTAACCAAGCTAATGCACATGTGTATTATATTAGGTCAATGATGCAACCAAGCTAATGAACATGCTGTATTATATTAGGTCAATGATGCAACCAAGCTAATGAACATGCTGTATTATATTAGGTCAATGATGCAACCAAGCTAATGCACATGCTGTATTATATTAGGTCAATGATGTAACCAAGCTAATGCACATGTGTATTATATTAGGTCAATGATGCAACCAAGCTAATGCACATGTGTATTATATTAGGTCAATGATGCAACCAAGCTAATGCACATGCTGTATTATATTAGGTCAATGATGCAACCAAGCTAATGCACATGTGTATTATATTAGGTCAATGATGTAACCAAGCTAATGCACATGCTGTATTATATTAGGTCAATGATGCAACCAAGCTAATGCACATGCTGTATTATATTAGGTCAATGATGCAACCAAGCTAATGCACATGCTGTATTATATTAGGTCAATGATGCAACCAAGCTAATGCACATGCTGTATTATATTAGGTCAATGATGCAACCAAGCTAATGAACATGCTGTATTATATTAGGTCAATGATGCAACCAAGCTAATGAACATGCTGTATTATATTAGGTCAATGATGCAACCAAGCTAATGCACATGTGTATTATATTAGGTCAATGATGCAACCAAGCTAATGCACATGTGTATTATATTAGGTCAATGATGCAACCAAGCTAATGCACATGTGTATTATATTAGGTCAATGATGCAACCAAGCTAATGCACATGTGTATTATATTAGGTCAATGATGCAACCAAGCTAATGAACATGCTGTATTATATTAGGTCAATGATGCAACCAAGCTAATGCACATGCTGTATTATATTAGGTCAATGATGCAACCAAGCTAATGCACATGCTGTATTATATTAGGTCAATGATGCAACCAAGCTAATGCACATGCTGTATTATATTAGGTCAATGATGTAACCAAGCTAATGAACATGCTGTATTATATTAGGTCAATGATGCAACCAAGCTAATGCACATGTGTATTATATTAGGTCAATGATGCAACCAAGCTAATGCACATGTGTATTATATTAGGTCAATGATGCAACCAAGCTAATGCACATGCTGTATTATATTAGGTCAATGATGCAACCAAGCTAATGCACATGTGTATTATATTAGGTCAATGATGTAACCAAGCTAATGCACATGCTGTATTATATTAGGTCAATGATGCAACCAAGCTAATGCACATGTGTATTATATTAGGTCAATGATGCAACCAAGCTAATGAACATGCTGTATTATATTAGGTCAATGATGCAACCAAGCTAATGAACATGCTGTATTATATTAGGTCAATGATGCAACCAAGCTAATGAACATGCTGTATTATATTAGGTCAATGATGCAACCAAGCTAATGCACATGTGTATTATATTAGGTCAATGATGCAACCAAGCTAATGCACATGCTGTATTATATTAGGTCAATGATGCAACCAAGCTAATGCACATGCTGTATTATATTAGGTCAATGATGCAACCAAGCTAATGCACATGCTGTATTATATTAGGTCAATGATGTAACCAAGCTAATGCACATGTGTATTATATTAGGTCAATGATGCAACCAAGCTAATGCACATGCTGTATTATATTAGGTCAATGATGTAACCAAGCTAATGCACATGTGTATTATATTAGGTCAATGATGCAACCAAGCTAATGCACATGTGTATTATATTAGGTCAATGATGTAACCAAGCTAATGCACATGTGTATTATATTAGGTCAATGATGCAACCAAGCTAATGCACATGCTGTATTATATTAGGTCAATGATGCAACCAAGCTAATGCACATGTGTATTATATTAGGTCAATGATGCAACCAAGCTAATGCACATGTGTATTATATTAGGTCAATGATGCAACCAAGCTAATGAACATGCTGTATTATATTAGGTCAATGATGCAACCAAGCTAATGCACATGCTGCATTATATTAGGTCAATGATGCAACCAAGCTAATGAACATGCTGTATTATATTAGGTCAATGATGCAACCAAGCTAATGCACATGTGTATTATATTAGGTCAATGATGTAACCAAGCTAATGCACATGCTGTATTATATTAGGTCAATGATGCAACCAAGCTAATGCACATGTGTATTATATTAGGTCAATGATGCAACCAAGCTAATGAACATGTGTATTATATTAGGTCAATGATGCAACCAAGCTAATGCACATGCTGTATTATATTAGGTCAATGATGCAACCAAGCTAATGAACATGCTGTATTATATTAGGTCAATGATGTAACCAAGCTAATGCACATGTGTATTATATTAGGTCAATGATGCAACCAAGCTAATGAACATGCTGTATTATATTAGGTCAATGATGTAACCAAGCTAATGAACATGCTGTATTATATTAGGTCAATGATGCAACCAAGCTAATGAACATGCTGTATTATATTAGGTCAATGATGTAACCAAGCTAATGAACATGCTGTATTATATTAGGTCAATGATGCAACCAAGCTAATGAACATGCTGTATTATATTAGGTCAATGATGCAACCAAGCTAATGCACATGCTGTATTATATTAGGTCAATGATGTAACCAAGCTAATGCACATGCTGTATTATATTAGGTCAATGATGCAACCAAGCTAATGAACATGCTGTATTATATTAGGTCAATGATGCAACCAAGCTAATGCACATGTGTATTATATTAGGTCAATGATGCAACCAAGCTAATGCACATGCTGTATTATATTAGGTCAATGATGCAACCAAGCTAATGAACATGTGTATTATATTAGGTCAATGATGTAACCAAGCTAATGCACATGCTGTATTATATTAGGTCAATGATGCAACCAAGCTAATGCACATGTGTATTATATTAGGTCAATGATGCAACCAAGCTAATGCACATGTGTATTATATTAGGTCAATGATGCAACCAAGCTAATACACATGCTGTATTATATTAGGTCAATGATGCAACCAAGCTAATGCACATGCTGTATTATATTAGGTCAATGATGCAACCAAGCTAATGCACATGTGTATTATATTAGGTCAATGATGCAACCAAGCTAATACACATGCTGTATTATATTAGGTCAATGATGCAACCAAGCTAATGCACATGCTGTATTATATTAGGTCAATGATGCAACCAAGCTAATGCACATGCTGTATTATATTAGGTCAATGATGCAACCAAGCTAATGCACATGTGTATTATATTAGGTCAATGATGCAACCAAGCTAATGAACATGCTGTATTATATTAGGTCAATGATGCAACCAAGCTAATGAACATGCTGTATTATATTAGGTCAATGATGTAACCAAGCTAATGAACATGCTATCTAATAAACAGATGATGTGCTCAGTTCTGTTGTTGGATTTGTGGAGTTCTCCCCAGGGAAACTGTTACCAAGTCCAAGAGAGGTTGATCCTCTGCCAAAACACCTGTTGTTTGGTTGATGGAGTTCTCCTATGCAACTGTTTCCAAGTCCTTGAAGGAGGCTGTAGCTGACCCTACTTGGGTACAGTCAACAATAGCAGCAAGACATGGCATGTGCTGATATGTGTGTAGCAGACAATGTTGGTCTACATGGGACACAGTAACAAGGTAACAATAGATGAATTGTTCTTTGTAAATGTCTAGCCCTCCATTGCCAACAACTATATATACAGAAACAACGAACCTAATTGGCCTATTAGAGGAAAGGAAACTGTCTCCATTTTGACCACAACCAGTTAGACCGTTAAAATTACGTGCACATCGCGTTAATAATGGTTGCTGTACATGGTAAAGGGTCGTCTAACTGGTTTGGTCAACAAGGTGTGTAACAGGTCAATCTAATATAGCTTTAATGTAAATAAAAACTTTTTTCCTCTTGTTAAGTAACCTAGTGGACTTACAAACAGCTTCTAAATGGCAGCATCTACACCGGCTTAGTTATGCACAGATAACTATTGCCATCACTTGAGCCACAGTGGTAAAGCTCACCTCAAAAAAATAAACAACTCATCACGGTCATTGGCCAACAAGAATGCACACAACACACCACAAAGCTCTTGCCACACCCATTACCACGATAGTGTTCCTCTATGTACCCCTGCAAACTAATTGCCTACTACTTCAACTTCTGTGACGTGTCTTCAGCATGTTTCTGGGGAATATGTCGAGTCATGTTCTCAGTAGTATTGCTGTGTGTCACTGACCATGCATGTAGTCAGTAGTATTGCTGCGTGTAACTGACCATGCATGTTCTCAGTAGTATTGCTGCGTGTAACTGACCATGCATGTCGTCAGTAGTATTGCTGCGTGTAACTGACCATGCATGTTCTCAGTAGTATTGCTGCATGTAACTGACCATGCATGTAGTCAGTAGTATTGCTGCATGTAACTGACCATGCATGTAGTCAGTAGTATTGCTGCGTGTAACTGACCATGCATGTAGTCAGTAGTATTGTTGCGTGTAACTGACCATGCATGTAGTCAGTAGTATTGCTGCGTGTAACTGACCATGCATGTAGTCAGTAGTATTGCTGCGTGTAACTGACCATGCATGCTGTCAGTAGTATTGCTGCGTGTCACTGACCATGCATGTTGTCAGTAGTATTGCTGTGTGTAACTGACCATGCATGTTCTCAGTAGTATTGCTGCGTGTAACTGACCATGCATGTAGTCAGTAGTATTGCTGCGTGTAACTGACCATGCATGTTCCAGTAGTATTGCTGCGTGTAACTGACCATGCATGTAGTCAGTAGTATTGCTGCGTGTAACTGACCATGCATGTAGTCAGTAGTATTGCTGCATGTAACTGACCATGCATGTAGTCAGTAGTATTGCTGCATGTAACTGACCATGCATGTAGTCAGTAGTATTGCTGCGTGTAACTGACCATGCATGTTCTCAGTAGTATTGCTGCGTGTAACTGACCATGCATGTAGTCAGTAGTATTGCTGCGTGTAACTGACCATGCATGTAGTCAGTAGTATTGCTGCGTGTAACTGACCATGCATGTAGTCAGTAGTATTGCTGCGTGTAACTGACCATGCATGCTGTCAGTAGTATTGCTGCGTGTCACTGACCATGCATGTAGTCAGTAGTATTGCTGCGTGTCACTGACCATGCATGTAGTCAGTAGTATTGCTGCGTGTAACTGACCATGCATGCTGTCAGTAGTATTGCTGCGTGTCACTGACCATGCATGTAGTCAGTTGTATTGCTGCGTGTAACTGACCATGCATGTAGTCAGTAGTATTGCTGCGTGTAACTGACCATGCATGTAGTCAGTAGTATTGCTGCGTGTAACTGACCATGCATGTAGTCAGTAGTATTGCTGCGTGTAACTGACCATGCATGCTGTCAGTAGTATTGCTGCGTGTAACTGACCATGCATGTTGTCAGTAGTATTGCTGCGTGTAACTGACCATGCATGTTCTCAGTAGTATTGCTGCGTGTAACTGACCATGCATGTAGTCAGTAGTATTGCTGCGTGTAACTGACCATGCATGTTCCAGTAGTATTGCTGCGTGTAACTGACCATGCATGTAGTCAGTAGTATTGCTGCGTGTAACTGACCATGCATGTAGTCAGTAGTATTGCTGCATGTAACTGACCATGCATGTTCTCAGCAGTATTGCTGCGTGTAACTGACCATGCATGTTGTCAGTAGTATTGCTGCGTGTAACTGACCATGCATGTAGTCAGTAGTATTGCTGCGTGTAACTGACCATGCATGTTCTCAGTAGTATTGCTCCGTGTAACTGACCATGCATGTAGTCAGTAGTATTGCTGCGTGTAACTGACCATGCATGTTGTCAGTAGTATTGCTGTGTGTAACTGACCATGCATGTAGTCAGTAGTATTGCTGTGTGTAACTGACCATGCATGTAGTCAGTAGTATTGCTGCGTGTAACTGACCATGCATGTAGTCAGTAGTATTGCTGCGTGTAACTGACCATGCATGTAGTCAGTAGTATTGCTGATGTAACTGACCATGCATGTAGTCAGTAGTATTGCTGCGTGTAACTGACCATGCATGTAGTCAGTAGTATTGCTGTGTGTAACTGACCATGCATGTTCTCAGTAGTATTGCTGCGTGTAACTGACCATGCATGTAGTCAGTAGTATTGCTGCGTGTAACTGACCATGCATGTTCTCAGTAGTATTGCTGCGTGTCACTGACCATGCATGTAGTCAGTAGTATTGCTGCGTGTAACTGACCATGCATGTAGTCAGTAGTATTGCTGCATGTAACTGACCATGCCTGTAGTCAGTAGTATTGGAGTACAATGATCCTGTACCAGGTCACGAGAGGTAAGCTGAGGGACGAGGGGAGGGACGACTAGAAGGATCAGCCACAATACTAGCAAAGGTAGCGCTTCTGTTCTTCAGGGTTACAAAATCCCCCGAGGTGGTAGCTTAATTATTTTCTAACATTCTGCACTCAGTTCCTCACATGATTCAACTGGCGCTCATTGGAGGAGGAGGAGGGATGGAGGGGACAGGGTTACAAGTTGCCCTTCTTACTTTTATTCTCACACCAAAACCCCACACATATCACAACACTTACCACACAGACATTACTCACCACACCACACACTCACCAGTCACACACACATAACAAAATACTCACCACACCAAACACACAACACTCACCACACACACACACACATCACAACACACACCCCACACCCCACCATCACAATACTCTACGCACACACCCCACACACCAGCATCACTATATTCATAGACCACCAACAGCCTGTAGCTATCAGATAAAATACTTCAATATCTGTCACTCCTAGTCGACTACTCAACAACAAAAGATCTCCATGCTTGGCTACAGCTCGCCTACAAGGAACTTGTCCTTCTTGGCCAAGAGATGTTGCACTCCTGGCAACAGGTGCAACATATCCGATACATCTTTCAGCCATCCTTGGCCAATACCTTGGCTGTAAACACCATGCTCTGCCTGCATCTCCATGGAGAAGTGGGATGGCAGGATGCAATATACTACACACTACACTTGTAGAAACCCCCACCACCTAATTAACAGCTACAATCTCATGTATCTAGAAAGGGGTTGCCATATATTTGGTGCAGCTCTAATTGCTTACATACATCTCTCCTCTCCCCCCTCTCCCGGTACCTTTTTCATAAAAGGCAGGTGTCAGCCAAATACCAAGACTGATAATTATAGTTAACTGGTATTATAAAAGCTGGTAATTATAATTAGATGATAATTACATGAGCTGGTATTTATGATTAGTTATTAATTATAATCAGCTGGTAATTGCTGGTGATTATAATTAGCATGTCATCTACTAATTATAACAACAGGGCTAACTGGAGCTAGAATTATAAGAAGTGGTAGTTGGTAATTATCACAGGGCTAGTTATATTTAACTGGAGGTAGAATTATAAGAAGAGGTAGCTGTTAATTATCACAGGGCTGGTTACAATTAGCTGGGGCTAGAACTATAAGAGGTAATTGTCACAGGGTAGTTATTATCTGACATAAGAGGTGGTAATTAACAATGCTGACCAAGGTAGACATGAAGCACTCACAGAATCATCATGTCCCTTATCCCCAGGCAAAGGGAAATGGCAAGCAGCAAGTAGTTGTGAAGACAATGCCGCCTAAATGACCTAGTAGGGGTATTCATTAGTATGGGTTTTGAAACTTCTCCTGCGGCAGTTAATGTCAGTAATTGTTCATACATACACAAAAACACATCTCCAACATCTTCACCGATAAATTACTAAGCACCGCACCGTGCAGGAAGCAGGGGGAAATTATTGAGGGGTCATCCATATATTTGTCCGATCAAAGAATCGTGATATTTCCACTCTTACTTCAATTCAAGGTCTTTATCGCTCAGCAAAAGATACCTGGAAGGACTTAATGGCATCTACTGGTCATCTCACTACAGTCAGTAAAATGGTCACTCTAGTCTAATCAACAAGCTAGTTTTGTCGTTTCCAACTGACTTTAACACAGTTCTGATTTTACTAGCAGTTGATTTGATTTGTTACCGCTACACTCAATAAACTTTTTTTTACCATTGACCGACCACAAAACTGGAGGTGTGGTCACAAATGGAGAGGGAGTGGTCAGAGCAGCAGGTGACACAGCCATTGGAGATGGCCGGACAATCGTCATTCATCAAATCTTCCAGTACATAATTATATATAATTTCAACACCATGCCCCAACCCGTCTAGTATGATTTGGCTAAAGGCTACTCAAAGTGAACTGGTCAGAAAAAGAAGAGCTCAGATTCAGATTCTATACAGCTCTTGGGAAACAACTGGCTAATAACTGGCACGGAGAGCCTTCCTGGTCCCTGAGAAACCTTTCGGCCCCCAGAGAAACCTTTCGGCCCCCAGAGAAACCTTTATTCTCCCTGGTCCCCTGAGAAACCATCCTGTCCAATTGAGAACTTTCTGGCACTGACAAAATCTTCATTCTCCCTGGCTTCCCCGAGAAACCTTCCTGGGACTGAAGAACCTTCCTGTCTCCCTGAGGAACCTTCCTGGCACTGAAGAACCTTCCTGGCTCCCTGAGGAACCTTCCTGCTCCATGTCTTCTTCCAAGTCAGAGAGAAGTCTAAGTCACCTTTGCAAGTACTTGTTCTAAGGGGATCTCAATTCTTTGCTGAGACCATCAAAACTGCAAAATCAGCAGCACACATCTGGTTTCCACCAGGCTGTTGGGGGTTTCTGACCTCTATACTTGGTATGTGTGTAGAGGGATATATAACATACGACCAGCACTGCCATAACCATTATTGCTAGAACGCTTGGGACTACAAAGTAGGGGGACGTTTCCTAACTCTGCCCACCCCTCCAAAATAAACTCCCTCTACACACACACACACATATACACTAAGCTGCAGTTATCCTCACTATGGATATACTAGTAAAGTCTGGACAACTCTCGTAATATCCAATATCCCCAGATACTAAGAATCTATCTGTAGACGGATCATATATTCTCAATGAACACTCAGTTGACATAATCATTATAATAACCTTCTCAATAATCAACTTCAAATTGCACTCGACGTTTCGACTAGATGCTCTAGCCTTCATCAGGAATAATTCATCAGGAATAATTATTCCTGAAGGGTAGAGCATCTAGTCGAAAAGTCGTTATTCCTGATGAAGGCCAGAGCATTTAGTCGAAACATCATTATTCCTGATGAAGGCCAGAGCATTTAGTCGAAACATCATTATTCCTGATGAAGGCCAGAGCATTTAGTCGAAACGTCGTTATTCCTGATGAAGGCCAGAGCATCTAGTCGAAACGTCGAGTGAATACAATTTGAAGTTGATTATGGGTCATGTATTATTATTAATAGATTCATTCACAAACAGATTGACCTGTTAAAAAGGAAAGGAAACAAGATTATGCATGTAGACCACACCCAGTTAGACGACACTTTACCATTTAAAATCACACCATAATCAAATCACACCATAATCATTTTAAAGCAGTCGAGCATTATTGATTTGAGGTGGTAAAGGGTCGTTGTGTTTTAAAGGTACACTCTTCACTCTTGTTTCCTTGACAATTTTTTTTAACAGGTCGATCCAATGTTTGCCAAATAAATATCTTCATTCTTGTTTCAAATTGTTTGCTTGTTTGTCTTGTTGTTTCTGTATATTGTGAACTAGTCAGTCAAGGTCGCTTTCAAACACTTTCTCTAACTTTTATTATTGTTGTACGCTACACATATCAGCACATGCCATGTCTTTTTGCTGTTGTTGTTGTACGCTACACATATCAGCACATGCCATGTCTTGTAGCTACTGTTGACTATACCCATGTAGGGTCAGCTACAGCCTCCTTCAAGGACTTGGTTAACAGTTTCACAGGAGAACTCCTACCACCCAAACAGCACATGTTTTGGGAGAGGATCAAGGTTTATCTCCTTTGAACTTGGTAACAGTATCCCAGGAGAGAGAAGCAATGGCTCTCTGCCGGAGTGAGGTAGGCATGTATCCCGAAGGATATCATTTGTTTCACTGTTAGCTCGTCCTTGACTCTACTGAACAGTCGGAGTTCATCGTGGTCAACTCCTTCAACATGTAATTCATTTCTTCTCCCTGTCATCATTTGCTTGTACTTGGGATCCAACTTCAGATATATTGGATTTGAACTCCACAAACCAAACAGCAGAACTGAGCGAGGGTCATTGTTCCACTGATACTACGGCATGTGCAGGTTATCTTCATCACTGAAATTACTCTCCAGATCATCTTTACCAACTGCTTTATTCTGTAATGAGTAGTTGTGGCCATGCAAGAGGTTGCCGCTTGCCTTTTTAAATATCAATATAGGGAGTAACACCCTGCTGTTATTATTTTAATGGTGTTGTTATTATTATTATTATTATTATTATTATTATTATTATTATTATTATTATTATTATTATTATTATTATTATTATTATTATTATTATTATTATTATTATTATTATTATTATTATTATTATTATTATTATTATTATTATTATTATTATTATTATTATTATTATTATTATTATTATTATTATTATTATTATTATTATTATTATTATTATTATTATTATTATTATTATTATTATTATTATTATTATTATTATTATTATTATTATTATTATGCTCCACCAAATGCAATTACATTGAAGAAAGCAGCAGACAATGCCTGCAGTTGGTCTAGCACCCCTCGGCAATAATATCCTAAAGCAATGTCTGGATATTGAGCATCAATTCAACTAGATGATGCACACACAGCCTTGTGTCTTGTAGAGAGAGAGAGGGTGTCTAGCTACTCTGGCTGCCAGCTTGGTCTCATTCACATTTGAATTATTCCATTGCATATGCAATAAAGTAGTTAGCCATGTTTGGTCAGCACTTGCTAATTACGCATGTTTGTGTACACGCTCCGAGGAAGGGGGAGAGGGGTCACCTGGAATCTCCTCCCCAAGCAGATACCGGGGGTGGATGTTAACAATGGAAGTCTAGCCATAGTTATACACTAGTATTGGCATGCTACAGAGTTGGTGTGTAGTCCTACCCATACTGCCATGCTAGTTGGTGTGTAGTCTGTACTGCCATGCTAGTTGGTGTATAGTCCTACCTGTATGCTAGTTGGTGTGTAGTCCTACTCGTACTGTAATGCTAGTTGGTGTGTAGTCCTACCTGTACTGCCATGCTAGTTTGTGTGTAGTCGTACCTGTACAGCTGGTGTGTAGTCCTAACTGTACGGCCATGCTAGTTGTTGTGTAGTCCTACCTGTACAGCCATTCTAGTTGGTGTGTAGTCATACCTGTACAGCCATGCTAGTTGGTGTGTAGTCCTACCTGTACAGCCATTCTAGTTGGTGTGTAGTCCTAACTGTACAGCCATGCTAGTTGGTGTGTAGTCCTAACTGTACAGCCATGCTAGTTGGTGTGTAGTCCTACCTGTACAGCCATTCTAGTTGGTGTGTAGTCATACCCGTACAGCCATTCTAGTTGGTGTGTAGTCCTAACTGTACAGCCATGCTAGTTGGTGTGTAGTCCTACCTGTACAGCCATTCTAGTTGGTGTGTAGTCCTACCTGTACAGCCATTCTAGTTGGTGTGTAGTCCTACCCGTACTGTTATGCTAGTTGGTGTGTAGACTAGTCCTCACTTTCAAGCAATTTTGGAGGTCAAAATACCTTAATCACAGGGCTTATTAAAGAATAATCTTCAGGGAGTACATCATGTATTGGCATGTTCATTCATGCCAACGTCAACAGGTCAAATCTCTAGACATATCAATCAACTTACCTGGATTTTTGCTGAACTCCCTGGATGTGTACAGTACTGGATCCCAACACCAAATACACATTTATTCACCAAAGCTACAGCCTGGCTGGCTGGGTGCAGGTTGTTTTAGTTGAAGATGCACTTATACACACAACATCTTGACAACCCACGCAAATCTTCATGACCCAATGACCCCCACTACATTGTACTTGCTAGCTGCAGCCATCACCTTGCAGGTATTTGCCAAACCAAACAGAACTGGGGTCAGAGTTTGAAGTGGACTTGGAGAATATGGTGAGCATGTCCATCATCGGACTAGCTCCTGATAGGGCCAATGCGCCGTAATTTTCCATTAGCTTGCAGCACATGTGCAGGAGTCCAGGTACCGCTGGATAACTCCAGCTCTGCCTGAACTCCTGGATGAAATTGTGAAAAAAGGCAAAATCTCTGCAGTCCAGCAGAAAAACCATGGAAGGTTGGCATGCCAGAGTGCCAGTTGGTGAGTATTCTACCTGTACGGTGTAGCTGTCTTGCTAGTTGGTGTGTGTTCTACCTGTACAGTGTAGCTGTCTTGCTAGTTGGTGAGTGTTCTACCTGTACAGTTTAGTTGTCTTGCTAGTTGGTGTGTGTTCTACCTGTACAGTGTAGTTGTCTTGCTAGTTGGTGTGTGTTCTATCAATACAGTGTAGCTGTCTTGCTAGTTGGTGAGTGTTCTACCTGTACAGTGTAGCTGTCTTGCTAGTTGGTGAGTGTTCTACCTGTACAGTGTAGTTGTCTTGCTAGTTGGTGTGTGTTCTATCTGTACAGTGTAGTTGTCTTGCTAGTTGGTGAGTGTTCTACCTGTACAGTGTAGTTGTCTTGCTAGTTGGTGTGTGTTCTACCTGTACAGTGTAGCTGTCTTGCTAGTTGGTGAGTATTCTACCTGTACAGTGTAGCTGTCTTGCTAGTTGGTGAGTGTTCTACCTGTACAGTGTAGCTGTCTTGCTAGTTGGTGAGTATTCTACCTGTACAGTGTAGTTGTCTTGCTAGTTGGTGAGTATTCTACCTGCACAGTGTAGTTGTCTTGCTAGTTGGTGAGTGTTCTACCTGTACAGTGTAGCTGTCTTGCTAGTTGGTGAGTATTCTACCTGTACAGTGTAGTTGTCTTGCTAGTTGGTGAGTGTTCTACCTGTACAGTGTAGTTGTCTTGCTAGTTGGTGAGTGTTCTACCTGTACAGTGTAGCTGTCTTGCTAGTTGGTGAGTGTTCTACCTGTACAGTGTAGCTGTCTTGCTAGTTGGTGAGTGTTCTACCTGTACAGTGTAGTTGTCTTGCTAGTTGGTGTGTGTTCTACCTGTACAGTGTAGTTGTCTTGCTAGTTGGTGTGTGTTCTACCTGTACAGTGTAGCTGTCTTGCTAGTTGGTGAGTGTTCTACCTGTACAGTGTAGTTGTCTTGCTAGTTGGTGTGTGTTCTACCTGTACAGTGTAGTTGTCTTGCTAGTTGGTGTGTGTTCTACCTGTACAGTGTAGCTGTCTTGCTAGTTGGTGTGAGTTCTACCTGTACAGTGTAGCTGTCTTGCTAGTTGGTGAGTGTTCTACCTGTACAGTGTAGCTGTCTTGCTAGTTGGTGAGTGTTCTACCTGTACAGTGTAGCTGTCTTGCTAGTTGGTGAGTGTTCTACCTGTACAGTGTAGCTGTCTTGCTAGTTGGTGAGTGTTCTACCTGTACAGTGTAGTTGTCTTGCTAGTTGGTGTGTGTTCTACCTGTACAGTGTAGCTGTCTTGCTAGTTGGTGTGTGTTCTACCTGTACAGTGTAGCTGTCTTGCTAGTTGGTGAGTGTTCTACCTGTACAGTGTAGTTGTCTTGCTAGTTGGTGTGTGTTCTACCTGTACAGTGTAGTTGTCTTGCTAGTTGGTGTGTGTTCTATCAATACAGTGTAGTTGTCTTGCTAGTTGGTGAGTGTTCTACCTGTACAGTGTAGCTGTCTTGCTAGTTGGTGTGTGTTCTACCTGTACAGTGTAGTTGTCTTGCTAGTTGGTGAGTGTTCTACCTGTACAGTGTAGCTGTCTTGCTAGTTGGTGAGTGTTCTACCTGTACAGTGTAGTTGTCTTGCTAGTTGGTGAGTGTTCTACCTGTACAGTGTAGTTGTCTTGCTAGTTGGTGTGTGTTCTACCTGTACAGTGTAGCTGTCTTGCTAGTTGGTGAGTGTTCTACCTGTACAGTGTAGTTGTCTTGCTAGTTGGTGTGTGTTCTATCTGTACAGTGTAGTTGTCTTGCTAGTTGGTGTGTGTTCTACCTGTACAGTGTAGTTGTCTTGCTAGTTGGTGTGAGTTCTACCTGTACAGTGTAGTTGTCTTGCTAGTTGGTGAGTGTTCTACCTGTACAGTGTAGCTGTCTTGCTAGTTGGTGAGTGTTCTACCTGTACAGTGTAGTTGTCTTGCTAGTTGGTGTGTGTTCTACCTGTACAGTGTAGTTGTCTTGCTAGTTGGTGTGTATTCTACCTGTACAGTGTAGTTGTCTTGCTAGTTGGTGTGTGTTCTACCTGTACAGTGTAGTTGTCTTGCTAGTTGGTGAGTGTTCTACCTGTACAGTGTAGCTGTCTTGCTAGTTGGTGTGTGTTCTACCTGTACAGTGTAGTTGTCTTGCTAGTTGGTGTGTGTTCTACCTGTACAGTGTAGTTGTCTTGCTAGTTGGTGTGTGTTCTACCTGTACAGTGTAGTTGTCTTGCTAGTTGGTGAGTGTTCTACCTGTACAGTGTAGTTGTCTTGCTAGTTGGTGAGTGTTCTACCTGTACAGTGTAGTTGTCTTGCTAGTTGGTGTGTGTTCTATCTGTACAGTGTAGTTGTCTTGCTAGTTGGTGTGTGTTCTATCTGTACAGTGTAGCTGTCTTGCTAGTTGGTATGTGTTCTACCTGTACAGTGTAGTTGTCTTGCTAGTTGGTGAGTGTTCTATCTGTACAGTGTAGTTGTCTTGCTAGTTGGTGAGTGTTCTATCTGTACAGTGTAGTTGTCTTGCTAGTTGGTGTGTGTTCTACCTGTACAGTGTAGCTGTCTTGCTAGTTGGTGAGTGTTCTACCTGTACTGACTGTTTAGTTGTCTTGCTAGTTGAATTTTAGTAGTCAAAATACCATCTAAGACTTTTTGGGGGGGGGGGGGGGGGTAAATTGGGGGACAAACCAAACCCCACACATGTCTACAGGCAAACATTTTCTTTCCCCCCTCTCCACAGAAACCCTGTATGAAGCCCTGACACACACACCTTTGTCATCTCTATTTGGCATTGCTCCTTCTCAGACTCGGTAGGAATGGACCGTTGCTTCTTGTCCTGCCGAAACCTTGCCTCAGATGCCCTTTCCTTGACCTCTCTGACCTCTCCATTCAGGATGTCGAGAAGATTCCACTCTGCATCTTCGGTCAGTAAAAATTCATGCAGCTTTTCTCTGAAGTCGATATTTTCAAAACTAAGAGAAATAATATAAGGATGCAATTAAATACCAGCTAGTATGTGATCATGTGACTGACATGTGACTGCCTGAATATATGTGAATTGAATGTAATAATTTGAGCATCATGTGATTGACATGTGATTAGACAACAATTACCTCAATAATCAGATTAAATTCAAGGAGATCATTGTAATTTTGTTATGTCAACTGAGAGTTCATTGAGAATGAGAATGATCTTTAATTACTAAAATCATGGATTCGATGATCACATGTAGTCACATGATGGATGTCTCAGTGATCACATGATAGCTAGTGGTCACATTGATGGCCATGCAGTGATCACATGATAGCTATTGGTCACATTGATGGCCACGCAGTGATCACTTGATAGCTAGTGGTCACATTGATGGCCATGCAGTGATCACATGATAGCTAGTGGTCACATTGATGGCCACGCAGTGATCACATGATAGCTATTGATCACATTGATGGCCATGCAGTGATCACATGATAGCTATTGATCACATTGATGGCCATGCAGTGATCACATGATAGCTAGTGGTCACATTGATGGCCATGCAGTGATCACATGATAGCTAGTGGTCACATTGATGGCCATGCTGTGATCACATGATAGCCAGTGATCACATGGACATCACTGGGTAGTGAGACTGGAGGTTTCGTATTGTCACACATGGGCAGACATTTCCTATCTATCTCCAATAATTACAAACACAAGGCATTGAGTGGCGAGCAAAGGTGTGAACGAGAAGTGGAAGAGGAAAAAACTTTTTTTAAATTAAAACAACATCAACTACCTGATGCTCTGTGGGTCAAAACTAGAATCCTAGCATTGTTAGGCTGCATTGCTCTAGCCATTATCCTAGCCCTAGCATAGCTGAGGGCTTAATACAGTGCTGATCACCTAGCATTGTTAGACTGCATTGCTCTAGCCATTGTCCTAGCCCTAGCATAGCTGAGGGTCTAATACAGTGCTGATCTCCTAGCATTGTTAGGCTGCATTGCTCTGGCCATTATCCTAGCCCTGAGGGCTTAATACAGTGCTGATCACCTAGCATTGTTAGACTGCATTGCTCTAGCCATTGTCCTAGCCCTAGGGCCTAATACAGTGCTGATCACCTAGCATTGTTAGACTGCATTGCTCTAGCCATTGTCCTAGCCCTAGCATAGCTGAGGGCCTAATACAGTGCTGATCACCTAGCCATTGTTAGACTGCATTGCTCTAGCCATTGTCCTAGCCCTAGCATAGCTGAGGGTCTAATACAGTGCTGATCTCCAGGCATTGTTGGATAGCATTGCTCTAGCCATTGTCCTAGCCCTAGCATAGCTGAGGGTCTAATACAGTGCTGATCACCTAGCATTGTTAGACTGCATTGCTTTAGCCATTGTCCTAGCCCTAGCATAGCTGAGGGTCTAATACAGTGTGATCACCTAGCATTCCTAGCATTGTTAGACTGCATTGCTTTAGCCATTGTCCTAGCCCTAGCATAGCTGAGTGCCTAATACAGTGCAGATCACCTAGCATTGTCCTAGCCCTAGCACGGCTGAGGGCCTAATACAGTGATGACCTGTATGTTAATGATGTCAACTTGAAGTTGTAATGCTATAGGATTGTGATAGGAAGAAATTGCCAAGAATTGTACGTATTTATGGTGTCCTCCACAGATTCCTGACTGGTGCGAGGTGCGAGGTTCAACAACCCGATGCACTGCAACATAATGGGATGGCAAATTCCATAAAGGAAATGTGCATATATAGAAGATTGGACATTACACTTGGAAGCAGCTGCCTTTGAAGATTGGGAAGCACACTAAGAGTGAGGTCACTAGGTTAGGTTGACATACTTGATTACCAGATGCGATGGAAGGTCGATGGAAGGTCCTACCTACCCCCGGCATCTGCCTTCATACACGCGGCGCCAAACAGCTGGGGATTTAAAAATAATAAGATCCACCCCTTTTCTTTAAGGTCCTCCTTTAGTTGTTTGTAACCATAGTAACTATAGGGGAGGCTTTAATGGCTCTTTTTGCAGCGCTAAGGAAGTGCTTTCTGCATGAATTCTCCGAGTGCTAAAGGGTAGTTCCCCTTCCTGTACATGCCAACTACAGTATGTAACGAGTTCCTCCTGCCCACAGAGTATGTGTGTTTACCTTACCAAGATTGATATAGTTTCTGTACCATCCTGACAAAAACAGTGTAACAGTGTATCCAACCTCCATGACTATAGCAATCAGGGTTTCATTTAGAAAATTGTCCAAGGGGTGGCAACTGGAGGGATCTGGATATTAAGGGGGGGGGGATGATGTCAAGCACTTATCAAAGTTTTAATTCAAAGGACCCCCCCCCCCCTAAATGAAACCCTGATGCATGTTTAGCTACTGTGTCAGAATGAACCTCCGGCATCCTTTCCTGTCAGCTATTGGCCAGGCAGCCTATTCTCACTGGCCTGTGCAGCCTCACTAGCTTCCCATGATTGTTCTCTTCTCTGTGATGACAATTCCCGGTTAACATAAACCCACTTTATTTAGGCAGGTGACCAGATCATAAGCTTTTTTACGGTTGAACAAACAGTGCCTACATAGATGGATACACGGCAGTTCAAAGTACTCGGCACTGAAGGTTTGCTCCACTCGCCGATTATATGAAAGGCACTATGAACCCTATATGAACATGCTTGCATGTGCTTAAACATATAGGGGAACTGGTCTTACAGAACTGGTGTACGGTCAGTTATGGAGAGAGAACTGGCTGCATAGCCAGTAGAGGAGTGAGAACTGGCTGCACAGTCAGTAGATGAGAGAGAACTGGCTGCACAGTCAGTAGAGGAGAGAGAACTGGTTACATAGTAGAGGAGAGAGAACTGGTTACATAGTAGACGAAAGAACTGGCTGCACAGTCAGTAGATGAGAGAGAACTGGCTGCACAGTCAGTAGAGGAGAGAGAACTGGTTACATAGTAGAGGAGAGAGAACTGGTTACATAGTAGACGAAAGAACTGGCTGCACAGTAAGTAGGAGTGAGAACTTGTGCACAGTCAGTAGAGGAGAGAGAACTGGCTGCACAGTCAGTAGATGTGTAAGCAGAAGACTGCAGCTGTAGAAATGGTAACCATGAGGCCTGAGGCCTTTATGTGGATGGAATGGCATCTTATGTACGTTTTGTTAGCCACCGCCCACTCTGTGGGTTCACATAATAAGTGGATGACGTCCTAAGTCTCGCCAGGTAGAGAGTCAGTGTTTCTCTCATTACTGCCTACCCAACATACTTGAGATGTGATGTCCACACATGACATTCTTCAGGCTAAGCTACAGGACAATCTTCCACCATCCTTCTAGCTAGTATATCAGGACATACATGTAGATGCATCGATCTGTCCTCACAAGAAGTTAATTGCACATGCATGTGACAGTACCTGTTAATTACATACGGGCTTGATCAGCAGTTTGTGGCATTTTTTTTGCTGTTTGATGCTATGAGCAGTCATGCTTAATTAATCAACAACATGTGCTTACACCAATTCAGCTGGCCTTGTACTTGAACTTCAAAGACATGAGGTATGACATGTTGAAGGGATCACATGACTGTCACATGATTCTTACTTATACACGAAGGTGTTGAGTTGGTGTCTCTCCCACTTTGTCATCATGCCATCGTAGCTACCGGTGAAGATCAAAATGGGGGACTTGCTCGCTGCAAATTCGTACAAACAAACAGGAACGTTAATGACAGACAGCTATGTCGTTTGGATGGCGTGGGAAGGGGAGAGGAGTTGGGTTTCTAGAGGTTGCATTGAGGGTTGGGTTTCCACGGGGGTTATGGGAGGAGGAGGTTGGGTTTCCAGGGGTTAAACATTGGGTGGGGGTGGGTTTCCTTGGGAGTGGGTTGGGTTTCTAGGGGTTAAACACCAGGTAGGTGTGGTTTCCAGGTGGTTTACTTCCAAGGAGGGGGGTTGGTGGGTTTCCAGGGGTTAAACATCAGGGGGGAGGTAGGTTTCCAGGGGTCTATGTGGGCAAGGGGGGTTGGGTTTCCAGGGGAGTGTATGTACATATGTTGTCCCAGAACATGCTAATGTTACGTAGTTGTCAAATGCTTACAAAGATTAAGACTTGTTCACACTATATACATGCTAGTCCCTCATAGCTGACCCTTCCACATTGGGTGAGGAGGAGGAAAAGGGTCAGATGCACTGCCATTGAGCGCTCGGTTCTGAGAGCACCACAATCTTTATATGCCGCTCCTCAAGAGGTAAAGGATCGACTATACAAGATTATTATAGAGCCACGCCACGCAGCATGGAGTGTTCACATGCACCCTGCGTATGCACACAAGTTATAGAGACCATGTAGCATGGAGTGTTCACATGCACCCTGCGTATGCACACAAGTTATAGAGACCATGTAGCATGGAGTGTCCACATGCACCCTGCGTATGCACACAAGTTATAGAGACCATGTAGCATGGAGTGTTCACATGCACCCTGCGTATGCACACAAGTTATAGAGACCATGTAGCATGGAGTGTTCACATGCACCCTGCGTATGCACACAAGTTATAGAGACCATGTAGCATGGAGTGTTCACATGCACCCTGCGTATGCACACAAGTTATAGAGACCATGTGGCATGGAGTGTTCACATGCACCCTGAGTATGCACACAAGTTATAGAGACCATGTGGCATGGAGTGTTCACATGCACCCTGAGTATGCACACAAGTTATAGAGACCATGTAGCATGGAGTGTCCACATGCACCCTGCGTATGCACACAAGTTATAGAGACCATGTAGCATGGAGTGTTCACATGCACCTAGATTACACACACACATTAACTCATTTTTAAACTCCGGCTGTGCTAGCATTTGTCTGCTGCAGGGCTGGTGGGAATCAGAACAAAATCACATCACGGCATCTGCGTTATAATCCTGCACATCACAGATGCACTTGACAAGTCTCTCACATTAGGTGTGAGGACTCACACATTCCCATGCTGTGTCTCACTCTCGCTCCACCTCATGCATCTCAGAATTTCCTCCCCACAAAAAAAGTAATACACGCATACTACGTATTTTGCCATAGGCGGCACGGCGTTAGATCTTCTCCATATTCCACTAGTGGTTGCTTCACTGGACTGTGCGTGCACCTAGACATTAACTACCGCCTTCCAAGAACCATGGCAACATCTTCCAAGAACCATGGCAACATCTTCCAAGAACCATCGCAACATCTTCCAAGAACCATGGCAACATCTTCCAAGAACCATGGCAACACCTTCCAAGAACCATGGCAACATCTTCCAAGAACCATGGCAACATCTTCCAAGAACCATGGCAACATCTTCCAAGAACCATGGCAACATCTTCCAAGAACCACGGCAACATCTTCCAAGAACCATGGCAACATCTTCCAAGAACCATGGCAACATCTTCCAAGAACCATGGCAACATCTTCCAAGAACCATGGCAACATCTTCCAAGAACCACGGCAACATCTTCCAAGAACCATGGCAACATCTTCCAAGAACCATGGCAACATCTTCCAAGACAACAGAAGCAGTCGAGCAATTTATACCCAGCAGTAAAGCTATAAATACCGTCAAGAAAACTACAAGTGTCTCAAATGTGCTATAGACGCGGTGCCAATCCCGGCGGACAGGTGGACAGACTGATGAGTATATTAAGTAAGCACTATAATCACAATCATGCAGGTGTGCATCAATTAGAATCACTGAGTCGGCAGATGCGACACACAGCTAGTTCTAAGAGCCGCTGATGTGAGCCATTATATCGACTCAACATCAGAATATTTAAGATGACGTACGAGAGATCGTCTGATCGTAGACACAGGCACGGACTTTGATGTAGTGTGCACTATATGGACTCACTGTAGCAGAGGGTTTCCATGTGAGCGGCAGAGGGGGAGTAGTGCACGCTGGTGGTGCAGCTGGACGTGTAGTGCCAGGAGAGCAGCTCCTTCAGGTTCGTAAACCCTGTGTATGTACGTAAACACAGACAAGACAGACAGGGAGGGTGAGTGTGTGAGTGAGTGTGTGAGTGAGTGTGTGTATGGGTGTGTGAGTGAGTGTGTGTATGGGTGTGTGAGTGAGTGTGTGTATGGGTGTGTGAGTGAGTGTGTGTATGGGTGTGTGAGTGAGTGTGTGGATGGGTGTGTGAGTGAGTGTGTGTATGGGTGTGTGAGTGAGTGTGTGTATGGGTGTGTGAGTGAGTGTGTGTATGGGTGTGTGAGTGAGTGTGTGTATGGGTATGTGAGTGAGTGTGTGTATGGGTGTGTGAGTGAGTGTGTGTATGGGTGTGTGTGTGGATGGGTGTGTGAGTGAGTGTGTGTATGGGTGTGTGAGTGAGTGTGTGTATGGGTGTGTGAGTGAGTGTGTGTATGGGTGTGTGTGTGGATGGGTGTGTGAGTGAGTGTGTGTATGGGTGTGTGAGTGAGTGTGTGTATGGGTGTGTGAGTGAGTGTGTGTATGGGTGTGTGTGTGGATGGGTGTGTGAGTGAGTGTGTGTATGGGTGTGTGAGTGAGTGTGTGTATGGGTGTGTGAGTGAGTGTGTGTATGGGTGTGTGTGTGAGTGTGTGTATGGGTGTGTGAGTGAGTGTGTGTATGGGTGTGTGTGTGGATGGGTGTGTGAGTGAGTGTGTGTAAGGGTGTGTGAGTGAGTGTGTGTATGGGTGTGTAAGTGTGTGTATGGGTGTGTGAGTGTGTGTGTATGTGTGTGTGTGTATGGGTGTGTGTATGGGTGTGTGTGTGTGTATGTGTGTGTGTGTATGGGTGTGTGTGTGGATGGGTGTGTGAGTGAGTGTGTGTATGGGTGTGTGAGTGAGTGTGTGTATGGGTGTGTGAGTGAGTGTATGGGTGTGTGTGTGTATGGGTGTGTGAGGGAGTGTGTGTATGGGTATGTGAGTGAGTGTGTGTATGGGTGTGTGAGTGAGTGTGTGTATGGGTGTGTGAGTGAGTGTGTGTCTGAGTATATAGGTGTGTGAGTGAGTGTATGGGTGTGTGCATGGGTGTGTGAGTGAGTGTCAATGGGTGTGTGAGTGTGTCTATGGGTATGTGAGTTTGCGACTAAGTGTGAGTGAGTGTGACTGAGTGTGTGAGAGTGTGACTGAGTGTGAGTGAGTGCGTGAGGGAGTATGTGTGATTGAGTGTGAGTGTGCGACTAAGCATGTATGGGAGTGGGTATGGGTGTGTGTGAGATTGATGTGCGACTGAGTGCGTATGGAGGTGGGTAAGGGTATGTGTGAGATTGAGTGTGAGAGTGTGGGTGTGACTGAGTGTGTGTGAATGTGTGCATGCGTGCGACCAAGAAGTGTCTCAGAGGTTTTCTGGTTCACGCATCCAAAAAAGCCATGCAAGAGTGTGAATATGGTGTGGCAAGAGTGTGTGTGTGAGTGTGGTGTGGCAGGACCCACAAGACAAAACAAAACATGAGCTCACTCACTAACAGTATTCCTGCAAGTATTTGGCCTAGTACTCTGTCAAGATCTTGTCAGATAATGGTGATCTTATCACCTCAACCTAGTGATCTAGTCAGAGCGCAAGAGGGGCCCTATCAAGAGAGTGAAATCCTCCCATGGCATCACCTAGCTTAAACAACTTTCCTAGCTAACCACAAAACCACGCAAGCTTGCCTATTACATAAAGAAACAGAATTATCTATATAGCTTCAAGAACAGTCTTTCTGAGAAGACCTTGACTAACATGAGGTGGAACTGTGAAGTTTGCTTGCTTCATGCAAGGCTTTGCTCGTGTCAAAAACTTGTGAGATCCTTGCCGAGTCTTTCAAGAACATGCAATAGATGTCCCGCTAACAGAAAAACATAATTATCTTGTAGAGATTACTCGGATTAAAGTCAAGGTGCTTCAGGAATCTTGCAATGAACATTCAAGATGTTTCAAGAATATTTATTGACAGAGGTCGACATATAATTTGTTGTGATTCGAAATATTCCAATTCCTCCCCCCCCCCCCCCCCCCCCCTTTATTTTCCCTGCCTCAGATTACATGAAGTCCCACAAGATCCTCCCGTACGCATAAACTGTTAATATCTCTGTCTGTCGGGACATGTTCAAAGCTATGGCACATTCGACCTCGCTGTACTCTGTGCAGGATCCTGGCATGGAATCCATGTATGGCATGTTTTGTTCCGAGTACCACCTACGTAGATCCCCAATCAAAATCTGCTGCTGTGCATCTGACGTGATCATATTGACATAATATAATATTGCTAGGGAAAGAGTATTTAATGTTGCATGAAATTAACACGTTATCTATCAAACAATACAGTTTGTTGTTGTTGTTGTTGTTAGAACTCCACCTCTCTTCTGTCACAGTCACATCACAATGCACCCACGTCCATCCATGCACTGATCTTAATTAAACACTGTATCACAACTACTAACAACTGCCATCACATTGACAAAGTCATTGTGTGCGTGTGGTTTCCACCTTACCACACACCCTTAATTAATTTTTCCTAATGCTGATCCGAGACTGATTGCTCATGCATATTCTGACAATGGTGGATAGACAAGATATTAAAGAGGAGTCTTGGCTATGCCTCAACCTGTAAGGTATGGGAATGCTCGCCTTGTGTACAGTCAGAACGTCCAGAGATTAGCCCTGCATAGTTCAGCATAGCACAGATTTCGATACGTCAGTAGCCCGTGCAGTGCATTAATGAAATCAGGAAAACCAATGCCATCTAAAATTACCGTACAGTGGGCCACCCTTGAGAGGTTCAATATTCACGGCAGTTAGATAAACCCAATCTGTAAAAAGGCAAGACGAAGAGCAGCAGAGTAGTGTATGGCTTCCACCACACACTACACTGTCCGAGTAAACACCTCCTTGTGTCAGTCACCATCTGCAAACTCCCTCCTCATGGTACGTGCTTCATTTAAATAATAATACTAATAATAATATATAGTATTATAAAAATTGGCTTGTCAGAATATCTGAGCACACTCACTCAGACGCCATTTTACCAATTAGTAAGCAAGGATAAACTATTTTTACATGCATCAACTACAAGGTATTATAATATATATGTATATATGTGTATGTATATGTATAATATATATGTATATATGTTTATATAATATACAGGATTTCATTTAGAAAATTGTCCAAGGGGGGGGGGGCAACTGGAAGAATCTGGATTTTAATTAAGGGGGGGAGCATGATGTCAAGCACTTATCAACATCAATAAACTTATCAACATCAATAATGAATTTTAAGGTTCCAAAGGCACCCCCCCCCCCCCCCCCCCCCCCACGCCTTTAAATCCAGATTCCTCCAGTTGCTCCCCCTTGGACAATTTTCTAAATGAAACCCTGGAAGATGGTACTCCAGATGCTCCGTAGAGATTTCAATTTTCTGGAGGGCATTTGTGCAGAATTCTGTCGAGGGGTCTGCAGTTACAATCCAAAGCACTTGATGAAACTTACCTATAATAGTTGCAGCTCCAGCATGTCAATGAATGTTAGAAAAAAGAGAGCTGAAATCTTCTTAGGTACATATGTCAACCCTACTTGGACATCACAGCTCTATACCATGAAGGCATCATGATGATGGCCTAGCTCTATACCATGAAGGCATCATGATGATGGCCTAGCTCTATACCATGAAGGCATCGTGATGATGGCCTAGCTCTATAATCATGAAGGCATCGTGATGGCATAGCTCTATACCATGAAGGCATCGTGATGGTATAGCTCTATACCATGAAGGCATCGTGATGGCATAGCTCTATACCATGAAGGCATCGTGATGGTATAGCTCTATACCATGAAGGCATCGTGATGGTATAGCTCTATACCATGAAGGCATCGTGATGGTATAGCTCTATACCATGAAGGCATCGTGATGGCCTAGCTCTATACCATGAAGGCATCGTGATGATGGCCTAGCTCTATACCATGAAGGCATCGTGATGATGGCCTAGCTCTATACCATGAAGGCATCGTGATGGCCTAGCTCTATACCATGAAGGCATCGTGATGATGGTATAGCTCTATACCATGAAGGCATCGTGATGATGGTATAGCTTTATACCATGAAGGCATCGTGATGATAGCCTAGCTCTACCATGAAGGCATTGTGAGCTCTACCACCATGAAGGCATTGTGATGGCCTAGCTCTATAATCATGAAGGCATCGTGATGATGGTATAGCTCTATACCATGAAGGCATCGTGATGGCCTAGCTCTATACCATGAAGGCATCGTGATGGCCTAGCTCTATACCATGAAGGCATCATGATGATGGCTGTACGTACATGTAGCTCTCTCCAGCACGCTAATTCCAGCAGCTTAATTCACCTCCAGCAAGAGCAGTATCCCAGATACATAAAGTGTATTGGATGGATCTGCATATTGAATGATCGTGCCATCACTATCTATGAATACTTTACCCTAGCCTTGCCCATAGTCCTAGCCTTGCTACTAGCCCTAACCTTGTCCCTATAGCTCAGCCCTAGCCAGTTTTAGAAAAGAAATGGGTGTTTTTTTTGGGGGGGAGAGGTTTGTGTGTGTGTGTGTGTCTTGCGGGTCCAGTACTTTTGAAATGAGGGTCTGCCATCCATGGATCAATCCTTAGCTAGGGCTAGGCCTAGGAATTGGGTGGAGAATATAGCTAGCACAAGAGGTTATTGATCGATAGCACAAGTTCATCAAACGTGCAACACACACCTATACCCACCACTTCGGTAAGCATCTAGGCCATGTCAGTCCTGATGAAGGCTACAGCATCTAGTCGAAACATCGAGTGAGTACAATTTGAAGTTGATTATTGAGAAGGTTATTATATTGTTAGTGTTGCAAAAGTAGCTGTGAGGTTGTCCACATGTTGCCCTAGTAACCCAGTCAGCCAGATATGCACAGCAAGAGCTCAGTCCTAGATGTCAAGGGGTGGCTACAATATTATACAGGACATCTGGTACATGCCCAAGCAAAACGGCAAGTCTTTATCAGCTTCTTTGTCACGGTGATGGTGTCAACACGACACAGGGTAAGTATGTGTTACGGACACCATCTACATACTGCAAATCTGGAGTTCTTTATTACTTAAAAAATTTCAGTCCTGCCAACCGTCGACAATAAAAATCAGGATACTGAATATTGTGTGGCTTGAATATAGTTTGAACAAGAAGAAGTGTAGTTAGCTACTGTTTGATCGTGCACACACTAGTGGTGGCAGGAAGCTTCAAGAAGTGAACTAGATGGCCGGCAGTCTCATGCTAGCTTGTGTGGTGGTGTAGCTAGCTACTGTTTGATCGTGCACACACCAAAGGTGGCAGAGGAGAGAAGCTAGCTTCAAGAAGTAAACTAGATGGCTGGCAGTTTCATACTCTAGCTTTACTGGTTTCTCTTTGGAATCGATGCACTAAGCTGAGAAACTGGGTCCCAGTCATCCTGGACTAACTGTAAATAATAGTTCTTTGTTAATTTTAAACACAAATGATTCCATATTTTAGTTACTTGATGCAGCCATAGAAAAGAAGATGAAAGACAATACTGTGGAAGGAATGATTAGGAATGGTTTCCAAACAACCCCTTACAAATGAGTTCTCATGCAGAGAGAGAGAGAGCGGGAGGGAGAGACCACATGTTTAGCTACCCATGAAGACCACCAAGTGATTTTGGCACAAAGAGAAACAAGCCAGCGTAAACATCCTTAGTTTTACGGACGAATGGAGGGACTATCTCTGATGAGGGCTAGAGCATCTAGTCGAAACGTTGCGAGAGATTCAAGTTGATCATTGAGAAGGTTATTGTAAGGCCTATATATTATTATTCTCCCTCTGAGGCCAATAGCAGGTATATCTGCACAAAGAATGCACTTGGTAGCCATTACCAAAAAGCTATGCTAGGGCTAGCAGTGAAATCCAACTCAAGCCGTTGGCTAGAGAACTTGCATCTAATCCTTCTCTACCAGAAAAACCCAGCAGCTGCTGGAACAGCAAGGTTGGCAGAGGGCAGCATCATTGTCTATAGCTTCAACAACAAAAAAAAGAAGAAAAAAAAGGTGCATAGCACGAGCTATAGCCGAGGGCTGCCAATGATTTAGCATGTAGAACAGGAAAGGAACTAGAAAAAGTGCACTACCTGCTCTACTTGAGCTTAGAAGATGCAGGCATTAGCTAGCTAAAATGCTCACTACAGCCTTTGGTCTAAACGCTAGCAAGGTAGAGAAACAATATTTTCATATGATTTTATTGTTGCCAGGCTAGCCAGCATACCATGTGTGCTTATGATCGAGCCCTCAAGCCATGAAAAAGCCACTTTTGACTCCCACTGTTACTCCATTACATGACTTCTTGTATTCACCAGGGATGATTATTAAATTATGAAGCAATGGCAAGAACCATGGTGGCCTTCTTCATCACCTGAGGGCTCTATCAGGTCAGTCTTATAGAGCTACATACGTCGCTGGCGAGCAATGTGACCCAGCTGCCAGATGAACCAGGTATTGCCACACCCTTGTCATGTAAGCTATTATCCATCCACCTATTCAATTGGTCACCTGTCCTAAATATGAACAGGTCACCTGTCCTAAATGTGAACAGGTCACCTGTCCTAAATATGAACAGGTCACCAATCCTAAATATGAACAGGTCACCCATCCTAAATATGAACAGGTCACCAGTCTTAAATATGAACAGGTCACCAGTCTTAAATATGAACAGGTCACCAGTCCTAAATATGAACAGGTCACCAATCCTAAATATGAACAGGTCACCAGTCCTAAATATGAACAGGTCACCAGTCCTAAATATGAACAGGTCACCAGTCAGGAATATGAACAGGTCACCAGGTTAGCATGCATACTCCTGCCTCCCCACTCAAGTAAAAATGGCTTTATTTCCTGGTTCTTTGAGAATGGCTGCAGGAACTATCTCCTAGCAACTCACCAGTCATTTCAGAAACAAAAAGGCAATAGAAATCCAATATACAGAAGGCATGTACGCATAACTGAGTTTGCCCTAGCCAAGGTGGTGAGCGCCCTCATGGGCAGTCCAGCTGACGAGTATCTAGCCTAGTTGAAACAACTGTGCACTACAGACATGTGTACACACTCACAGATGCCCTACATGAAGAGGCTATTTGCTCATATCCAATAAAGTCTCATATCCAATAAAGTTAACCGAGTTTGTTTCTCACTCTTGCAAGTGCGATAATAGGATAGAGGTGTTACATATTTGCACTACAACTTCAAATCTTTCTCACTCACTCTCTCTCTGTATCCATTGGATATACTATTGTGCTAATGTTTAGTCTGACACATCCTATGAATATTGTAAACTCGGGTTATCAACCCACTTCAAATCCAAACATGCAAGAAAACCACGCTTACTGAGAATACTAGCTAAATAATGCACACACTGGTTATTTTACCAACTGACTACTTTGCATAATTTCTGGAGAAGGAGCAGAGGAGCTAGTCTCACACACTAAGGAAGAAGAGCTAGTCTCACTCACTAAGGAAGAAGAGCTAGTCTCACACACTAAGGAAGAAGAGCTAGTCTCACGAGCAAGACCTAGTCTCACGAGCCAGACTAAGGAAGAGCTAGTCTCACGAGTCAGACTAAAGAGATACCATAAGATACCATAGAGGCCTAACAAAGAACGATCTCGAGAGGAGCACTTAACAGCTTGAGGTGCTAAACATTGAGAATGCTAAACAACCCAAGCTTAGAGTGGTCCAATAATGAAGCACCTCCAGGAAGCAGGTGCAAGTTTGAGATGTGTTAAAACATTTCAATTTTGTACTCACTGGATTCGGCATGTTCTAAATTGAGCTAGTTTAGAAATTATCGGCTAAATTAGCCGCACGACATCTTTTCACTAACTTGATAAAGAGCTCGGACTTGAAGAACGGGAATAAAAAAATAGATGAACACGTGCACACACACACACCCCCCCCCCCTTCCTCCCCCCCCCTCCGCCTCGCCCCCCTTATACAACGACTTTCAGCAGATTGCATCAAAATTCGCAGACCATCAACTTCTGTTTCGTTTTTGTTGCTAATTATCAACCGAATGTTTCGGTCTTCATGAGGACTGAAGCACTCATTGGGTTGAAATGTTGGGGGGGGGGAAGGGGAAAAAAACCCTGAGAAATCAAAATTCTTGTTGAAAAATTAGCATACATGGAACTGCTCTCTAATTCATTAACTGAAGACTCAGCTTCAACACCTGCCACAAGTGCACTGCTACATGTGGGTCACCTCTCAATTCTTACCTATTACTTCAGAAATCTCTGGGAAATATTGGTAGTGCTGGATGTTCCTGGTCCTATAGAGACATTAAAATGGCTTAACATCACACAGCTAATGTTTGGGGCTAGAGCTATGCAAGATAGTAGCACGGCTGATTCACACACAACTCACAACCCGCCCAACAAACACAGTAGCACGGCTGATATACACATGGCTCGCCACCCACACAAAACAGAGACATTCAATTGCCCTACCTAATAAAATAGCAGTTAGACACACAAAATCTCAGTCCAAATGTTGGTTTAGGACTAGCACACAGCAAAGCTCTGAATTTTGGTTGGTAAGTGTGAGGGGCAGGCCTAAGGAGGAGTCCTATTGCCTCATGTGATGTCTGCTTTGTTTTCTGAGAGGCTTTTTCTTTAACTACTCATGCTCCCGCCCAGACAGCTTGTAGGAAGGTAGAGGGAAAACCCTAGGAAACTCCCAAGGCACCACAATATTGGTGCAGCTATTGTCAACCTACTTCAACCTGCCTCAACCCAGTGTGGTGTTGGTCCAGTGTGTGTCCCCATAGAGCTATTGTCAACCTACTTCAACCTGAGTGTGGTGTTGGTCCAGTGTGTGTCCACATAGAGCTATTGTCAACCTACTTCAACCTGCCTCAACCCAGTGTGGTGTTGGTCCAGTGTGTGCCCCCCATAGAGCTATTGTCAACCTACTTCAACCTGCCTCAACCCAGTGTGGTGTTGGTCCAGTGTGCATCCCCACGAAGAACATACAGGCCCCTTCTTAAGGGCAGAGAGAGAGAGAGAGAGTTGAGCTGCTACTATAACCGATTAGCGTCTCACATGTTGACAGGAGTGTCACCGAACACCGAGACAGATTTTGTTACCTGTGATGAGGAAAGGAAAGGGTGGGATGAAGGTTTCCAACGAGACATGACATGCTTCCTATGGAATAAACAGGTCAATAATGACCACTTACTCGAATACGAGACGTGGGCTTACTTAAGTCAACCTACCTGCACTATTGGAAGGACAGTTACTACGATATAGTTTCTGGTTGAGGGATTATTATAGGTTCTGGTTGATGGAGCATACAACAATATTATTTTATCATTAATATTAAACTCTCTGAAGAATGGATTTTCATTGCTATTTTTTTTCATCGGCTTCACATACAATTTCAACAAAATATATCTACTGGACACTTACACGTACCCAGCCTAATCCTAGATTTTTTGAAAAGAGCATAGTGGGTGCTTGCCTAGTTACGAGGATGGAGATCACTGGGCATCTTACCGCAGCAGCACGTGAGTGTGTGTGCGCACGGAAGTTTCCACACTGCTAATAACTAGCCCGCACCATGCTTGAACAAAGCGGGACAAAGCCATCAAGCTCTCCTCTATATCTACACACATAAAACTGTCAGATATTTGTGCCTGTGCATGTGTGTATGTATGTGTGTTATCCGCCACAGAGGACCCAGGGGGTATGGGACCAGGGATAGGCCAGTAGAACAACATAGGCAGGGTTTGGAGACTATAGGCCATGTCCTCTGGCTAGGCCATGCCCCCAAGCTTTAAAACAACCAAAACAGCCAAACTGGATACAGGGTTGGCAGAGTAATATTACTCTCGGCCCTTTCTGCCTGTGTCCTCAATGGGCACTCACAGATAAAGGGTAACGCCTTCAGCGAGTGCTAGCAAAAAAATAAAACAAGCCCAATGGGCTGCTTTTGCAGGCAGTATACATGCACATGCTTGTCCCAGAAAAAGTTGAGATTAAATCTAGCTATATAGTACATTTTGTCTTCGCGAAAGACACCTAAGGAGTCTTGACAAGTTTCTCATCATCAGTGCAATAGTTTTAAACTTTTAAAGATCATTTATGTCTCTCAATCCCAAGGCCAGATCTGTAAAAATAATAATAATAATAAAAAATACTAATCACAGACTATCATGACTTAGCCTATCTCAAGGTTCACAGGCTGAACCTACATGTATGCAAACCAAATAGCTACAACAAATGCCCTTTACTTCTCTGTCAAGACAAAGCTGGTAGCTGGCAAGGGACTCAGGTTAGTCACATCGTCCCTCTACTACTCATTAGCTAGGGCTCACGCACATTCACTCCAAGCTTTGGCTCAAAAAACTGAGGCACATGCGTTCCGGCTGCTATCCATAGCAGCTTTGTGGGCAAGACGTAGCACAGACCAGTCACGGGATGCTGGAATGATATGGTTTGTAGATAAGTGCCCTCCCTGGTCCAGATTTTCACCTTATGGTCGAAAGAACCCGTGATTAGCCTGAGGAAGGAGAGAGAAAGAGGGGGTATTAGAGAAAGATGGGGAGGAGGGGGAGGAGGAGGGGGCAAGGAGTGAGATTATGTATATGGAAGGAAGCCAACACGGTGTGTGTCTGTGTGTGTCTGCACTAAGGATGCAGCTACTATATGGCCTGCACGTAGGTGCCTCCCTGGTCAGGATTAATGACCTTATGGTCAATCACACTCCTGGAAGAGGAAAGTGCATGTAATAATTAAAATTAAAATTAAAAAAAGTAAAGAAACATGGTGTGTGCGTGTGTGTGTGTGTGTGCACTGGAGGATGCAGCTACTATAATTATGGCCTGAAGGTAGGCTGGTCCAGATTAGTGACCTTATGGTCAGTCACACTCCTAAGGGGAAAGTGCATGTAATAATTAAAATAAAGACACCTGGTGTGTGTGTGTGTATGTGTGTGTGTGTGTCTGTGTTACGTGACATCCTGTGAGCATCAATTAGAGGTAACTGTTAATCAGGTTGCACAGTGCAGTGTCAATCCTTACAACCCAACCTATAATCAGGACAAATCCCAAGGGGGGCGGGGTGGAGGCGGGCCGGCTGCCCCCCCTTGGAACCTTTTTACCCCCCCTTGGAATTTGCCCCCCCTTGGAAATTGTATTATTAAAATTCTTATTGATAAGTGCTAATTTTCTAAATGAAACCCTGCCAAGTATTAGGTAAACCACAGAATCCCCTACAGGAACAAACGCAATATATCCATGCCAACAGGAAGTGAGCGTGGGGTGGGGGAGGGAGGGGAGACGGTCTCTTTTTAACTTGTATGGAAGGGGGGGGGGGGAAATGGAAGGGGGGAAAAGGGGAGAAATGGGGGGAAGGGGGAGAAAGGGGGTAAAAAGGGGAGGGCAGGGGGGACAGTCTCTTTTAAACTTAAAAAAGGGGGAGAAAGGGGAAAAAGTAGGGAAAAGGGGGGGGGGGGGAATCCAGGCACACTAAACATTGCCCCCCCCCCTCCCTGTTCATATAATATTCTACTGACTGCTCATAAAAAATTCCATAAGAAACTCTGGAGACTAAAAGTCAAACATTAAAAAAAAACGTCATGTTTTCTAGTAACTTTGTTTCCATTCCTATTCTGCTGGCAAAAGATAGGGCCTTTATGGGCTTTAATATGAGGGGGCGGTGACATTATTGGGTGGCTGACAGGCAAAATAGTTTGAGGTCATTCGTCAGCGAAGCCTCTCCAAGAGCACAACATCAATAGGGTTCAAACTTGTTTTGTGGGTAGCTCGAGTACCCTTTACAAGATAACTACAACTGAAATGCTATCTAGGTAGTGTTAATGACTCTGACTCTTTGAAGAGGTCACCCTCTTCGAAGTCATGGAACGTCCATGAACATTGCCGTGAGTCCAAAGTTTAGAGTTTTATTGTATAGAGCAAAGAGAGGACTTTCTCAGGAGACATTAGTAAAAACTGACGGAGTTACCTTCAAGGGGGGAGGGTTACCTTTTACTTCTGCCCCCGCAAAGATAACTACATATATCTCAAACTCAATCCTCTCTTGCTTTATAGTCTATACAATAAAACTCGACAATGTAAAGGAATGTTCCATGATTTGAAGATGAAGAGGGTGACAAGTCATAATCAGAAAATCAATATTAAGAACACCACTTATGAACTCATACCACTTCAGTCAGAAGTTCTATTTTGTAACAGAGTACTTGAGCTACCCACAAAACAAGTTTTAAAGCCTATTGAAGTTCTACCCCCTCTACCCCCTCATAATTTTAAAAAGCTCTATCTTGTGGTAACAAAATTATATATCCATAGGGTGTATGGAAAAAAGTTATATGTCTTAGAAAACACATATTTTTTTAATGTGTTTGACCTTTAGAACCCCTAGTGTGGTCACACTGTACAGTGCCGCCTAGAGCGTGGGTCCTCCTAGGGCATGGGTCCTCCTAGGGCGTGGGTCCTCCTAGGGTGTGGGTCCTCTTAGGGTGTGCGTCCTCCTAGTGAGTCGGTCTAGGTCCTCTTAGGGTGTGAGTCCTAGGGTGTGGGTCCTCCTAGGGTATGGGTCTTCCTAGGGCATGGGTCCTCCTAGTGAGTGGGTCTAGACATGGGTCCTCTTAGGGTGTGGGTCCTCCTAGGGTGTGGGTCCTCCTAGTGAGCGGGTCCTTCTAGTGAGTGGGTCTAGGCATGGGTCCCCTAGGGTGTGGGTCCTCCTGGGGTGTGGGTCCTCCTAGGGCATGGATCCTCCTAGTGAGTGGGTCTAGGCATGGGTCCCCTTAGGGTGTGGGTCCTCCTAGGGTGTGGGTCCTCCTAGTGAGTGGGTCCTCCTAGTGAGTGGGTCTAGGCATAGGCAAGTGTCCCCTTAGGGTGTGGGTCCTCCTAGGGTGTGGGTCCTCCTAGGGTGTGGGTCCTCCTAGGGCATGGGTCCTCCTAGTGAGTGAGTCTAGGCATGGGTCCTCTTAGGGTGTGGGTCCACCTAGGGTGTGGGTCCTCCTAGGGCATGGTGAGTGGGTCTAGGCATGGGTCTTCTTATGTGGGTCTTCCTAGGGTGTGGGATCTCCTGGGCATGGGTCCTCTTGGTGTGGGTCCTCCTAGGGCACGAGTCCTTCTAATGAGTGGGTCTAGGCATGTCTTCCTAGGGTGTGGTCATGAGTGGGTCCTCCTCGGGCATGGGACCTCCTGGGTCTTGGGTCCTCTTAGGGTGTGGGTCCTCCTAGGGCCTAGGGTGTGAGTCCTCCTAGGGAATGGTCTAGATATCACACGTGCTGTATCTGTATTTCTGTCAGGTCAGCCGGGGCTGCTACAAATACCACTTAGCAGGAAAACTGTTAAACTGTGTAAATTGTGGAGGATTTTGTTTGCATGGTTCTACTAATGTGCTGTAGCAGTGTGTTGACCCTCGAGTAGCTGGCTTTAAATAGCTCAATCCAAAATACATTACCTCCATAATTGGAATGGTAGTGGAGGTGACAGGATCTGAGAGAATTAGTCGACTGTGCAGGCGAGTCAAATTTTAGTAATTGGTATCAGGTCAACAAGGACAAAATGACCTACAGGACGGAGCTTGAATCAGCTCCTAAAACACAAGCCATGAAAATTTGAAGACAGAGGCTGAACATTAATGAAAATCGAAAAATAATACTTCCTATTTCTGAAGAGTTCCTATTTCTGAAGAGTTATTTTTCTCAGATGCACTCTCATATTTAGTGGGAAGTGATCAGGACGGCCCCAAGCTAATGACCTGTGGCAGCAGTGACGGGGTGATGGGATGGAATCAGAGTGGCCAGGGAGTTTGGTGGATCTCTTAGCAACCTCATGCACTATCATCCCCATCACTGCTGCCACAGGTCATTAGCTTGGGGCCGTCCTGATCACTTCCCACTAAATATGAGAGTGCATCTGAGAGTAAAAGGCAGAAAAATAACTCTACAGATCATTACAAATGACTTTATCGTAACCACATTATCGTAACCACATTAAATTTATTCACTTGACATTTACGTTACACAACCTGTGAATGGGAGTGGTTACTACAAGCACTGTGATTTTTAAGGTGATCAGGACAGCTTTTAAAGGCGTGTACTTGTCATCAGTGTACAAATTTACAAGCCTTCATAAAGCACATCATTGGAAAGCTCTTGAAACAAGCTATCTTCTGGTGGAGTATACTAGTCATCAGTGTACAGACTTACAAGCTTTCATAAAGTACATAATTGGAAAGCTCTTGAAACGAGCATCTTCTGGTACTAAGGGAGTGTACTTGTCATCACTGTACAGACTTACAAGCCTTCATAAAGCACATCATTATAAATATAATGTTTATTTGGAGATGAAATAAAATACATCGATTTTCTCCATAATCAACTTAAGTATTCACTCGACATTTCGGCTAAATGCTCTAGCCTTCATCAGAAATAGAGGCTAAATGCTCTAGCCTTCATTAGGAATAGAGGCTAAATACTCTAGCTTCATTAGGAATAGAGGCTAAATGCTCTAGCCTTCATTAGGAATAGAGGCTAAATGCTCTAGCCTTCATTAGGAATAGAGGCTAAATGCTCTAGCCTTCATCAGGAATAGAGGCTAAATGCTCTAGCCTTCATCAGGAATAGAGACTAAATGCTCTAGCCTTCATTAGGAATAGAGGCTAAATGCTCTAGCCTTCATCAGGAATAGAGGCTAAATGCTCTAGCCTTCATTAGGAATAGAGGCTAAATGCTCTAGCCTTCATCAGGAATAGAGGCTAAATGCTCTAGCCTTCATTAGGAATAGAGGCTAGATGCTCTAGCCTTCATTAGGAATAGAGGCTAGAGCATCCAGCCAGTAAGTTGGTTATCGAGAAAGCCATTCAACTGAGAGCTTGTTGAGAGGAGGTATTGTTCTTCGATTTCCATTAATGCTCAGCCTCTGTCTTCAAATTTTCATGGCTTGTGTTTGGGAGGATTTAGGAGCTGCTCCATCCTGTGTGTCACTTTGTCCTTGTTGACCCGTTGACCTCATACCAATCACTAAAATTTGACTCACCTGCACAGTCGACTCATTCTCTCAGATCCTGTCACTCCACTACCATTCCAATTATGGAGGTAATGTATTTTGGATTGAGCCATTCAATATTAATTAAAGCCAGCACTACTCGTAAGGACCAACACACTGCTACAGCACATTAGTAGAGCCAAGCAAACAAAATCCTCCACAATTCATCAGTTTTTCTTCTTGTGAGCCACGACTGACCTAACATGGCAGCATCTGCAGTGCTCTCCACCCAGACTAACACCACACTAGAGCCCAACCATAGGAGGCACTGCTGCCATGGATGGATAAGCCCAGCCATAGGAGGCATTGCTGCCATGGACAAGCCCAGCCATGGCACTGCTTCCATGGACAAGCCCATAGGAGACACTGCTGCCATGGACAAGCCCAGCATCATCTGTAGGCGACCGAATTTCCTGCCCATCTTGGCTAGGGCTAAGGACATGGCTAGGGTTGGATCTAGGAATATAGGGATAGGGATATAGGGCTAGGGCTATAAGAATATAGGGTTATGGCTATGACTAGAGTTAGGGCTAGGGTAAAGGCTAGGGCTAGAGTTAGCTAGGGTAAGGGTTAGAGTTAGCTAGGGTAAGGGCTAGGGCTAGAGTAAGCACTAGGGCTAGAGTCAGGCCTAGGGTTATGTAGGAAAAAATTAAAACTGCTGACACCTCTAAATATCCCGGGGGCGTCCGCAGCAATGCTGGACCGCCCTACAAATATATACTAGTATGCAGATGGTGACACAAACATCCTCAGGGCATTATCTAGAACCTTCTAACTATTAGTTGGTACCAAGTGTTCCTGTCCGTATCATTGGTCATCACCATGCAAGTGATCCCAGCAGCATGGGCGTGGCTGTTTAGAGAGAGCACCTGCAGGGGCGGGGCATTAGAATGACTTGCCATCTCATAGATAATCAGCTTCCTGTCGTACCTGTACATGCAACAAGACATACTGGTAAATAGAACAAAAGCGTGTTCGGTGCTCGTCTCACAAGCCTGCCAAATCTTTCGTGGGAAGAAGAGTTTGTCTAGGCCCACTTCCAGTCCTGTTGCACCTACCTGAAAAACACCTGGCACCAATCAAATGCAGTTCAGCAGATGTATGAAGGCCATGCATGTCCAGTGACACAACAGTTTCCAGGACCTTCCAAGTACACCACATCCTTTGAGTGAGGACATTCCTCAACCAGGCCTAGCCCTGGTCTTCCAAGTACACCACATCCTTTGAGTGAGGACCTTCCTCAACCAGGCCTAGCCCTGGTCTTCCAAGTATACCACATCCTTTGAGTGAGGACCTTTTTCAACCAGGCCTAGCCCTGGCCTTCCAAGTACATACACCACATCCTTTGAGTGAGGACCTTCTTCAACCAGGCCTAGCCCTGGTCTTCCAAGTACACCATATCCTTTGAGTGAGGACCTTCCTCAACCAGGCCTAGCCCTGGCCTTCCAAGTACACCACATCCTTTGAGTGAGGACCTTCCTCGACCAGGCCTAGCCCTGGTCTTCCGAGTACACCATATCCTTTGATTGAGGACCTTCCTCAACCAGGAACCACTAATGCGCATTTAATGGTTGTACCAACATTGACACAAGAGAAGAGAAATGAAGAATGGCTAGTCAGAGATTGTGATCACACAAGTATCCTGGCACATCCCCAGAGAGGCTGACTGTCTATATAGCATGGATCCAGGAATCGGCACTAGGGCTAGGGCTAGGGCTAGGGCTATGATATTTTAGGGTTAGGAGCACCCTATGACAGTCGCTAGTATCCAGGCAGCACCGGAGATTCTGTGGCAGTGCCAGACTTTCCTCATAAAAGGAAACCAATGAAGCCTCTTAAACATCATGTGACTACACACTGATCACATGACAAACAGGTGTCAACCAAGACCTTGGTGTACCTGAAACAGCAGAGAGTCCTTCGGTCAGGCAGAGCCTTGAGAGCAGCTTGGACCTTGCTGATTAGCTAAGAAGACGTAGCTAAGAGCATTGTTTTGTAGCAAGAGATGTTTTTGTACATGCCCTGAAACACAGCTGTGCTTGTTCCCATATATTTTAAGTCTCCTTCATCAACCTATTGCATGTGTAAGGTCCTCAGGTCAAAATCCAAAGTCCACACTGACATGTTGGTGTAACTCACACCAAGCCGTAAGAATGCATAATCACAGGAGAGCTTAAGAAACTCTCACAATTGTGAATTATAATGAAATTCCTCACTGTACAACCAGGCAGACACCATACTTTTCCTCCATGAAAAATTTGGCTGGCTTGTGTAACTAAGTCGATGTTTGTCTATAGCCAGACAACAACATTGGAAGATTACATGAGGGCGTCAGTATTGATTATCCTCCAGAACACACGCTGGACCAACACCACACTGGGTTGAGGCAGGTTGAAAGTTGACAATAGCTCTATGGGGGCACACAATGGACCAATACCACACTGCAGGTTGACAATGGCTCTATGGGGACATACACTGGACCAACACCACACTGGGTTGAGGCAGGTTGAAAGTTGACAATAGCTCTATGGGGGCACACAATGGACCAATATACCACACTGCAGATTGACAATGGCTCTAAGGGGACATACACTGGACCAACACCACACTGGGTTGAGGCAGGTTGAAAGTTGACAATAGCTCTATGGGGGCACACAATGGACCAATACTACACTGCAGGTTGACAATGGCTCTAAGGGGACATACACTGGACCAACACCACACTGGGTTGAGGCAGGTTGAAAGTTGACAATAGCTCTATGGGGGCACACAATGGACCAATACCATACTGCAGGTTGACAATAGCTCTATGGGGGCACACAATGGACCAATACCACCACACTGGGTGGGGCAGGTTGAAGTAGCTTGACAATGGCTCTATGGGGGCACACACTGGACCACTACCACACTGGGTTGAGGCAGGTTGACAATGGCTCTAAGGGGACATACACTGGACCAACACCACACTGGGTTGAGGCAGGTTGAAGTAGGTTGACAATGGCTCTGTGGGGCACATATTGGACCAACACCACACTGAAACAGGTTGTGAAGGAGGTTGTGGGGAGTCATCTCGCCACGTCAAAGCTTACCCTCCAGAGTAGGCTCTGTTTCCCTGAGAAATCAAGCACTTGACAACATCCGTGTGCTCATTCATCTTCTGCTCTGCAAGAAGAAGAGAGTAGAAAAAAGCAAAGAGCATGAAACACATTCATTGATCTGTCTTCACATACCTGAGCATAAAGGAGGAGAAAGTGAGTCTGTCACTGCACGAATCTACCCAGGGTGAGGGTGTGGGGGGGGGATAGGGGGATATGTAGATGGTGTGGGGGCTTGGATGGTTATGCTTTTGCAATCACCAAGTGTTCTTGCATTGCTATGGAAACAGTGTGGCTAGGAGTACGAATCTACCCAGGGTGAGGGTGGGGGGGGGGATAGGGGGATATGTAGATGGTGTGGGGGCTTGGATGGTTATGCTTTTGCAATCACCAAGTGTTCTTGCATTGCTATGGAAACAGTGTGGCTAGGAGTAGGGCTGGGAGTAGAGTTAGGGCTCGGAGTAGGGCTAGGGCCAGGGCTGGGAGTAGAGCTAGGCTACTGGGAGTAGAGCTAGGGCTGGGAGTAGGGGGGTGGGAGTAGGACTATGGCTGGGAGTAGGGCTATGGCTAGGGCTGGGAGTAGAGCTAGTAGGGCTATGGCTAGGGCTGGGAGTAGAGCTAGGACTATGGCTGGGAGTAGAGCTAGGACTATGGCTGGGAGTAGAGCTAGGACTATGTCTGGGAGTAGAGCTAGGACTATGGCTGGGAGTAGAGCTAAGACTATGTCTGGAGCTAAGACTATGGCTGGGAGTAGAGCTAGGACTATGGCTGGGAGTAGAGCTAAGACTATGGCTGGGAGTAGAGCTAGGACTATGGCTGGGAGTAGAGCTAAGACTATGTCTGGGAGTAGAGCTAGGACTATGGCTGGGAGTAGAGCTAAGACTATGGCTGGGAGTAGAGCTAGGACTATGGCTGGGAGTAGAGCTAGGACTATGGCTGGGAGTAGAGCTAGGACTATGGCTGGGAGTAGAGCTAGGACTATGTCTGGGAGTAGAGCTAAGACTATGTCTGGAGCTAAGACTATGGCTGGGAGTAGAGCTAGGACTATGGCTGGGAGTAGAGCTAAGACTATGGCTGGGAGTAGAGCTAGGACTATGGCTGGGAGTAGAGCTAAGACTATGTCTGGGAGTAGAGCTAGGACTATGGCTGGGAGTAGAGCTAAGACTATGGCTGGGAGTAGAGCTAGGACTATGGCTGGGAGTAGAGCTAGGACTATGGCTGGGAGTAGAGCTAGGACTATGGCTGGGAGTAGAGCTAGGACTATGGCTGGGAGTAGAGCTAGGACTATGGCTGGGAGTACAGCTAGGACTATGGCTGGAAGTAGAGCTAGGACTATGTCTGGGAGTAGAGCTAGGACTATGGCTGGAAGTAGAGCTAGGACTATGGCTGGGAGTAGAGCTAAGACTATGGCTGGGAGTAGAGCTAGGACTATGGCTGGGAGTAGAGCTAGGACTATGGCTGGGAGTAGAGCTAGGACTATGGCTGGGAGTAGAGCTAGGACTATGGCTGGGAGTAGAGCTAGGACTATGTCTGGGAGTAGAGCTAAGACTATGTCTGGAGCTAAGACTATGGCTGGGAGTAGAGCTAGGACTATGGCTGGGAGTAGAGCTAAGACTATGGCTGGGAGTAGAGCTAGGACTATGGCTGGGAGTAGAGCTAAGACTATGTCTGGGAGTAGAGCTAGGACTATGGCTGGGAGTAGAGCTAAGACTATGGCTGGGAGTAGAGCTAGGACTATGGCTGGGAGTAGAGCTAGGACTATGGCTGGGAGTAGAGCTAGGACTATGGCTGGGAGTAGAGCTAGGACTATGGCTGGGAGTAGAGCTAGGACTATGGCTGGGAGTACAGCTAGGACTATGGCTGGAAGTAGAGCTAGGACTATGTCTGGGAGTAGAGCTAGGACTATGGCTGGAAGTAGAGCTAGGACTATGGCTGGAAGTAGAGCTAGGACTATGGCTGGGAGTAGAGCTAGGACTATGGCTGGGAGTAGAGCTAGGACTATGGCTGGGAGTAGAGCTAGGACTATGGCTGGGAGTAGAGCTAGGACTATGGCTGGGAGTAGAGCTAGGACTATGGCTGGGAGTAGAGCTAAGACTATGGCTTGGAGTAGAGCTAGTATGTCTGGGAGTACTATGGCTGGGAGTAGAGCTAGGACTATGGCTGGGAGTAGAGCTAAGACTATGGCTGGGAGTAGAGCTAGGACTATGTCTGGGAGTAGAGCTAAGACTACATGTATGTCTGGGAGTAGAGCTAGGACTATGGCTGGGAGTAGAGCTAGGACTATGGCTGGGAGTAGAGCTAGGACTATGTCTGGGAGTAGAGCTAGGACTATGTCTGGGAGTAGAGCTAGGACTATGGCTGGGAGTAGAGCTAGGACTATGTCTGGGAATAGAGCTAGGCTAGGGATGGGAGTAGAGCTAAGACTATGTCTGGGAGTAGAGCTAAGACTACATGTATGTCTGGGAGTAGAGCTAGGACTATGGCTGGGAGTAGAGCTAGGACTATGGCTGGGAGTAGAGCTAGGACTACGGCTGGGAGTAGAGCTAGGACTATGTCTGGGAGTAGAGCTAGGACTATGGCCGGGAGTAGAGCTAGGACTATGGCTGGGAGTAGAGCTAGGACTATGGCTGGGAGTAGAGCTAGGACTATGGCTGGGAGTAGAGCTAGGACTATGTCTGGGTGTAGAGCTAGGACTATGGCTGGGAATAGAGCTAGGACTATGGCTGGGAGTAGAGCTAGGACTATGGCTGGGAGTAGAGCTAGGACTATGGCTGGGAGTAGAGCTAAGACTATGGCTGGGAGTAGAGCTAGGACTATGGCTGGGAGTAGAGCTAAGACTATGGCTGGGAGTAGAGCTAGGACTATGGCTGGGAGTAGAGCTATGGCTAGGGCTGGGAGTAAAGCTAGGACTATGGCTGGGAGTAGAGCTAGGACTATGGCTGGGAGTAGAGCTAGGACTATGGCTGGGAGTAGAGCTAGGACTATGGCTGGGAGTAGAGCTAGGACTATGGCTGGGAGTAGAGCTAGGACTATGGCTGGGAGTAGAGCTAGGACTATGGCTGGGAGTAGAGCTAGGACTATGGCTGGGAGTAGAGCTAGGACTATGGCTGGGAGTAGAGCTAGGACTATGGCTGGGAGTAGAGCTAGGACTATGGCTGGGAGTAGAGCTAGGACTATGGCTGGAAGTAGAGCTAGGACTATGGCTGGGAGTAGAGCTAGGACTATGGCTGGGAGTAGAGCTAGGACTATGGCTGGGAGTAGAGCTAAGACTATGGCTGGGAGTAGAGCTATGTAGGACTATGGCTGGAAGTAGAGCTAGGACTAGGGATGGGAGTAGGGCTAGGGCTAAGGCTAGAACTGTAGCTAAAGCTGGGAGTATGGGGGCTGGGAGTGTGGCTGGGGATGGAAGTGTAGGTGCAAGTGTGGGTGGGGGATGGTAGTATTGGTGTGGCTGGTAGTGTGGGTGACACTGGGAGTGTGGCTGGGGCTGGGACTGGCTGGGAGTGTGGCTGGGCTGGGAGTGGGCTGGGCTGGGGCTGGCTGGGAGTGTGGCTGGGCTGGGGCTGGCTGGGAGTGGGGCTGGGGCTAGGGCTGGGGCTAGGGCTGGCTGGGGGTAGAGTGGAGCTATGGATGGGAGGTGACAATAAAGCATTGCCGAGGGTGTGGCTGTTCAGTGGTGGTTGTGTGGTTAGGGATGTGGATGGCTGAGTTGTGGCTAGGGTGGGTTAGAGCAACCAGCAGTCCAACTGTTGGAGGTCAGAAAGGCACATCTACTAGGCTTCTAATTGCTTGCTTGGTTAGATAAGAGGTACCTGCCGGTATTAATGTCTGCCGGCGGTCAGGTGAGTGGTGAGCTCCCACAGCGGAAACGTCAACATTTCCAGCACTCAAGGGCATTTCAGTACATAAACAGAGCTTACCACGCCCACCTACCATCCAACGCAGACGGCAAGCACAAAGAAACACATAAACAAGTTCTTCAGACTCGTGCCCAAGGGAAGCTCTGGAGCCCAAGATTGAGCATGCTTGGCGATACGGACACACCTCCCCTTATAAGCTGGCTACAATCAAATCTAACAAGTCGGCGAGACATTTGCTGGGAATTAGATATTGATTACTAGAAGAAATCACATGTGAAATATTCCTGGTTTTCGCAGAGCGCAGTGGAAGCAACACCCTGCCCCGCTGAACTTTGTCCCTCCGATTCCCGCCTGATTGGATTGCAACTGTGGAAACCACAATAAAAAACCCTCGGATCTCCTGCCATACGGAATTATGCACCACAAACACTGACCCACAGAGCTTTGTACAACTTCCACTAATTACCCTCAGCACACACGCTGGAAGGTGTCGAATTTAACATGGCCAAGCACTCCGCAAAACCATCAGCGTCCCTTCTACCTTGACCTTGATTTGTCCTAGACCATTGTCTCAATGTACGGCTTGTTTTCTTAATGAAGTCAATTACGAGGAAAGAAACGGGATATATCGCTGCCGTAACCTCTGGCAACAGCACGCACATATAGCAGGCAGTGTTAGTTTGTTTGTACCCAATTAGAACAGGTTGCTACTCACTCAGGAACGCCAACGGGGAATGTGTATCGTAAACGTTGGTTGTTAAGCAGGCATTAACGACCGTTCTGTTTGTTAAACACCCACTCAACTGTTGGTTTTAGAGTTGTTAAGTGTTGATCATGATCTCATCTCCATCCTGTTTGAGTCTGTCTTTCTGGCGACTACGGAAAAATGGGATGTCCACGTACGACACCGTCCAGGCTCTGCTCTGCAACAGGTCTAACATTCGCTATACAGAAACTGGCACTTGCACACAGAGATTCGAACCTACAAGAAATTCCATCTCACACACAGGTATTCGTTGTTAGGTGGCTGCTTGGTGCGAAATGCCCCAGTTTCTTGCTGGCCAATGCACAGGCTTAACAACCAGCTTAGCATCAGAGCCCGCAATTCTGCATAATTTTAGGAATTTACTAACCTAATTGGGTCCATATCAACTGCAGACACTGGCCAAGCCTATGCACTTTTAATAGTGCCGAGGTAACATGACACCACAGCGATCAGAGGTATCCCATTCTCTGTCACTCTACAAGGGCAATTACGTCAGGATCGTGGGGGGTGGGGGCATTTCTGCACCGAGCTTCACCTTCAGTGTAATCTGTTGGTGAGTAGAATTCTAAAGATTACTGAAATTATGAAACTAATAAGAAATATTGTAGTGGGTGCCTCTGGATATTATGTTGCTATTGTTTGTGAGAGGTGCTGTTAGCTGTCCTCCATGGCCTACCAAGGAGAAGGGGAGGATTCATTTACTTACCATTCTTGGAGAGATAGGGCAAACCAATGCTGGCGGACTTTCCTGGGGTGGGAGAAAGAAAGACGGTGAGGTGGGGAAGGAGGGAGGGGGGGAGGGAGGAGGGGGGCACAAAAATTCATTAAGGGTGTGAAAGCAGTGATTTTTAAATGGGTGAAAGGTTTGAGGGTGTGAAAGCAGTGGTTTGTAAATGAGTGAAAGGTAATGTGATAAAGAGATGAAGAGTACACCGCGGGTTGCTAATGCCTGCAACGGGCATGGGAAAGTGAAGGTCAGGAAGGCTTCAGTTTGTGGGTGTGGAATACTCTGCATGGGAACACGAATGACAATCAGACACACCTCTCCACCATAGACACACATGCATGAAGCGTTGCCATGCCTACGGACTTACTCACCTTCTAAGGATTTCTGACCGTGATGGGAACTATGGATTGATAAATCATTCTAATATGTGATCATGCGTTCCTCATGATTACCCTTGAGGTGCCTCTCGCAAGCAAGAATGATCGTACACCCCCATCAGAGAAGAGAGAGAGAGCATGCACAGGTGGTCATAATGGGAAGAGAAGGTAGACAGGATGATCATACTTCAAAAAAATGCTTTCAAATGCATAGCTCACATTGGGCTATATTCACAGGACCATGATTTTACCAGCACTACCCGACAAACACCCACCCAATCACCTTGTGACATTAATTAATCCAACTTTCAAAGGACCACTACCACGTCCCAGTACATATTCCACACACTCCCCCCCCCATGTCATATTTTGATTATGGGCCAAGAATTCAAAACACACTAGACGGTTTATTTAGAAGGGGCAATCTTCCCATTGATTCTCCTAATTACATTCCTAGATGGTACATAGATGATCGAGTACAGGGGAATTGGAGGGGCCTCGGCTGTGAGCAGGTAAATTTAAAAAAATAAGAATATTAAATAAATTGAATTCAGTGAGCTCTGCACATTGCAAGGGAGTGTGTCTGAGAGGTGGACACTTAGTGTGGTGTAGCAACACTGTGTAGAGCAGACCAATCTATTGGGCCACTGGAAATACTTTCTTACGAGTGCTTGCTACCAAGATAGAGCCAACTTCAGTTTCAGATTCTATTGCTAAAGGCATAGCATTACTTGCAGCTTGTATCTGATAGTCCCCACCAACCTTTCCTAAGAAGCAAGTCACTTCCAGAATACCACAGCTAATTTGCTTTAAAATACATACACAGAGGAGCCAGAGACAGATAAGCCTAGACTTTTGAAGACCAAATGCCTCAATCACGGTGTTGGGCTTCGAAACAATGCCAACATCAGTGACCACCTACCTGCCCTTCTAGTAATCTCGCGTGAAGCTTGGCTCGTTAGTTGTCTGGCTAGCCTAGTACGGACAAAGCTTATATCCTGTTGGTACTATAGACAAGGGCCATGTCGGCTGTAGGAGTCAGTACTTCACTGCTATTGGGCACTTCATTTTGGGTTCAGTTGAAGATGAAGGAGAACCATCACCCTGCAGTGGCATCACCAGTCCACCATCATCACCTCCCCCTTCCATCATCACCTCTTTTATCAAAATCTCTGTCCCGACAAATTTCCCCTGTCGTGGGACATCTCCACAGGAACAGTAAAATTTGATGTCTCGGTGTCCAAAGGCTTGCAAGTGATACGATAGAATGGCAAACAGCACTAGAACTTGTATCCTGTAATAGATCCTGGCTTGTGAAGAGCATTCCAGTTGAGCCACAACAGCTGCATCAGTACCAGCCCAGACCCTAGCTTCAGCACCGGCCCAGACCCTGGCTTCAACACCGTCCCAAGACCCTGGCTTCAACACCGGCCCAAGACCCTGGCTTCAACACCGTCCCAGACCCTGGCTTCAACACCGTCCCAGACCCTGGCTTCAACACCGTCCCAGACCCTGGCTTCAACACCGTCCCAAGACCCTGGCTTCAACACCGTCCCAGACCCTGGCTTCAACACCGTCCCAGACCCTGGCTTCAACACCGTCCCAGACCCTGGCTTCAGCACCGTCCCAGACCCTGGCTTCAACACCGTCCCAGACCCTGGCTTCAACACCGTCCCAGACCCTGGCTTCAACACCGTCCCAGACCCTTGCTTCAACACCGGCTCAGACCCTGGCTTCAACACCGGCCCAGACCCTGGCTTCAGCACCCGCCCAGACCCTGGCTTCAGCACCGTCCCAAGACACTGGCTTCAGCACCGGCCCAGACCCTGGCTTCAACACCGGCACAGACCGTAACTGGCCTAGACCCTGGCTATCTAAGTGCACAGGCCTAGATCATAATATTTCTCTGTGGTTTTATTTACACAGTACATAAAGCAAAGAATTCACACTTGATCACCAGCAGTATAAACTTTGATGGAAGTGTTCTGTAATACTAACTGTACTCCCCTAGATTAATTAAACTGCCTAAAAATATAATTAGAGTGGAGCCGTGAACCTAATTAGAGTGGAATTGTGAACACTATTGAAACCTAGGAAATAAATTAGAATGGAGCTTATGGACACCATTAGAGCCTAAGATATTAATTACGAGTATGAGTTGTGAAAACCAACTGAAGTTCTGAACACCATTATAGCCCAGGATAGCAGCATTTAAAGTGGAGTTGTGAATACCATTAGAGCTTAGGATATTAACTAAAGTGGAGTTGTGAATACCATTACATCCAAGGATATTAATTAAAGTGGAGTTGTGAATACCCTTAGAGCCTAGGATATTAATTAAAGTGGACACTTTAGTAAAATTACAATTAAGGGATCAATTACGGGATGCATGCAAGTACCTGCATATTATTAGTCATGTGACGTAAACAGCACGAGTCAAATCTTCATGGCTTGAGGGCTCTATCAGGTAGGCCCAGTTGCTGTGCTTGTAAGCCAGGTAAGCAAGCCTGGTAACAGTCAGAACACTCGGCAATATTTATTATTTCTCTAGCACGCTTAGGCCAAAGACCAAAGCAGTCATTTTAACATTTAGATAGTGGTCCTCGGTCTTCTACATTCAGTCTGGCAGGCAATGATTTTCTCTCAGAGCTACCTCCCATGATATGTATGGAACTGCTTGTTGCCTTCAGCTAGAGCTGGCCATACACTGCAACTACTCACTTATTTTAGCATTCTGATTTTTGTTAAGATGAAGACGCTTGACCTCGCTATTTCTGGTTGGTGAGTAAAGCGAGTCCTCACTGGGGAGTGGGATGGGAAACTTGGTATTGCTGCGCATGGCGATGTATCTACAATCATGCACCAAATGTTCACCCGTTAAAAAAATATGAACGGGTCACCCGCCTTAAATACTTGACGTAAACCGGGAATGGTCGTCATAGTGAAGAGAAAGATCGAGAAGATGGCATCAGATTCCAAGCCAGAGGAAAGAAAAGTGACTGCTCAGGCAAGAGAGAATGGCTTGTATAATGAGTAGCTGACAGGACAGGATTGCCGGAGGTTCATTCTGACATAGCCACTCAATTGACCAGTGTACCCTAACTGCGGAGGTGCTATACCACCATAAATAAAAGGTTTGCTAAACTGGAAATGATTGTCACGTTCAATCTGGAAGATATCTGAGCGGGCTTACACCTCAACCTTGGACTAGTTCAGAATCTTAGCTACTTTCCTTATCACAATCCAAACATTACAATATGATGACATCAATTATGCACAGATCAGTATACTGTACTAGGACTTCAGCTATGCTAGGGTCAGGACAATGGCTAGAGCAATACAATGAATAGGATTTCAACAGGGCAGCGGCTAAAAACCTTCGCTTGTCACTTGATGCATACTAGTAGGGTTAGATGCAGCCTTGCTCTGTGTATATTACTAGTAGGGGTTAGATGCAGCCTTGCTCTGTGTATATTACTTGTAGGGTTACATTCAGCCTTGCTCTGTGTATATTCCTAGTAGGGTTAGATGCAGCCTTGCTCTGTATATATTACTAGTAGGGTTAGATGCAGCCTTGCTCTGTGTATATTACTAGTAGGGTTAGATGCAGCCTTGCTCTGTGGGTTAGATGCAGCCTTGCTCTGTGTATAATACTAGTAGGGTTAGATGCAGCCTTGCTCTGTGTATATTACTAGTAGGGGTTAGATGCAGCCTTGCTCTGTGTATATTACTAGTAGGGGTTAGATGCAGCCTTGCTCTGTGTATATTACTAGTAGGGGTTAGATGCAGCCTTGCTCTGTATATATTACTAGTAGGGGTTAGATGCAGCCTTGCTCTGTGTATATTACTAGTAGGGTTAGATGCAGCCTTGCTCTGTGTATATTACTAGTAGGGTTAGATGCAGCCTTGCTCTGTGGGTTAGATGCAGCCTTGCTCTGTATATATTACTAGTAGGGGTTAGATGCAGCCTTGCTCTGTATATATTACTAGTAGGGGTTAGATGCAGCCTTGCTCTGTATATATTACTAGTAGGGGTTAGATGCAGCCTTGCTCTGTGTATATTACTAGTAGGGTTACATGCAGCCTTGCTCTGTATATATTACTAGTAGGGGTTAGATGCAGTCTGGCTACCCAAAAGCTTGAATTGGATTCCACCATTAGAGCTTTTTGGTAATGGTAACCCAAGTTGCAATCTTTGTGTGGAGGTATCCCTTAAAAGTTAAACTAACTCGGGTGGAGCTGTGAACAACTTTAAAGTAATTAGAGTGGCGCTGTGAACACCTATAATTAGAGTGGAGCTGGAAATACCATTAGAACATAGGATCTTAATGAGAATGGAGTTAGTTGTGAACATTTTTAGAGTCACCATATTAATTACATCATTAATCACAGCCACATTTAAGAGGCTGAGAGCACTTATGGGATATAGACAGCTGGGATGCGCAGGTGACTAGCTAGTCCTTCAAATCTACAAATGGACCTTCAGTTTCCTCCTTGAAAGGAAATAAAAAATGCTAGTTTTTGGACTACTTTCTATATAAAACTCAAAAACTCATAACCAGAGCAGAAAGCAGTACAACCGACTGCGTCCAAATACCACGTCTGGTTGAGCTCATCTGGCAGAGCAGCCTCTAATTCCCATTTAGGTATTGTAACAAGCTGATCAAAATGATGTCGTTTACCAAGACATTCCATCCCCTAATCTCGTCCCAAATTCCACCAAGAGTGACTGTGTAAAACAGGTCATGTTTCCCATTTCAGACTGTACGCAGCCAGGCTTTCTCAGGTTTCCCAACCCTAGAAGCTTCCCAACACTAGAAGCTTCCCAACCCTAAGAAAATAGGAGCTTTCCGACCCTAAGAAGCTTCCCAACCCTAGAAGCTTCCCAGCCCTAGAAGCTTCCCAACCCTAAGAAGCTTCCCAACACTAGGAGCTTCCCAACCTTAAGAAGCTTTCCAACCCTAGAAGCTTCCCAGCCCTAGAAGCTTCCCAACCCTAGAAGCTTCCCAACCCAAGAAGCTTTCCAACCCTAGAAGCTTCCCAACCTAGAGCTTCCGAACCCTAAGAAGCTTCCCAACCCAAGAAGCTTTCCAACCCTAAGAAGCTTTCCAACCCTTCCCAACCCTAGAAGCTTCCCAACCCTAAGAAGCTTTCCAACCCTAGAAGCTTCCCAACCCTAGAAGCTTCCCAACTCTGGGTGTTCCTAAGAAATGACACCCCAGAAGTGCCAATAATATTCCATTCTAGCGTCACGGTAATCGGAGAGACAACTGCAAGACTCCAACCAAGAGCTTACCGGAGAAACCGAGTATCCCGATACAGCCTTTCCTGCCACAGATGAGCTTGTCCTTGTGTGGATTCCAAAGCAATGAGTATATAGGCCCAGCAAGCTGGAAATGGTATTAGAGGTAGTAATAGGCTGCAAAATAGAGCAGCAATGTGCAAAGTAGTGTAGATTACTGTTTATAGTTTACCTCGATGATGTGGTATGGCACAAATGATGAAGACCATTGTACTACAGTTGAATCCAATGATGCAGAGAACAATATCTTACCCTCGGTCCTGAGTCAGCAGGAGGGAGAGAGAAGTGGGGGGGAGAACAGACAGGGAGGGAGAATGGAGGGAAGGAGGGGGGAGAGCGGGAAGGAGGAGGAAGAAGAGGAGGAAGAGGAGGAAGGAGAGAGGAGGGGGGAGAATGAGAGAGAGAGAGAGGAGGCAAGAGACACAACGTAATTGTTCCTCTTGACTTAATTAACAAGAAATACTTGGTGGAAGAACATGATCACTGTCCCAGCCACATCTATCACCATACACCACCACCATAACCACAGACACACACACCACACAGTCTCCTAACCAGTACAGGAGAGCAGACACGTAGCCAGTGTGCTTGTGGCAAGAGGTTGTAGGTATGCCGGAGTCAAGGGTCCAGCACTTCATCTTCCCATCTAGAGAGCATGTGCAGAGTTGGCAAGACAAAATTTGATGACAGGGCAGAAAAAAGAAAAAAGAAAGAAAAATACAAAAAAGGGATTAAATTTAAAAAATTATCTACAAAATAATTTAAGTATAGAGTCCACGCTCTCCGTTGCCCCCATGACCAAGTCGGCATTTCCCCTCTGAATTGTTATTATTACTATATTATTATTATATTATATTATATTATTATTAATGTTATTATTATTGTTATTATTATTGTTATTATTAATTTTGGAATTGGCTGGTCTACTAATTCCACGCATAAGCAATCATCAGGAACAATGAGGAATTGAGATGAGAGATGGGTCTATATGAGATGGAACGGTGGATATGTAGTCAGGGTGATGTTCCTCATTGTCCCTGACGATTGCTTATGAAACTAGTCAGACCAGTCAATTCCAAAATTGCCACTGTAACAGCTCTGCTTAGCATTGAGCACTGTTTATGGCCTACATTGACAAACCACTTTCACTATAATTATTATTATTATTATTTTATTATTATACTATAACTACTACTAATATTACTACTGCTATTATATCAAGGGAGGAAGTCAGGATAGTGACTTTGTCAATAATGGTCAAGCCAGGTGTCAGCCACATCAAAGTAATTATGATAGTCGGGATATCTTGCATGACTAAACAAATAACGGATTCCTTCACGAATCTAAACAAATCTAAACAATAGAAATTGCACAAAGCCAAAAGGGAGGGTTACAGACACTCCATCTTCCTTCATAAGAGCCTTGTTAGGCCACGAAAGAACTTATGTTTCTTGCCAAAATAGAAAGCTCGTTCATTTAGGAAAGGAGAATGCTAATTACGATACAAAGTCTGAGAATTATTCACGGAAGTGCTCAATTAGTTGCCTAGCGTCCAGACGCCACATTGTGTTAAGCACACCCAAACAGGTGCATGGCATTGTGCAGCAGCGAGAAAGGGAGAGAGGGTTTCCACCGTACAAGGGAAGTCTTTGAGGTGGCAAGAGTTGTGGTCGGCAGGAAATAACAAACATGAAATCAAAAGGAATGAGATGGGATGTCTGGTTGAATAATTAACTTTAGTTTCCAAAGCAGGATGTTAGTCGAGGCAGTGCATATAGACATGCCCACTGGTGCTGTCCTGACAGCATCCGAGCTCTTCCTCAACTAACACTCCCTAGAGCTAGGACCATGGCCAAGCCTAGGATAAGAGGAGTAGGACTATGGCTAGGCCTAGGATTAAGATCTGGGCCTAGGAATAAGAGGGTTAGGAGGATCATTCATAGGAGTAAGAGGGCTAGGGCCATGACTAGGACTAGGCTAAGATGGCTAGGGCCATGGCAAGCTTAGAATTAAGAGGTCTAGGGCCATAGCTTAGGCCTCGAGTTAAGAGGGCTAGGGCATGGCTAAGCCCAGGGTTAAGAGGGCTAGGGCCATGGTTAGGCCTAGGCCAAGATTAAGAGGGCTAGGGCCATGGTTAGACAATAATTAAGAGGACTAGGGCCATGGCTAGACCTGGAGTTAAGAGGGATGTGGCATGGCTAGGCCTAGAATTAAGAGGACTAGGAGTAAGAGGACTAGGGTCATGACTAGGGCCATGGCTAGGCTTAGAGGTCTAGGATTAAGAGGGCAAGAATTTTCTGCTATGGACGTGCCTGGCAATCTCAGGATTACCTACATGCAGCAGAAGTAGTAACAAGGTTGTGTTGGTAGAGGTACGAATGTTCTTCTGCTTGAAGGTAGCGGAACTGGTGGACCACACACACTTAAGCGACATGTTAGCCTGCATTGTTTACAGCTGCCCTGTTTCATATATACAGGGATGTTGTGGACAGTACCAGAATCATCCACGGGTATCCAAAATTCTTGCTTGGCTATAGGGCTAGAAATGGCAGGCGGGCTTAGATTGGGTGGGGAAACAACTTCTGTGCATCCACAGATCTCCCAGGATGGTCGATGTCATTACTGGACCACCATGAGGAGAAGGAAATCTCAATGGCATAGCCCCAGGCATCACATGCAGGACACAATTACAAACATTTACAGTGATGTATGTATACTCAAACCTTGACAAATTGCATATATACATTCACACTTCGATCTCAAAGGGATTTAATTAGCTTCTGAGAGTACACAGCCCATTATAGGTTATCTACCAGCATAAGTGTAGGCGAGTCATTAGCCTAATTTGTGTCAGCACTTCGATACTATTAGCGGACTTAGCTACTTTGTGCCACAAACTGGAGCTAATTAGAGTTGAGTGTTCAGTGGGCTTGCCTTGGCAGGCTGGAGTTCGGCGTGGGCACGCTTGCCAACAAGCTACTGAGCAAACACACATAAAAAAGAATAAGCATGCAGCTGAAATCGGCGGTTACCAGGAAGACGACCTCCCAATAATAATTAGCTGACCACTACTCATGCAGAACAACAAGAAGATGTATAACTGCTTCATGGTCAATAGATATCCTTAATGAAGCACTTTCTAGGGGAAACTGCTGGAAGCTCAAGGACATGTGCAGTTCTTTCGATGGTAATGCCCCCCTATCAAATAATGGATCTAACAAAAAATGATTGCTTCGCGCATGCGAGGCTGGGTAAGACAGGGCCCTTCCTGTGCTGCACTGCTATAGCTTTTTGCCCTTCAATGAAGTTTTGCACAATGATGCTTGGCATGCACCATGAACCCTGTGTCATTCCAGCAAGAAGAGTCATACGGGATCTACGATGAGGGAGCTAGTCGTACAGCTCTGGCTGGCTGGTCAGTGAGGGAAAGACTTGACAGCCATTGAGAGGAGCAGCATAGCCACAACTTTTCCTAGGATATCCCATGATATCACTAGCGAGGGAAACTGACTATACAACATGGATCCCCAAAATATTTAGTATTCGGGGACACTTGGGACTATTCCAAGATGCCCTAGCCTTAGAATAGCCCTAGCCAGGGCTCAGCTCTCATAGGCCTAGAATAACTTAGGCCTAGAATAACCTGCCATGCCCCTAAACTTAGCACTGTCAGGATGATGTATAGGCATCACCCTCACTAGGGACGTCTCAGGACATCCTGGAATGTCCTAGAAAAAAGTTGCGATGACTTTGAGCATATATGATCAAGCCAGATGTCAATGACCATCGACAGCAACACAGAGACTTCAATACTTTATGGCATGAACAATACCAGAATAAGGGCTACCATCTGATGGCATAATAAGCAATTGTTCACTGCTCTTTCATCAACAAGGATGATCGTTAAGCCAATCTTCGGCCAACGTGCTTGGTCCTTTTCAAAATTAAGCCGACAAAAAGAGAAATGCAGGACCTCCCCAAACACTACAACTAGCTCGTCTTCTCTCTCTCTCTCTCTACCACAGAGTTACAAGCTAGAAGTGCAAGCCACAAGCAGGATAATCGCTACACTTCTGTGAAGCAGAGAAATTTGAGTTGGTCCATCTAACATTTGATTGCATGCGAGCCTAATCTATACAATGCATGGGGTTTTCCATGGAAGTCTTGTATCATATCTTCAACAGTTCACCGTCTTGAATAAACCACACCCTTGATTAGGCTATCGAGTGTTGCATGTGCTCTCGATTAGACCACGCAGAGCTGAGAGAAATAGTGCACCCTCTCAATTAGACCACGAATGCCCCACCTATATTTGCCTTGCAATGCACATGCCAATCCCTGAAACCCAGCCCAGTGTTGTAAAACCACAAGTCATTAATACAGTGTCTCCAAGCGTGAAGTGAGCAGAATGCCTGCGGAGACACCATCTAAGTAGTGGCAAATCAAATAAGTACATTTAACAATCATGGCACGGAAGACAACCACATCCCTCCTATCATAAGAGCAGTCCACGCAGGAGAAATTATCGCCACTTAAGAGAGCGAAACTACACAATAAAGGCAGGAGAGGCTAGCCATGATGCTTTCAAAAGCTATTGTAACCAATCGAGATTTGGTAACCTGTTTTGCACATTCCTGTACTGCATGCTAAGAATTTCTGCGCTGCCTCGGAACAGTACCTGCATGCAACGTAGCTCATGAAACTGATAGAATGCAAGCAGTCTAGTCAAAGATATAAGGTGCATATATAAATACATAAACACACGTAATAATTATAGGTGCAGATTTGCAGAAAAACAATGCAGATGGAAGTGACAAGAAACTGGCTAATGCTAGGAGAGGGAGAGACTACTGAAAATGCATTTGCTTTTTTTTCCCTCGTCCTATCCCTTCTCTCATCTCTTGTCTTATGTTATCCAGTTTTCTTTTTTCCAGTTATCTTCAGCTGCTAGTTAGTTAGCTCTGCAAGTCTGGCTTTATGTGTAAAAAAAATTAGTGGTCTACCTTCATGGCCAACTATCACTTCTCGCTTCGGAGGAAGATAGGAGATTGCAGTTATGGCGCCACTTCCCGAGCTCCTCAAGTGAAGCTTCTTCTCCATAGTGTTAAGTTAGAGATGCCGCCTGAATAGCTGGCGACCTTCATAACCCTGAGGTCCAAAGGTTAAGCAGCTACCCTCTAAAGGTGAACTCTTGCGGTCACTCTTTTGTTGTACAAGTCAACAATAAACATTGTGGGGGTTAGTCATAATGTGCTACAACTGATCTGTGAGGAAATTCCTTAAACAGTTGGAATTTCGAACTTCCTACTTAGCAGTCGGATTAGCGTTTCCTTGTAATTTTGTGTTCTTTAACCCGTCATAATCACAGTAGAGCAGAGAGCTTAGTGCAGAGCGTGCGAAAAGGCAAAAATATGGAAGGTAGAGGACTTCGGCCTTGCTTAGAGGTCGAACCTAGCAAGTTTATCCTAGTTTTGGGACCTAGATTTGTTGCAACTGTGCTCAGTGAAATGGTAGCGGCAGAAGAGACAAAGCTTCCAGCGCTAGGCATGACAGAGATGATAAATGAAGGCATCTCTGTCCTCCTCGACTTGAGACAATTCCAGAATGAAAGGGAACGAGCTGATTTCGAGAAACTGTACAGGAACACTTTTCTGGTTGATCCTCTGCCGAGGCTCTTGTACAACCTACAGCATTCTGGAGGCTACGCTAGTTGGTTGGAGCGTTGCTTTCAGCTCCGCATAGAGCCAGGCAGAAACTGCCCCCCTATCTTGGAGCGCCTAATGGAGCTACAGAACAAGGGCGCTCTCCTCGTCTACACAGGCTGCGATGATACTCTGAGCAGACTAACAAACCAACGCGTGCACCTGCCAACTGATAATCTTGCAGACTGGATGGCAGGAAGGAAGAAAGGATTTCTCAACGTGCATGGGGTGTACTGGAAACCAGAATCTTTGCAGCTGAACTGTGAGGCATACATGAACCCCAGCCATCCCAGCAGGGTCTCTATTGGACAGCTGGAACAGTTCTTCCATCAAAAATCTGTGATTGCTGTAGGAACATGTGACCCAGCAGACCTTGCCAACCCCATGCTAGCAGCCTTTGCCCAGAGGTTCCTGTTCACAGCTGCAGGTAATATGCTACATAACAGGTTTCACCTCAGCCTAGACCCACTGGGCTCCAATAACGGACAGCTAAACCAGTATATTGGAGAGAATGGCAGCTGTCTGCTCAACCTGCCCCTGTTTCGGAGCCATTCAAAGAGAGAAGATGCAGTAGGATGGACCGTTATCTCTCTCAGAGAGCCAGCCAGGCAGCTATGTAAGTTCTGTGTATACAAACATTGAAACTTTGCCACCTAATTTGCATTCGTCGCCGGAATTCCACCTGGCTAAGTAATTACAAGGTGGATTCTTAGTAATTAATCAGCTTGGTTTGGTTGGCCCTGCGCATGGGCGGGGGTATTCACTGTGCCAACAGATGAAAAAGTGGACTTGCTCACAGCATTGCTGCACCCTAAAGAAAGTGTGGCGTAAGGCAAGCCTACTTTTGATAAAGTCGAGGTTGAGTGATGCAGTCATTGCGAGTGTCCCCCCCCCCCCCCCTGCATTCATTATCAGCAATTATGGGCCCAAAGGTCTGGTGGGGTTTAGGTGGTGGGGTGGGGGGTTAAGCTTAGCCTGCCGGCTAGCTATGGTCGGCAAAACTTTTGTTATAGATGTGGTGATGAAGTTTTGATGATGTCTGTCTTTCCGAAGCCATAATGATCACCACAATGTAAGCATTGGACTTGATGGGCAGTGCACTCATTTTAGGCCTGGGGGCATGGCAGGGGGAGTGGGCTTGGTGTGTGGGGCGCTATCATACTCGTATTCACTTTTAATTTTTTTTAATTTGTAATGCTGTGCTAATTGGAAGGACATCGTCATTCCTGGTTGCCAAACGATATGACCACAATCTAATAGATTGCTGGACATGTGATCACCCTTTTCACTGCAGATGCCAATGGGAAGTTGTATCTCGTGCTAATTGGCTCTCCGATAGTATTACTACTGGTACAATCCCCATACCTGGATATTCCAAGAAACGGTCAATGATTCTGCGTATTTCGTGATTATTATATCCCGTAATTACTTATATCCCGTAATTACGAGCTAACTTTTGAAGACGAGTTTTTTTCCTTGGATGTTTTGGTTCTAGCCTTGAGGTGATAAACCCACCACCACCTTACGTTCTCTCTGTCTCCCGGTTCTCATGAGGGGGGAGTGGGTGTTGGCTTGCGACTTGTGATGGGGTACATCCGGGGGGGGGGGAGGGGCAACATTGGGATTTGTGAAATTGTAAGGAAAGGGGAAAGAAAATCAGAATTTGTGTAATTATGGTTTGTAGTCGGAAGAGATCAAGGTTTGTTATGGAAAGAAACTATGGAAAGAAACTATGAGGGGGGGGGTGCAAATTAGAGTTTGTTTGTGTGAAGTTATGGGGAGGGGATCAGGAATTGTGTAATAATGGGGGGGCAAATCAGGTTTTGTTAAGTTATTGGGGGGGGGGGGGGGAGAGGTGCATGGAAATTTACCAATCGTGTTACTTTGCTCTTTATAAGCTATTTCCAAAGAGGGAGGTCAAACCAGGTCCAAGCCACCCACCCTCAGTCGTTACCCCCACCGTGAAAGATAATGAGTTTGAGAACTCTCCTGGGGGGGGGGTTCTACAACCTTTCACCTTTCAGTCCTCCTCCATCCTAGTTAGCTAAGTGGTTACTTTCATTTAGACACATCAAGTTCCTGGTTCTCTGTTGCCATCTGTTGTGAGCATCTAGAGTGAGCCCCATCCATGCATACATGTCTGGCACTAGCACAACTTGCCAGACGTCACTGGATACGCGGGTTATCCCAGGATGTTGCTGCATCATGGATTCTGGAATTGGCGCTAGTGCTACGGTATTCTAGGGCTAGGTTCTTTGTTTTCTTGGGTTAGTGCATTCTAGGGGTAGAGTATTGTAGAGGGTGTTCTAAGGTAGAGTATTCTGTGGCAAGGGTATTCTATGTTTTGGGCTAGGGATTCAATGGCATGGGTATTCTAGGACCAGGGTATTCTATGACTGGGGATTCTAGGGCTAAAGTATTCTATGTCTATAACTAGGATATTCTAGGGCTGGAGATTCTAGGGTTAGGGTATTCGTCTATATTCTACGTCAAGGGCTAGGCTATTCTAAGGCTAGGGCTATTCTAGGGATAGGGTATTCTGTATAGGACTAGTGCCAGGGCTGCAGACTTCGGGAATATCCCCCAAGCATTCTGTATCCATGCTACATAATCATGTCACCCTCCCTGAGTGTCCCTGGGATCCCAGATGTCTAGGACAGCCTGTGGCAACAGGACAGCGCTCATAAACTTGTTGACGATAGTGGGTGCAAAGTTGTAAAATTTGACGTCATGGAAACAATTGCAATATATAGAATACTAACATTCGAGTACACTAGCAATCGTATACATACTTAGTAAACTCATATACTGTACTCCTTGAATTGATCACATCCTTGATAACTCTGTGCCCTTGATTGGACGGTGCACCATTTACGAACTAGAGTGAAATAACACACACCCTCAAGTGCATGACTCACAGAAACCCAGCAAGGTAATATGGCAGGATTCCATTCTGGAGCTACCGATGAAGTTGGTCTATAACTTTGCTACTTGTGGATTTTCTGTGAAAGCAGATGACTCTGGTGATGACCACTTCCATCCAACCGGTGGCAGGTAGCGGCAGGTGAAGAGCAAATGTTGCTGGTAAGGCTGGAGAGGCAGGAATGGTTTCTTTACGAGAGATGAAGCTGGACCACCAGGAAGGAAGAGGAATCTCTAGTAGGCGATGAATCGAGATCATGTGATCTATTGCGAGCACTAAAAGCATATCTTTGATTAGTGCATGCACTGGAATATTCCGCGCAGCTAAACAATTCATGAAATTTACTAGAATGCACGCATTCTAATCAAGGATACATGGTTCTTAGTATACTATCATACATGCTCTATTGAGTTGAGGTGAATGCACAGAATTCAACTGGTCCATTATCTCTTGCAGTCGAGGAGATGGACCTTCCGTCAGAGAGACTTGCTGATCATCACATGATGACTCTTCTGGTGGAGACCAAGCGTGGGGCAGCGGAGATCTCTAAGATGATGTTTGACTGTCCCGGAGCAAACTTTGCCCTTGTCAACTCCATCAGTTCGGCCAGTGGACACACCTCTCACACCGTCACAGTCCGTGTGGAATCCGTGAGGCTTTCAGGGTTCTGGGTGTGGTTATGGGAGGAGAAAAGAGAGGTGTTGATGAGGGAGGGGCTTCTGGCGGTCATGATGCAGATTGGCACGATCGTGTGGTGTCAGGCAAGGATTGAAGGTAAAGGGTGGTCAAGGACACGAGTGATTGTATTGTGTGGCCATGTCCGAGGAGGAGAAGAATGTGAATGTTGTGCTTGTGTAGTTCTCATGCCACCATTAGCTGTTCTCTCATAGCACATCATTGTAGTGGCATGGATGACCTACCACCTTCCTCTAGCCTACCCTAGGCACTCTCCTTGAACTAAACCCTCAGCCCTAACCATTGTCCTACCCTAGACATTCTTGGCGCTAGCCCTAACCATTGTCCTGGCCCTAACCTTAGTATTGTCCTAGCCCTAACCCAAGCCATTGCCCTGGCCTAACTCAAGGCCCTAACCCTAGACATTGCCCTGGCCCAACCCAAGTCATCACCGTGGCCCTAACCCTAGCCATCACCCTGGCCAAACCCCTGGCCCTAACCCTAGCCCTAACCCTAGCCCTAACCCTAGCCATCGCCCTGGCCCTGGCCCAACCCAAGTCATCACCCTGGCTCTAACCCTAGCCATCACCCTGGCCAAACCCTAGCCATTGCCCTGGCCCTAACCCTAGCCCTAACCCTAGCATCGCCCTGGCACCATTGCCCTGGCCCTAACCCTAGCCATCGCCCTGGCCCTAACCCTAGGCCCTAACCCTAGCCATCACCCTGGCCCTAACCCTAGCCATCATCCTGGCCCTAACCCTAGCCATCACCCTGGCCAAACCCTAGCCATTGCTCTGGCCCTAACCCTAGCCATCACCCTGGCCCTAACCCTAGACATTGCCCTGGCCCAACCCAAGTCATCACCCTGGCCCTAACCCTAGCCATCACCCTGGCCAAACCCCTGGCCCTAACCCTAGCCCTAACCCTAGCCCTAACCCTAGCCATCGCCCTGGCCCTGGCCCTGGCCCAACCCAAGTCATCACCCTGGCTCTAACCCTAGCTATCACCCTGGCCAAACCCTAGCCATTGCCCTGGCCCTAACCCTAGCCCTAACCCTAGCCATCGCCCTGGCACCATTGCCCTGGCCCTAACCCTAGCCATCGCCCTGGCCCTAACCCTAGGCCCTAACCCTAGCCATCACCCTGGCCCTAACCCTAGCCATCATCCTGGCCCTAACCCTAGACATTGCCCTGGCCCTAACCCTAGCCATCACCCTGGCCAAACCCTAGCCATTGCCCTGGCCCTAACCCCCAGCCCTAACCCTAGCCATTGCCCTGGCCCTAACCCTAGCCATCGCCCTGGCCCTAACCCAAGCCATCACCCTGGCCCTAACCCTAGCCATCACCCTGGCCCTAACCCTAGCCATCACCCTGGCCCTAACCCAAGCCATCACCCTGGCCCTAACCCTAGCCATCACCCTGGCCCTAACCCAAGCCATCTCCCTGGCCCTAACCCTAGCCATCACCCTGGCCCTAACCCTAGACATTGCCCTGGCCCAACCCAAGCCATCACCCTGGCCCTAACCCTAGCCATCACCCTGGCCAAACCCTAGCCATTGCCCTGGCCCTAACCCCCAGCCCTAACCCTAGCCATCGCCCTGGCCCTAACCCTAGCCATCACCCTGGCCCTAACCCTAGCCATTGCCCTAACCCTAGCCATTGCCCTAACCCTAGCCATTGTCCTAACCATAGCCATTGTCCTAGCCCTAACCTTAGCCATTGCCTGGCCAAACCCTGACTGAAGTCCTAATCCAGAACTGACCTGTACAGCATTGATGATGCCATCATGTTGATATAGCATCAGACTGAAGTCCTAATCCAGAACTGACCTGTACAGCATTGATGATGCCATCATGTTGATATAGCATCATGCCACATAATCAGTGGATGGTGGAGGTCACTCTGATCCTCAAGAGTCCACGATGATTAGCTATTGAAGCTGCCGCCCCAGCGTGTGTTGTTGTTCATGCTATTTGATAATGACATTCCGACAGCTCATTAATTTCCTCGTGGGGGGGAAAGGCCATGAAAGAAGCCGCCTCGAGCTAGAAGTGGGCATGGTCATGTTGTTCATTAACAGGAGGTACCATTAATATGAGTGTTTCATAGAAATATTAGGGTCTCAGCAACACATATATGACTATGCATATGCTCTCTCCTGGCACTGCCGTATATATATGACCAGGCATGCTCTCTCAACATAACTGTGTATGCACATGCTCTCTCATGGCTATGTACAGTGTATGCTCTCTCCTGGCACTGCCGTATATATATGACCAGGCACATGCTCTCTCAACATAGCTATGTGTATGCACATGCTCTCTCATGGCTATGTACAGTGTATGCTCTCTCCTGGCACTGCCGTATATGACTAGGCACATGTTCTCTCCTGGCATCTTGTATGCACATGCTCTCTCTCCTAGCACCATATATGGCTCTGCACATGCTCTCTCCTGGTATTACTATATATGGCTATGCACATGCTCTCTCCTGGTATTACTATATATGGCTATGCACATGCTCTCTCCTGGCATCACTGTATGTGGCTATGCACATGCTCTCTCCTGGCATCACTGTATATGGCTATGCACATGCTCTCCCCGGGCATCACTGTATATGGCTATGCACATGCTCTCTCCTGGCATAACTGTATATGGCTATGCACATGCTCTCTCCTGGCATCACTGTATATGGCTATGCACATGCTCTCTCCTGGCATAACTGTATATAGCTATGCACATGCTCTCTCCTGGCATCACTGTACATGGCTATGCACATGCTCTCTCCTGGCATCACTGTATATGGCTATGCACATGCTCTCTCCTGGCATCACTGAATATGGCTATGCACATGCTCTCTCCTGGTATTACTGTATATGGCTATGCACATGCTCTCTCCTAGCATCACTGTATATGGCTATGTACATGCTCTCTCCAGGCATCACTGTATATGGCTATGCACATGCTCTCTCCTGGTATTACTGTATATGGCTATGCACATGCTCTCTCCTGGCATCACTGTATATGGCTATGCACATGCTCTCTCCTGGTATTACTGTATATGGCTATGCACATGCTCTCTCCTGGCATCACTATATATGGCTATGCACATGCTCTCTCCTGGCATCACTATATATATGCTATGCACATGCTCTCTCCAGGCATCACTGTATATGGCTATGCACATGCTCTCTCCAGGCAGCTCCGATGATCTGGCTTTTTCAAGTTCATTATTAATTTTATGGGTGTGGTCATTAAGAGGTGCATGCACATTTCCGTGGATTTATGCCAGCTAGCTATGAACAGCACCAGTGACCGACATTGAGTGAAAATGTCTGCATTGCTCCAAGTCACAAGAAAGACTGAACAACTTCATGCTCACAAGATATCACAGACCAACTTGCTCAATTAGAGCATGCCCTAGAGAATAGCAAGTGCAGCTCAAAACGTGCGCATAATGGAAGAAATAATGGAGGAAATAAATTGAAATAGCCAACGACTTTGTAGGTAAGGCTGAATGTAGACAATAATTTTAATAACTTCGTTCTGCAGTGTAATAATATTATGTCGGCAATTGTGTATGCAATAATTAATGTGAAGCCACACCCATTTCCTGGCCTGACTGCTTTCAAATTGCCAGAGCCACCTCTGTCTATAGTTATGCACATGCTCACTCCTGACATGTCCACTTTGTCTCTCCCTGTCTCAATGTTGGCGCTCCTCAGATCTCACCTCGTCATCCTTCAGGTCTCCGGTAGTCTCTACTTGTTTCTATAGTGTGTTGTCCTACTCTCAGCCTGTGCTCCCACTGGTCCGGTCTCCCTCCCTGTCCCCTCAGCCTGTCCCATCAGCCTGTCCCCTCAGCCTGTGCTCCCACTGGTCAGGTCTCCTTCCCTGTCCCCTCAGCCTGTGCTCCCACTGGTCCGGTCTCCCTCCCTATCCCCTCAGCCTGTGCTCCCACTGGTCTGGTCTCCCTCCCTGTCCCCTCAGCCTGTGCTCCCACTGGTCTGGTCTCCCTCAACCTGTCCCCTCAGCCTGTGCTCCCACTGGTCAGGTCTCCCTCAACCTGTCCCCTCAGCCTGTGCTCCCACTGGTCAGGTCTCCCTCCGTGTCCCCTCAGCCTGTGCTCCCACTGGTCCAGTCCAGTCTCCCTCCCTGTCCCCTCAGCCTGTGCTCCCACTGGTCAGATCTCCCTCCCTGTCCCCTCAGCCTGTGCTCCCACTGGTCAGGTCTCCCTCCCTATCCCCTCAGCCTGTGCTCCCACTGGTCAGATCTCCCTCCCTGTCCCCTCAGCCTGTGCTCCCACTGGTCCAGTCTCCTTCCCTGTCCCCTCAGCCTGTGCTCCCACTGGTCAGATCTCCCTCCCTGTCCCCTCAGCCTGTGCTCCCACTGGTCAGGTCTCCCTCCCTATCCCCTCAGCCTGTGCTCCCACTGGTCAGATCTCCCTCCCTGTCCCCTCAGCCTGTGCTCCCACTGGTCCAGTCTCCTTCCCTGTCCCCTCAGCCTGTGCTCCCACTGGTCAGATCTCCCTCCCTGTCCCCTCAGCCTGTGCTCCCACTGGTCAGGTCTCCCTCCCTATCCCCTCAGCCTGTGCTCCCACTGGTCCAGTCTCCTTCCCTGTCCCCTCAGCCTGTGCTCCCACTGGTCAGATCTCCCTCCCTGTCCCCTCAGCCTGTGCTCCCACTGGTCAGGTCTCCCTCCCTGTCCCCTCAGCCTGTGCTCCCACTGGTCCAGTCTCCCTCCCTATCCCCTCAGCCGGTCTGATCTCTGATTTCTCTCACTAGTTTGTCTGTTTTGTGCATGCTCCTGCAGCTTCTCAGCTAGAATGTGAACAGCACATTGTTGGCATGTGCCCAGTGGGTCTCTGTGCTCCACTGTCAGAGGTTGTGAATATTCCAGGAAATGCTGGCACATGAGTACTCGGAGAACGTACCACACACAGATGCACAGAATACATACCCCCAGAGAGAGAGTGCTTTATTTAAAATTGTATTCATAATTGGTAGTTGTAATGGTTGCCCTCGAGCTTAAGAAGTTATCAGTAGTCATTAGACACACAAGGCAATGTCCTTAACTTAGAGTGCAGCACTCTATTTGCTCATAGAAATTACACTCATTAGAAGACAAGGTAATTAGAGTGTTAACATCATTAGAGTCACTTATGACCAGCCACTGCCCATGAGTCCACCAGCACTCGCTCACTTCCATATTTATAAGCGCCTGCTTCTATTTGTCCATCCATCTGCCAATAAGATGTTGTGGAGTTCTGAGCGAGGAAGTGTACACACACATCTGTTGATGCTGAGCTCAGCAATAGCGTGGGAAGTTGATTATCAGCATGACCTCAGCTTGACCTCTCCAGTTTCAGTGTGTGTTTGTGTCCCATTAGACTGAAGACTGGAGCTAATGGGTAGAATGGTAGCAGAGGAGCTCGGCACTATTGCCAGGCACTTTGACAGTCGTTTGTTTTCTAATAAAGCCAGTCATGCTGTGAGGAGTTGTGATTAGGTGGCAGACAGCTCATTGAGATCGACACCAAGGTCCGTGTGGTCCATTTGTGCTTGGCGCCTCCAAGACTTTTGATGCGTTTAATCACTCTCTTTTTTCAATTTTCTTTTTTTTTTTCCTTCCTTCTTTCTCTAACTTAGGGCCAGAGACAACTGCCGATGACACTTCGGTGGACTCGATCCAAGAGGTCAAGTTCTGCCAACAAATGAATGATTTCAACAAACAGAAGCAGCAGCTACAACAACAACAACAACAACAACAACAGAGTCAGCAGGAGCAAGACTGTGTCTCCTCCAAGCCCTCCTCCAAGTCAATATCCCCTCTGGTTACACAAGAGTTCTCCACTCTTAAGCTCGGAGGGCAGCTTGTCCCTCGCTACACCATGCACAAGCTGAATGCAAAATCCACTCGCTCCAGTTCCACCCTCCCTGCCAACGGCTTTTCCTCGTCTTCTTCCTCGTCTCCTTTCTCGTCTCCTTTCTCTCTGTTCCCTCAGCATCCCCACTTTCTCCATAACAAGTCCCACATCAACGGCTTCAGCGATGATACCAGTGCACGGATCTTCACTGACCAGCCTTCCAAGAACGTTATGGGACGGAGGTGCAGCCTACCCCAGCAGCACCTCTCCGACCCCGTTGGAAGAGATTCCGACCCAGTCGGAAGAGATTCCGACCCAGTCGGAAGAGATTCCGACCCAGTCGGAAGAGATTCCGACGACATGCTGTTCACGCTGGCCGAGCACTGCCAGAGTGCGACCACAGACTCCTTCCCGCCGAGCTACACCGCCATCAAACAAGCGCTTCTTTGCGACCAATACAAGCGCAGACCGAGCACCCAGAGTGACGCCAAGACACTCAAAAACCTGCTCAAGACCAAGCTGGTGATTTCAGATGACTCCAACGACATCGCAGACATTCGCAGGAAATCTGACCCAGGGTTGTTTATGAAGCAGCGCGACTTTGAACGGAGGAAGGAGCTCTTTGTGGACGAGAACACGTCCTGGTCGACATCGTACGGAAAAGTGATTGATCAGCAGATTAATCAATGGCAGAAGAAACGCCAGAGCAAGCAGCTACAGAAGGATATGCTTAACTGGCAGCATGCTCAGGCTGCTTCTGTGTCTACCATAAACCCACTCAAGTACCAGATGATTAACTCTTTGGTCCCTGGCCAGCCTGGCATCGCTAACCCTCTGCAGCTTGGAGAGGGTTTGAATGCAAACTCTGTGCCAGCGGCTACTGCAGCCACCCTCTTTTCCGGGAATTTGAGCTCGGGATGTGTGGTAGGTGCTTATCGCTTCCCTCAGGCCGTTCTTCCTGGACCTGTGGGTGCGGCCACACCGTCCCTCTACTATCCTTTAGGAACTCCTTATGCTTTTGTTAACCCTTACCAAGCCATGCAGATTGGCCCAGTTCCCTCTGTGGCTCCACCCCCACCTGCAACCTATTTGATACCACAAGCAGCCATGGCCGCCACCCACCCCAAGGTGCTATATTACGTCCCTCCCTCAACCACCTCCCCTTCGCCCATTTCCTCTGTCTCTTCCTCTTCATCTGTCAACGCATCACCATCAGTAACAACCTCAACTGGTCTTTTCAATTCTTCCACCAATTCCGTCCCTGTTTCCACATCCTCTCCTCCTCGTATAAGCTTATTTGCCCCGCCTCTCCACCAAAGCACTGCCGCACATACCGGTCTCACAGACCACACCCAGTTTGGTGGTACAGAACTCCACAAGTTACGACCCGTCTCCCCGAACAGTCGGAAGAGGCACCAGTCGGTCCCCGAGAAGCTGACATCTTTGCTCCAACTTCCGCCCCCTTCTTCCGTCCCCTCCGCTCCACTTTCCTTGTCCTCCCTCTCCAGTGGGAGGAGCAGTCCGATGGACGAGGAGGTGGATGGGAATCCAGACTCGCCTCCTCACTCCAAAAAGCAACGCTCGACCAGCGACACAACCGTTTACCACAGCTACTACCGACCACATCAGCTCTCTCCTGGCAGAAGACGAAGCCCCACCTCCAGCCAAGGAAATAGCCCGCAGCCTCCTTACAGCTCTGGACCGGGTGTCGCACCTCAGGGAGCTGGTGGGGCTCACAATTATGAAGGAGGACTGTCACCCTTTCAGGCTCACCTTCTCCAGGTCCACCAGTCATATGGCATCAGCAGGAGTGCCGTAGAAGATCGAAGGAACAGGCGGCAGAACACACGCCCACAAGAGAAGCGAGGCATCAGCCCCCTCAGGAAGTATTCGGGGGGCTCTCTGAATAACGGGAGCATCAGCCCTCCCCTGAGCCTCATGGAGGAAGAGGAGGTAAGGGGGGGAAGCGAAAGTGGTGGAGAAAGTATCGGTGTGCTGGATGGGAAGAGAGATGTGACGTCCGATGTTGAGGGAAGAGAAATGGAGAGTGAAACTGGATCCGAGCAAGGTAACTTTTGTCCCCTTAGTTTTTGCCCTAAATGGTCTAGCAATATGTTGGCAGACTGCACCTTCTTAGCCAGCAACAGCAGTGAGATAAGTTTTACCCTCTTAAGAGGAGGTCACGAGTATACATGGTATCAGTCAGTCATTATTACTTGGTTAAGGCAGGAGGTTGACAATGGCTCTAAGGGGACTCACTGGACCAACATCACAGTGGGTTGAGGCAGGTTGAAGTAGTAGGTTGACAATAGCTCTATGGGGGCACACACACTGGACCAACATCACACTGGGTTGAGGCAGGTTGAAGTAGGTTGACAATAGCTCTATGGGGGCACACACTGGACCAACATCACACTGGGTTGAGGCAGGTTGAAGTAGTAGGTTGACAATAGCTCCATAGGGACATTCATTGGACTAACATCACACTGGGTTGAGGCAGGTTGAAGTAGGTTGACAATAGCTCTATGGGCATACACACTGGACCAACACCACACTGGGTTGAGGCAGGTTGAAGTAGGTTGACAATAGCTCAATGGGGACACACACTGGACCAACACCACACTGGGTTGAGGCAGGTTGAAGTAGGTTGACAATAGCTCTATGGGGACACACACTGGACCAACACCACACTGGGTTGAGGCAGGTTGAAGTAGGTTGACAATAGCTCTATGGGGACACACACTGGACCAACACCACACTGGGTTGAGGCAGAGTAGACCATAGAGCAATACTACACATCAAATAAGGATATCAGTAACAGAGAATTACACATAACCTCCAACGTATGTGTAAAATTGAAGTTCTTTAGTGAGCCAGTAGGTCTGCCAAGGTAGCTTTGTTTGCACACAGAATATGTCAGTACAATTAGGTGCGGCATAAACACTGCTTCAGCCAGAAACAAACACTGAACTTAGTGTGTATGTGGACATGACCTTGGAGTAGGATTACAATAGTGCATTTCACAAGGTCAACTTGCTGTTTCTGTGTATGGCACTCCAAAGCCAACCACGCACTACTGCTCCTGGGGGGGTGGGGTAGGGGTGTGGTTAATGTTGTCTTGACAACACTGTGTGCCAAGAGGTGGCCTATTGCTTCACCTTACCGTAGCTCTGTGTATGTTGCAGTATTGTAGAGGAAGGTTATGCATACATGTAACATGTAGGTAATTATTTTGATGAGGTGAATTTTATCACTCCGTGGTGGGTGATTAATAGGGCATATGTGGAGTGGTCATTCCATGTCTGTGGAAAGTTTTGATGTGGTCAATGTATCCATGTCTAAGAGAACTGCACCCAAGAGCTCTTGTCAACCTACCAGTGTGATGTTGGTCTGAACCCAGTGTGGTGCTGGTCTAGTGTGTGTCCCCATAGAGTTGTTGTAAACCTACTTCAACCTGCCTCAACCCTGAGGATGTGCCAGGCAAAGTCAGAGTTGAACTTTCACTTTCTCTAGAAACTTTTTGACATCTTATGGTCTGTGATAATTAACCGTAGTCCCTCTACTGCTAATTAGCTTGCCTTGGCTTGCATCAGGCTCTCTCCTAATTGGCCCAACAAAGACCCTCATTTTGTCTTTGTCCCAATTACAGTGCTAAAAGTACAAAGTCCATCCCTTTCAGCAGTACATTCTAGCAACATACAAAGGACATGGGCAAGCCCTTGATCTAGCTACAAGGTATTAGAAGCCCGGGCAAGTACAGATGATTGTATCTGACCAACTAAATATGTCATTCTGGGCTATGCCTGGCATGTAATTAAAATACAATAAAGTGGAAACCTAGATGCAAGTCTCTGTGTTGCCACGGCAGCGGTGTGTTGCATATGCTCTCCAACAGCTCTCCAACAGCATTCGAGCATTGACGGTTGTGAATGAATTTGCTGTTTGTAGAAAAACAATTGTTTTCGATGGGGGGGGGAGGGGGGAGACAATACATCTCACAGTCACGTTGTTACCAAACAATGTGCTGCGTAGCTGTTAATAACTCACACTTACTTGTAAGCCATTAGCACACAATAGCGACTGAAGAGCTACCAGTTTTTAAAATCGTACTTTGAGAATTCTTGGCTACTTCTCCTTGTGCGCATATATATATATATATACATGTGTAGCTTCAGTTCCACAGAGGGGAAATTGCAAAGAAACGACTCAAGAGAAAGGAGGTTACAGTTGGAAGAGAATGTCAGAAAACACGAGGCTTTGTGAGCCCAAGTGCAGAAAGAGGAGGGCTCACTATAGGGCCGGTGTGAATATACATACATATGCACTGGAGGTTCGCTTCAATGTTTCAGCATCGCTGGATTTGCTTGGCCCTGGACGTTTAAACATCTTCGCAAGCAATAGTGCATTTTAACAGACCACACCCACTCCTTCCAGCTGATAACCTCTAATCAATTAAATTCCACAAGCGCCATAGGGCGCACACTCTGACATCATCGGGGGGGAACAAAATTGAAGAACTTGAACGACCTAACTATTCTCCTTATGCACAAGTCCAATAGACGACGACTCCGTTTAGTTATAAAACTTTACTTCCGGTTGGATGGGAAAGGTGAGCTGAATTAAAGTGTTGTGTGTGTTTTAGTGTGTTTTTTCCCCATGGCAACTGCCGTCATGAACGGGGTCTTACTGGCTTTTGCTACTGTTGCTGGAAGTTCCTTTTTCAGAGGAAAGCAGCACAAGGACCTGTGCTTGCCAGGAATCACTCTGACTTCCTTCGCTCTTGAGCAAAGAGGCACTCCTGGCTGATTTCTTTGCTGTATGTTGTAGACGTAGCGACGTCTACATAGCTCTTGTTGGCTCACTTCAACAACAGAGCTGGTTCACTAGTGCAGCTTATTGCCCAACAGTTGCAAAAAATTATAACAAAAAAACAGAAATAAAGTCGGCATTCAATCAGTTAAGTAGCTTTACCCCGTCTCTGTTGGCAGGACAACAAACGAGAAGCAAGTGTTGTTGTCATGGTAACTAGGGATGGAGCTGAAATCTCCCCCCCCATATGTACCCACACTCTGTTAAAAGGCTTGGCAGCTTTTTGCTTTCCTACAACTTGCAAGGAGCAAAGATGTCAGTCGACACCTTCCAAGGCCAAGAACAGCGTCAAGAAGCGTCACTCATTAACAGAAGCCACTTGTGGATCAATGGTCTGTAGCTATGGGCGTGGCAGACACTATGATTGGTCTTACATGCACACTCTGTACTCCAGCATTTTCATTAGGCCTGCGTGGCATTAGATTTCCTTGTATATATATTCAGGAATGCTTGTCAGATATTGTATTTTTACTTTGCGGGTAATTAGTGAGTTTTGTGCCACACACACACACACACACACCGACACCGACGTGGATTTATTCTCCACCGAGTTGTTTATTGCCATTTATTTATTTATTAGTAGCAAGTGACATCACAATGATGTTATGGATACTAAGACAAGGGATCCCCCCCCTACCCCAGAAACATATTTCAACCCTTAGCAACACATTCCTAGAGTGTTTATTTGCTGTTGGATTAGTTGCTCTTAGATACACTCAGGGATTCCCCATCTCTATCCCCCCCCCCCCCCCCCCCCGTCGTGTGTCATAAGTCACACACGGGAGGGGGGGGGGGGGAAGGAGGATCAGATGATCTTCATTGTGATGTCACTTGCTACTATTATTATAATCTATAGGGTAACTAAGTCAACAAGGTGATTGTTTCATAAAAGCAAAATCATCACATCAAGTCCACTAATACTTGTTGTGGCTCTTGTTAAAAGCAAACATCATTGGGAGGGAGGGAGGGGGTGAGGTTAGTGCCACCACAGCACCTGCAGTAGCTACAGCAGCTCTTGTAGTCACACAGGTGGAGTGCATGCAGTCTTCAGGCGCACAGGTGGAGTGCATGCAGGCACAGGTGGAGTGCATGCAGTCTTCAGGCACAGGTGGAGTGCATGTAGTCTTCAGACACAGGTGGAGTGCATGCAGTCTTCAGGCACAGGTGGAGTGCATGTAGTCTTCAGGCACAGGTGGAGTGCATGTAGTCTTCAGGCATGCATGCAGTCTTCAGGCACAGGTGGAGTGCATGCTGTCTTCAGGCACAGGTGGAGTGCATGCAGTCTTCAGGCACAGGTGGAGTGCATGCAGTCTTCAGGCACAGGTGGAGTGCATGTAGTCTTCAGGCACAGGTGGAGTGCATGTAGTCTTCAGGCACAGGTGGAGTGCATGCAGTCTTCAGGCACAGGTGGAGTGCATGCAGGCACAGGTGGAGTGCATGCAGTCTTCAGGCACAGGTGGAGTGCATGTAGTCTTCAGGCACAGGTGGAGTGCATGTAGTCTTCAGGCATGCATGCAGTCTTCAGGCACAGGTGGAGTGCATGCTGTCTTCAGGCACAGGTGGAGTGCATGTAGTCTTCAGGCACAGGTGGAGTGCATGTAGTCTTCAGGCATGCATGCAGTCTTCAGGCACAGGTGGAGTGCATGCTGTCTTCAGGCACAGGTGGAGTGCATGTAGTCTTCAGGCACAGGTGGAGTGCATGCAGTCTTCAGGCACAGGTGGAGTGCATGCAGTCTTCAGGCACAGGTGGAGTGCATGTAGTCTTCAGGCATGCATGCAGTCTTCAGGCACAGGTGGAGTGCATGCTGTCTTCAGGCACAGGTGGAGTGCATGCAGTCTTCAGGCACAGGTGGAGTGCATGTAGTCTTCAGGCACAGGTGGAGTGCATGCAGTCTTCAGGCACAGGTGGAGTGCATGCAGTCTTCAGGCACAGGTGGAGTGCATGTAGTCTTCAGGCACAGGTGGAGTGCATGTAGTCTTCAGGCATGCATGCAGTCTTCAGGCACAGGTGGAGTGCATGCAGTCTTCAGGCACAGGTGGAGTGCATGCAGTCTTCAGGCACAGGTGGAGTGCATGTAGTCTTCAGGCACAGGTGGAGTGCATGTAGTCTTCAGGCACAGGTGGAGTGCATGTAGTCTTCAGGCACAGGTGGAGTGCATGTAGTCTTCAGGCACAGGTGGAGTGCATGCAGTCTTCAGGCACAGGTGGAGTGCATGCAGTCTTCAGGCACAGGTGGAGTGCATGCAGTCTTCAGGCACAGGTGGAGTACATGCAGTCTTCAGGCACAGGTGGAGTACATGCAGTCTTCAGGCACAGGTGGAGTGCATGTAGTCTTCAGGCACAGGTGGAGTGCATGTAGTCTTCAGGCATGCATGCAGTCTTCAGGCACAGGTGGAGTGCATGTAGTCTTCAGGCACAGGTGGAGTGCATGCAGTCTTCAGGCACAGGTGGAGTGCATGCAGTCTTCAGGCACAGGTGGAGTGCATGCAGTCTTCAGGCACAGGTGGAATACATGCAGGCACAGGTGGAGTGCATGTAGTCTTCAGGCACAGGTGGAGTGCATGCAGTCTTCAGGCATGCATGCAGTCTTCAGGCACAGGTGGAGTGCATGTAGTCTTCAGGCATGCATGCAGTCTTCAGGCACAGGTGGAGTGCATGCAGTCTTCAGGCACAGGTGGAATGCATGCAGGCACAGGTGGAGTGCATGTAGTCTTCAGGCACAGGTGGAGTGCATGTAGTCTTCAGGCACAGGTGGAGTGCATGTAGTCTTCAGGCACAGGTGGAGTGCATGTAGTCTTCAGGCACAGGTGGAGTGCATGCAGTCTTCAGGCACAGGTGGAGTACATGCAGTCTTCAGGCACAGGTGGAGTGCATGTAGTCTTCAGGCACAGGTGGAGTGCATGCAGTCTTCAGGCACAGGTGGAGTGCATGCAGTCTTCAGGCACAGGTGGAGTGCATGCAGTCTTCAGGCACAGGTGGAGTGCATGCAGTCTTCAGGCACAGGTGGAGTGCATGTAGTCTTCAGGCACAGGTGGAGTGCATGCAGTCTTCAGGCACAGGTGGAATGCATGCAGGCACAGGTGGAGTGCATGTAGTCTTCAGGCACAGGTGGAGTGCATGTAGTCTTCAGGCACAGGTGGAGTGCATGCAGTCTTCAGGCACAGGTGGAGTGCATGCAGTCTTCAGTTCACAGTATGGAAAACAAGAAGATGTGCATAGCAAGCACATGTTTAGAATACTTCAGGTTGCACTAGCCTTGAAGACACCGGCTCTCTCTCTGTACCGACTGAAGGCTTGGCAGGACTTTAGCTGCTTCTCGACTTGTAGCTATTGTATCTATTGGTGATGAGAGTGAATTGTGATGCACGATTTACATGTACAGTAATCTTCAAGTCTCCTACTTCCTCCCCCCCCCCCCTCCTTCCCCCTCATCTAGGTTCCAGTGAGAGCATCAGCCCCCAACTACAGCTTTGGCAGTTTCTATTTGAACTACTGCTCATCTCAAGCAACTCCAACATCCTCCACTGGACTGACAACGAATTCGAGTTCCAGATTGCCAAACCAGCGGAAGTCTCGCAACTCTGGGGACAGTTCACACGCACGTCAGACATGACCAGCGAGCAGCTTCTCTCCGTGCTGAGCGCCTCCCAATTCAGGGAAGGTATCGTGCGTCCAGTAGAGGGAAGAAAGCTGACGTTCAGGTTCGACAGCCAAGTAAAAGACTACATCCGAATGAGACGCTTCCACTCGTCAAACTCGAGCCAAGACGAAGGCGAGGGTGACGTAGTGGTGGTGGTGGAGTGACACCAGCGAGGGGTGATCCGATGTCGTCGTTCCTCCCCCCCCTCCCACCCCCCGGATTAGCAACAAGTATAGTGCCATATTGACAACACTGACATTGCATCATTTTTCAGAAACTATCTGCATGCTTTCTCTCTATTGACATGACATACATATGTATATTATTAATGTATACCAGACATTTCTAATGTGTTACAGACGAATATTTAACGGCAATCATTACAGACGAATATTCAACGGCAATCCCCCACCGGAGGATGTGTACAAAGTTGCCGAATATGGTATCGTTGCACAATGCCACCATTGTTCAATAGTAAACCAGCCTGTAATTAGGTTAACGTTCAATGAGGTCAGAGTCCAAGTAGGTGTCTTGCTAGTTCTTCATCGTCTTTCAAGCGCGGCTCCACACTGCTCCCCAATTGCACACCCTCCGCTTCCTCTGCACACACCACAACCCCTGTGCCACGCCTTCTCTTTGCCCGGGGTCTTGATATCTCGACCTCCGATGCACTTTCTCCTTCGTCAGATGCCATGCCTCCCGATTCAGTTGTACCCACGGAATGCAAAGTAGACTTCCGATTCTTGTGTCTCCTCTGCCGATGAGCAAGTTGTATCCGTGCCCTCTCCAACTTTCTATCCTTCCTATCACTTGCGATGATCCTCCTTTGGGCCGCCGGGATATCAATCCCACCAACACACACATTCTGCCCCTTCTTGGCTTCATACTCTGATATTGGAACTGGAATTATACAATCAACGGGATCAGAATCAGCATCAGGTTCTTGGTTATCATCGTCTTGTTGCTTGTATATCTCGGGGTTGATGCTAGACTCCTTGGCCACGGAGACTCCTTCCTCATCAAATGTGATGTGAGAGTTGAGTTTGATTTTCTTGTTGAGGATCTTCTTGATGGAAGAGATCCTTGATGCTGGCTTGTTGGGTGTTCCTGCTCTCGTGGTTGCTCTTGTGGTTGGCAAAATACCGTTGTACCTGTCATTGGGTACAGGCGGATCTGCTTCAGCACTGGAGTATGGGGAGATCACTCTGCATAGAGAGAGAGAGAGGAGAGCATAGCCAAGTTCACTGATGGGGTTTTAAGCATAACCACCCTTTACCATGTGTGGATGAATATATAGTTTGACACAAACACTTGATAAAAAGTCAGATGAATTTGCTCCATTCTGACTGAAACTTAACTTACTTAAGTCACATTCTGAAACCCACGTAACACCTATTTAAATTCCGAAATGCATGTCATCAGATGAATTTTCTCCATTCTGACTGGTCAGAAACTTACTTAAGTCACATTCTGAAACCCACGTAACACCTATTTAAATTCCGAAATGCATGTCAAGTCACGACCTATTCCTAGTCACAATCTGAAACCCAACTTACAGTCACATTCTGAAACTCGACAAAGTCATATTCTGAAAGCTACTGGTCACATTCCAAAACCCACTCAGCACTGATAAAAGCAACTATGCAATACCCATGCTATACACATGTAGCCCACTCATCACTAACCCCCAGTAATAATAGCTACTATGCAATACCCATGCTATACACATGTAGCCCACTCATCACTAACCCCCAGTAATAGTAGCTACTATGCAATACCCATGATATATACACATGTAGCCCACTCATCACTAACCCCCAGTAATAATAGCTACTATGCAATACCCATGCTATACACATGTAGCCCACTCATCACTAACCCCCAGTAATAATAGCTACTATGCAATACCCATGATATATACACATGTAGCCCACTCATCACTAACCCCCAGTAATAATAGCTACTATGCAATACCCATGCTATACACATGTAGCCCACTCATCACTAACCCCCAGTAATAATAGCTACTATGCAATACCCATGATATATACACATGTAGCCCACTCATCACTAACCCCCAGTAATAGTAGCTACTATGCAATACCCATGATATATACACATGTAGCCCACTCATCACTAACCCCCAGTAATAATAGCTACTATGCAATACCCATGCTATATACACATGTAGCCCACTCATCACTAACCCCCAGTAATAATAGCTACTATGCAATACCCATGATATATACACATGTAGCCCACTCATCACTAACCCCCAGTAATAATAGCTACTATGCAATACCCATGCTATACCACATGTAGCCCACTCATCACTAACCCCCAGTAATAGTAGCTACTATGCAATACCCATGATATATACACATGTAGCCCACTCATCACTAACCCCCAGTAATAATAGCTACTATGCAATACCCATGATATATACACATGTAGCCCACTCATCACTAACCCCCAGTAATAATAGCTACTATGCAATACCCATGCTATGCCCACTCATCACTAACCCCCAGTAATATAGCTACTGTGCAGATACCCACACTGCACACAATGCATCCCATAACAGTCCCCATGCAACCTTCTCTGCTGTCTAGCTAGCACATAATCCTGGATGCAATACAGGCCACCATTAAACTCACCTTTTCACAAAGAGCACTCGGGAATGTTCATCGTCACTGTCAACCATCTCGGATTCTCCTCCGCTTTTCTCCTCTTCCTCCACATCCTCTCTGCCTTTAGTCAAAGTCCTCTGCAAGAACCGGATCCGCGGGGCTCCGGCAAGTCCAAGAGAAAGGGCATACTGCTCCGTGGGGAGTTTACGCACTTTGAATACATTCTTGTTTGCCTGCAAGTGGACTGACTTTAAATAGCACAGAAAGCTCCGCTGTGCCCATAGCTTCACCGAGATATCCTGGGCGCAAAACCCCTCTAACTTCTTCCGCAGATGGACGACTTTTTTCGGATTCACCTTGAGCTCTTCAATGGGAATCTTCTTCAGTTTAAGCTCAGCCAGCATCCCCTCTAACTCAGATGGTAGGAGGAAGAGGAGAGCATTCCCTCCTTTCTCGTACCTGGCTGTCCTTCCTGCTCTATGGATGTATGTATTGGCATCCTCGGGGCAGTCCAGTTGCACCACCCAATCCACAGATGGTATATCTAGTCCTCTTGCCGCTATATCCGTACAAAACAAAATGGATTCTTTCTTCTTGCAGAAATCATTGTAGATGGCCATTCGTTTGAGGTGCTTCTGCCTTCCATATAGAGACATCAGGGGGATCCCAGGTCTCATGCGGCGAAAGGTTTCGTACACAAACTTGACTTGCTTGCAGCTCGACATGAAGACGATCGTCTTACAGGTGAGGTGGCTCTTGATGAAAGAGTAGAGCATACTCAGTTTGTCTGGAAGTTCGCACACCACATAGCTCTGAGCCAGCTTATGAGGTGTGCTGTATTTGGAGTGCTCGTGGACAGATATATACTCCGAATCAACCAGACTAAGTCGAGCTAGATCTCGGACGGATTTTGTTTGTGTGGCGGAGAACAACAGGGTTTGTCGGTCCAGGGGTAGGTTCTGAATTATGGCATTCATGGCGTGCTCGAAGCCAAGGTCCAGGATCCGATCTGCCTCATCCAGAACCAACAACTTGAGAGAAGAGCAATCAAAGTTCACAGTTTCATCCATATGTTGCAACAAACGGCCAGGCGTGCATATGATGATATTGGTGTGTAGAATCCTCTCTTTTTCTATCCCAATGTCTTTTCCACCCGTCACGAGTCCTGCCGAGAAATCGTGCCTGGCTCCCACCCTCCGCAGCACCTCAAAAGTCTGGTAAGCTAATTCTCTTGTGGGAGAGATAACCAGTGCCCCCATGCCATCGAGCTCGCTCCATCTCTCTCGCCAGAGCAGCTCCAGTAGAGGGACCAGAAAGGCCAGGGTCTTCCCAGAACCTGTCTTAGCAGCTCCCAGCACGTCCTTGCCTCTTAGAGCCACAGGAATGGCCATTCTCTGAATGTCCGTGGGATTCGAGTAGCCGCAACTACGTAAGCCTTCTCTGGTGGAAGAAGAGAGAGGAAGGTCGGCAAAGCACGACAATTTGGTGATGTCTAGCACCTCATATTGGGAACTGACGTGCTCAATCTCTCTCACAGCATCCTTCCACTGAGGTTCCCGCCTTCTTTGATATATCCGGGCCTTACCCAGTGTCCTTTTTCTCCTCTTGTAGCCAGTCTTTTCTCGCGTTTTATCCATGAGTAAAAACCACGTGAATGGGCACGGGTCATCAGATTCTTAAAACCTTACTTTGGTGTTATGGAAATGATCGTCATTACAATGTTACGAGAAAAGTGTCTACTAAAATGTCTGCAGCTGCTCCAGGCGCTATCCTTGCTGCCACGACCTCTTCTTCCATTCTTGTTACTTGTTCAACCATGCGAGGGTCCGAACGAAACCTAAACAAAGAAAAAAAGTGTATTGCTCAGCTATTCATTTGCACCCTGCTTGACACATTTTACCTCCGTCGTAATTCCCCATCTACATGCGTCCACATCCAGCATGTTCTCTGCAGTTGTCGCTTGCTGTCAAATTCTGTCACTTCCTGTGTGTAAATGAATTGCTTACTATAGTAAAAGGCCTTAGACTTCTGTATATTGACGTGATATCAATTCTTTTTTCACCGAGTGGTGAAAAAAAATAAGTGGATTTTTTTAAATAATGGGGCAAATTCTAGTAGTTATCTGATGATTAGCATGCAGGATTCTACCAAACCCACATGCATGCCACCTACATATAATTGCACATTAAACATTGATGACAAATTTATCCTTGGTCCTCAATGCTTTGTAAGTCTACTTTACGTCTGCTCCTGCTAGGATTGGAGATTCCGACTCGAATTAACCTGAAAAACAAATCATATATCATTCCACATTCCACTCGTAATGTAATGTAAGAGACATGTAATGTAAGAGACAGCAATTTTTTGCTTTGTGTTTTCCATCTCCGCTTCATCACTCGTGGTATTTGTACTAAAATTTCACGTAGAGCCATGCTGGTTCATCACTCGTGGTATTTGTACTAAAATTTCACGTAGAGCCATGCTGGTATATACTGTACATAATATTATATAAAACCCATCACGGAATAAGGATTGAATGTATTATATTTAAAAAAAATAAAAAATAAAAATTATAATAACCTAATAACCAAAAACACAATTTTGTAAAATGTGTGCAGGCACTGGTTAAGCACATGTAACAATGGTGGCTTAATGCTGAGCAAGATGGTGGCTTAAAGATGGTGGCTTAATGCTGAGCAAGATCTTAATATTGAGCAAGCAGCAACCTTTAAAATGAAGGTAGGTGATCAAACTTAATTTGACAAAAAGAAATATTGATCTCTGGCATTTGTTTTGTGCATACTAACCATGCACAATAGAACACGCAAGCACTAACTGGCTAGTCAACCCTTTACCTTTCCTATCCTTTGCGGCAGGTAAAGAAAAATGGTCTGCCGTCTCTAGTATATATGACTCGTGGACTCGTGCGCAAGTCTAGTTGCGGCAAATCATATTGCAGTATTCCAGCTGGTTACATTTCAGGAATGGCGAGTTTAATTGCTAAATGGCCTCGGTTCTGGAAAGGAGCACAAAGAAGCAACCACTGACTAGTTGCTCGTCGGTGGTTATAATCACCACACTTGCTCAATCAATGTGCAAAAGATCCTCTGCCATTTTTGTAATGTAATCGGTGAAGTGTTGAACTTTAGTTGCACAAGTGCATAGCCACACTCGAGACACTGGACACTTTTCTTCCCCCAACCCCCAAAATAAAAAAGGGAAAGGGTGGGCTTGGCCATAAATTATTTTAAAAAATAGGAGTGCACTACATTCACTTTTGTCGGTGAGATAAAATTCTAAATACTCATTCTATTTCAGACAACCGCCAACCCCTGCTGATGCTACGCTCCTTCCTAAGATAATGCTAGAGCTCTCTCTGAGTACAAGCACATGATGCTCCACTCCTTCCTAAGATAATGCTAGAGCTCTCTCTGAGTACAAGCACATGATGCCCCACTCCTTCCTAAGATAATGCTAGAGCTCTCTCCGAGTACAAGCACATGATGCTCCACTCCTTCCTAAGATAATGCTAGAGCTCTCTCCGAGTACAAGCACATGATGCTCCACTCCTTCCTAAGATAATGCTAGAGCTCTCTCCGAGTACAAGCACATGATGCCCCACTCCTTCCTAAGATAATGCTAGAGCTCTCTCTGAGTACAGGCACATGATGCTCTGCTCCTTCCTAAGATAATGCTAGAGCTCTCTCTGAGTACAAGCACATGATGCCCCACTCCTTCCTAAGATAATGCTAGAGCTCTCTCTGAGTACAAGCACATGATGCTCCACTCCTTCCTAAGATAATGCTAGAGCTCTCTCTGAGTACAAGCACATGATGCTCCACTCCTTCCTAAGATAATGCTAGAGCTCTCTCTGAGTACAAGCACATGATGCCCCACTCCTTCCTAAGATAATGCTAGAGCTCTCTCTGAGTACAAGCACATGATGCCCCACTCCTTCCTAAGATAATGCTAGAGCTCTCTCTGAGTACAAGCACATGATGCCCCACTCCTTCCTAAGATAATGCTAGAGCTCTCTCTGAGTACAAGCACATGATGCTCCATTCCTTCCTAAGATAATGCTAGAGCTCTCTCTGAGTACAAGCACATGATGCTCCATTCCTTCCTAAGATAATGCTAGAGCTCTCTCTGAGTACAAGCACATGATGCTCCCATCCTTCCTAAGATAATGCTAGAGCTCTCTCTGAGTACAAGCACATGATGCTCCCATCCTTCCTAAGATAATGCTAGAGCTCTCTCTGAGTACAAGCACATGATGCCCCACTCCTTCCTAAGATAATGCTAGAGCTCTCTCCGAGTACAAGCACATGATGCTCCACTCCTTCCTAAGATAATGCTAGAGCTCTCTCCGAGTACAAGCACATGATGCTCCACTCCTTCCTAAGATAATGCTAGAGCTCTCTCCGAGTACAAGCACATGATGCCCCACTCCTTCCTAAGATAATGCTAGAGCTCTCTCTGAGTACAGGCACATGATGCTCTGCTCCTTCCTAAGATAATGCTAGAGCTCTCTCTGAGTACAAGCACATGATGCCCCACTCCTTCCTAAGATAATGCTAGAGCTCTCTCTGAGTACAAGCACATGATGCTCCACTCCTTCCTAAGATAATGCTAGAGCTCTCTCTGAGTACAAGCACATGATGCTCCACTCCTTCCTAAGATAATGCTAGAGCTCTCTCTGAGTACAAGCACATGATGCCCCACTCCTTCCTAAGATAATGCTAGAGCTCTCTCTGAGTACAAGCACATGATGCCCCACTCCTTCCTAAGATAATGCTAGAGCTCTCTCTGAGTACAAGCACATGATGCCCCACTCCTTCCTAAGATAATGCTAGAGCTCTCTCTGAGTACAAGCACATGATGCTCCATTCCTTCCTAAGATAATGCTAGAGCTCTCTCTGAGTACAAGCACATGATGCTCCATTCCTTCCTAAGATAATGCTAGAGCTCTCTCTGAGTACAAGCACATGATGCTCCCATCCTTCCTAAGATAATGCTAGAGCTCTCTCTGAGTACAAGCACATGATGCTCCCATCCTTCCTAAGATAATGCTAGAGCTCTCTCTGAGTACAAGCACATGATGCTCCTATCCTTCCTAAGATAATGCTATAGAGCTCTCTGAGTACAAGCACATGATGCTCCCATCCTTCCTAAGATAATGCTAGAGCTCTCTCTGAGTACAAGCACATGATGCTCCACTCCTTCCTAAGATAATGCTAGAGCTCTCTCTGATGTACAAGCACATATCTAGCTACATAGTCCACAAGGAAAGTGTATATGCATTCTACAGACAGCGCGTGAACTGCACGGAATGTGGTCACATGCTTTGTGTGCCGGGCACATCCTCAGAGACGGAACTTGAATATGTTGGGAGTTCTAAAGATCAGCCTCTTTGCAAGTCCAGACATTATGATTCAGCCTTGTTGCATCCAGGACTTGAGCCTTTCAACATGGCAAATTAAATCAGATAGCTGACTAAGTATTAGCTATCATCCTTGAACGAAATCTGGCTGGAAATAGCAAAACTGGCATGGTCCCGAGAGCTGGCGCTGGTGTTCACTGCCTTGAGGCCAAGGAGGAACTGCTGGAGTTTGTGATATGGAAGAATTTACTGGAAAAGAACACGTTCCCAGCAAGTTGGGGATCATGTTAGGCAGTGTGTCTGTCCAGTCACGGCCAGTGTAGATGTATTTGGCTCTGTATGTTGTCAGGGTAATTCCGGTGCTAACGAGCTATTAACACCTAAGCAACTCATCATCAACTTCATCGCATTATTCATTATGCGTCCTGTTGTATGTTGGAAACCTTCTGGAGTTAGTCCTTGTGTTTCTGCTGAGTTGGATAGTTATGTTCAGCTACGTAGCTTAGACTAATGCCCACGCTACTTCAAATGCACTGGGAGGTTGGGCGCAATATCTGCTAACAGCTCGGACCGCAAATATTAACTCTCTAGAGGCTTCCAGTCTCCAGTCACCATGTGTTACACAAGCTTACTTCCGTTGGCAAAGTGAACACGAATAGACTATAGTGCAACAGATTTTGTCTGCTGGATTGCAAGGGTTAATTGGGTTTGGCTATTGTGCAGTGAGACGCCATAAAGATGGATTGCAAGGGTTAATTGGGTTTGTCTATTGTAGTGCAGCGACACGCCATAAAGACTCCAAAGTGTGTTCATAATTGGTGACAAAGGTGTGTGTGTTTGTGTGTGTGTGTGCATGTGTGTGTGTGCACTAGCAGAAATATCTGCCACCCACAATCCTAATCTATATATAATGATCTACATATAATGTTATATTTCATTGCCGACCCTATATCTGCCCTAGTGCCCCTTATTGCTGCATTGAGGGTGTATCATGGCCAGGGGCCAGCTGAGTCTCTCTCACCCTACATGTATACACACACTCCCTACATGTATACACACTCCCTACATGTATACACACTCTCCCTACATGTATACACACTCTCCCTACATGTATACACACTCTCCCTACATGTATACACACTCTCCCTACATGTATACACACTCTCCCTACATGTATACACACTCTCCCTACATGTATACACACTCTCCCTACATGTATACACACTCTCCCTACATGTATACACACTCTCCCTACATGTATACACACTCTCCCTACATGTATACACACTCTCCCTACATGTATACACACTCTCCCTACATGTATACACACTCTCCCTACATGTATACACACTCTCCCTACATGTATACACACTCTCCCTACATGTATACACACTCTCCCTACATGTATACACACTCTCCCTACATGTATACACACTCTCCCTACATGTATACACACTCTCCCTACATGTATACACACTCTCCCTACATGTATACACACTCTCCCTACATGTATACACACTCTCCCTACATGTATACACACTCTCCCTACATGTATACACACTCTCCCTACATGTATACACACTCTCCCTACATGTATACACACTCTCCCTACACATATATAGACACAAACCATGTACACACACAATGCGACAAGTCATGTTAGACAGGCTAGTACAGTAGCGTCCAAAACCATAACTCAGCTAAGAAGCTGCCTATGTGAGTCTTAGCTGAGATACGACCGTGTGCCTTTTTAAAAAAATGCCAGAACATTCCCCATAAGAGGAAAATATTGTCTCACAAAAACACGGTGAACATTGTGGGGTCAGAGTTCACTTCATTGCAAGCACCTGATTATAAATATTCACAGAGCTAAATGTGCTCTATTTGGAATGATCCATCGGCCATTCTTTTCGATTTTGGATGTAGGAACATGATGATTTTCTATATGGGGGGGGGGGGGGGGGGTCTTGGTTGAATTTCTCTTTTTCCTTCTGATAAAGCAGATGGAGTTATAACCAACGAGGGAGGTAAGGCATGCATCAATGAGGGAGGTAAGGTGTGCATCAATGAGGGAGGTAAGGTGTGCATCAATGAGGGAGGTAAGGTATGCATCAATGAGGGAGGTAAGGTGTGCATCAATGAGGGAGGTAAGGTGTGCATCAATGAGGGAGGTAAGGCGTGCATCAATGAGGGAGGTAAGGTGTGCATCAATGAGGGAGGTAAGGCGTGCATCAATGAGGGAGGTAAGGCATCATCAATGAGGGAGGTAAGGTGTGCATCAATGAGGGAGGTAAGGTGTGCATCAATGAGGGAGGTAAGGTGTGCATCAATGAGGGAGGTAAGGTGTGCATCAATGAGGGAGGTAAGGCGTCATCAATGAGGGAGGTAAGGCGTGCATCAATGAGGGAGGTAAGGTGTCATCAATGAGGGAGGTAAGGTGTGCATCAATGAGGGAGGTAAGGTGTGCATCAATGAGGGAGGTAAGGCGTGCATCAATGAGGGAGGTAAGGTGTGCATCAATGAGGGAGGTAAGGCGTGCATCAATGAGGGAGGTAAGGTGTGCATCAATGAGGGAGGTAAGGTGTGCATCAATGAGGGAGGTAAGGTGTGCATCAATGAGGGAGGTAAGGCATCATCAATGAGGGAGGTAAGGTATACATCAATGAGGGAGGTAAGGCGTGCATCAATGAGGGAGGTAAGGCGTGCATCAATGAGGGAGGTAAGGCATCATCAATGAGGGAGGTAAGGCATCATCAATGAGGGAGGTAAGGCGTGCATCAATGAGGGAGGTAAGGTGTGCATCAATGAGGGAGGTAAGGTGTGCATCAATGAGGGAGGTAAGGTGTGCATCAATGAGGGAGGTAAGGTGTGCATCAATGAGGGAGGTAAGGTGTGCATCAATGAGGGAGGTAAGGTGTGCATCAATGAGGGAGGTAAGGTGTGCATCAATGAGGGAGGTAAGGCATCATCAATGAGGGAGGTAAGGTGTGCATCAATGAGGGAGGTAAGGCGTGCATCAATGAGGGAGGTAAGGCATGCATCAATGAGGGAGGTAAGGTGTACATCAATGAGGGAGGTAAGGTGTGCATCAATGAGGGAGGTAAGGTGTGCATCAATGAGGGAGGTAAGGTGTGCATCAATGAGGGAGGTAAGGTGTGCATCAATGAGGGAGGTAAGGTGTGCATCAATGAGGGAGGTAAGGTGTGCATCAATGAGGGAGGTAAGGCATCATCAATGAGGGAGGTAAGGTGTGCATCAATGAGGGAGGTAAGGTGTGCATCAATGAGGGAGGTAAGGCATCATCAATGAGGGAGGTAAGGTGTGCATCAATGAGGGAGGTAAGGTGTGCATCAATGAGGGAGGTAAGGCGTGCATCAATGAGGGAGGTAAGGTGTGCATCAATGAGGGAGGTAAGGTGTCATCAATGAGGGAGGTAAGGTGTGCATCAATGAGGGAGGTAAGGTGTGCATCAATGAGGGAGGTAAGGTGTGCATCAATGAGGGAGGTAAGGCGTGCATCAATGAGGGAGGTAAGGTGTGCATCAATGAGGGAGGTAAGGTGTGCATCAATGAGGGAGGTAAGGTGTGCATCAATGAGGGAGGTAAGGTGTGCATCAATGAGGGAGGTAAGGTGTGCATCAATGAGGGAGGTAAGGTGTGCATCAATGAGGGAGGTAAGGTGTGCATCAATGAGGGAGGTAAGGTGTGCATCAATGAGGGAGGTAAGGTGTGCATCAATGAGGGAGGTAAGGTGTGCATCAATGAGGGAGGTAAGGTGTGCATCAATGAGGGAGGTAAGGCGTGCATCAATGAGGGAGGTAAGGTGTGCATCAATGAGGGAGGTAAGGTGTGCATCAATGAGGGAGGTAAGGTGTGCATCAATGAGGGAGGTAAGGTGTGCATCAATGAGGGAGGTAAGGTATGCATCAATGAGGGAGGTAAGGTGTCATCAATGAGGGAGGTAAGGTGTGCATCAATGAGGGAGGTAAGGCGTGCATCAATGAGGGAGGTAAGGTGTGCATCAATGAGGGAGGTAAGGTGTGCATCAATGAGGGAGGTAAGGTGTCATCAATGAGGGAGGTAAGGCGTGCATCAATGAGGGAGGTAAGGCGTGCATCAATGAGGGAGGTAAGGTGTGCATCAATGAGGGAGGTAAGGTGTGCATCAATGAGGGAGGTAAGGTGTGCATCAATGAGGGAGGTAAGGTGTGCATCAATGAGGGAGGTAAGGTATGCATCAATGAGGGAGGTAAGGTGTCATCAATGAGGGAGGTAAGGTGTGCATCAATGAGGGAGGTAAGGCGTGCATCAATGAGGGAGGTAAGGTGTGCATCAATGAGGGAGGTAAGGTGTGCATCAATGAGGGAGGTAAGGTGTCATCAATGAGGGAGGTAAGGTGTGCATCAATGAGGGAGGTAAGGTGTGCATCAATGAGGGAGGTAAGGTGTGCATCAATGAGGGAGGTAAGGCGTGCATCAATGAGGGAGGTAAGGCGTGCATCAATGAGGGAGGTAAGGTGTGCATCAATGAGGGAGGTAAGGTGTCATCAATGAGGGAGGTAAGGTGTGCATCAATGAGGGAGGTAAGGTGTGCATCAATGAGGGAGGTAAGGTGTGCATCAATGAGGGAGGTAAGGTGTGCATCAATGAGGGAGGTAAGGTGTGCATCAATGAGGGAGGTAAGGTGTGAATCAATGAGGGAGGTAAGGTGTGCATCAATGAGGGAGGTAAGGTGTGCATCAATGAGGGAGGTAAGGCATCATCAATGAGGGAGGTAAGGCATCATCAATGAGGGAGGTAAGGTATACAGGCATCAACGAGGGAGGCTGTCTTGTGCAAGAATTGGCACTGAGTCAAAAATCACATTGTAGGGGCATGGCCTCCTCCAGAACCACACATTTTGTGAAGCATGAAAACTTGCAAAAGTTATCAGACTACCATTATTTCTAGTCTAGTGCCTGACACTATGAGGAGGATGTTGAAAGGCTCTGCTGTAAACATGCCAACTACACTGATACTATGAGGAGGATGTTGAAAGGCTCTGCTGTAAACATGCCAACTACACTGACACTATGAGGAGGATGTTGAAGGCTCTGCTGTAAACATGCCAACTACACTGAGACTATCAGGATCGTGTTGAAAGGCTCTGCTGTAAACATGCCAACTACACTGACACTATGAGGAGGATGTTGAAAGGCTCTGCTGTAAACATGCCAACTACACTGACACTATGAGGAGGATGTTGAAGGCTCTGCTGTAAACATGCCAACTACACTGAGACTATCAGGATCGTGTTGAAAGGCTCTGCTGTAAACATGCCAACTACACTGACACTATGAGGAGGATGTTGAAAGGCTCTGCTGTAAACATGCCAACAATACTGAGTCTATGAGGACGATGTTGAAAGGCTCTGCTGTAAACATGCCAACAACACTGAGACTATGAGGAGGATGTTGAAAGGCTCTGCTGTAAACATGCCAACTACAGTGAGACTATTAGGATCGTGTTGAAAGGCTCTGCTGTAAACATGCCAACTACACTGAGACTATGAGGACGATGTTGAAAGGCTCTGCTGTAAACATGCCAACAACACTGATACTATGAGGACGATATTGAAAGGCTCTTCTGTAAACATGCCAACAACACTGAGACTATGAGGAGGATGTTGAAAGGCTCTGCTGTAAACATGCCAACTACAGTGAGACTATTAGGATCGTGTTGAAAGGCTCTGCTGTAAACATGCCAACTACACTGAGACTATGAGGACGATGTTGAAAGGCTCTGCTGTAAACATGCCAACAACACTGATACTATGAGGACGATATTGAAAGGCTCTTCTGTAAACATGCCAACAACACTGAGACTATGAGGAGGATGTTGAAAGGCTCTGCTATAAACATGATTGGGCAACTATTTGGCTCAGAGGGATAATGAGACTCTTCCCCATTTTCTCTACAAAGTCAGTCTCTTACTGCATTAGCTACACAGATATTTGAAAGCTCGGGCTGGGAAGCTGTGTACAGCTGCCATGCTAACCAGACAACTCTTTACTCATTAGCTTTCTTCACCAATCAAAGGTAGAAAAGTTCAGACTGCCAAGGTGACCCAGCTGCAGCAAGGGCGTGGCTAGCAAGCAGGTCTTAGGGTGTCAGACCGCATTCCTCTTGTGGAAATATTCTGTTCTCCCTCCCAAGCCTTTGAATAAATAAATAATTCCCGTATTTTAATTAAGACCATCTTCGCTCTTTACGTCACTGCATTTATTTTTTGCTGTCTCGTAACAACAACAGTCTCATAACAACAACAGTAGCAAATGTTAGAAGAATCAAGACTCTCGTCATGCCCAGTTCTCAAAACCACCCCCTCAATGCTTGCTGGCTACTTCCATAGTCCTCTTGATATTAGAACCTTGAAAACCACCTACCAGGGCCGGTAAGGGACACCCAGAACAAAACCCAAGTGTCAGGAGTACAGCAATCAGTATGAGCATGCTCAAATAAAATAGGTAATGGTCGTCAATGCCATATATCCCTGTGAAGGCAGCAGACTTGAGCAGCTGGAGTGTGCTGGTGGCCAATGGGGTGTTGTAATGAGTGACCCAGCCGCAGCCTGGTCCACATCACAGCCTGGTCCACATCGCAGCCTGGTCCACATGGCAGCCTGGTCCACATGGCAGCTTCCTAAGCTAAGAGGTCTGGAAATGGAGATTGTTTTAATGCTGAGATCGGCCCTGGAGAATGTTTGTGGAATAATTATAAGAGGTGTCATATATAAGACCTTAGAAGATAATGGGTTAGAGAATAGACCACGGCAGTTATGTAACTGCAACGAGACGTTCCTCCCTTTAAATTGTAATCGAAGAGAAAGCCGTGTGTATTGTCCATCACATGGGACAAGTGCACATATTACGCTGCTTTGCTGTGCATCAGCTGCTGGAATACCCACCGATGATAAAATAATCTCCTGGTGGTCAGTATGCCAGAAATAAGTTGGGATGGATAGACTCGGACATGTTTATGGTTTGGCTGGGAGTGATTCCGATAGCAGGTGAAGAACCTTGACCAAGCAGCCGTGATGGTCACCAGTGTCATTCCAAGCATCATTCTCAGCTCCCGGCTCGATTCCGAGAGAACATTGATGATGATGGTGTTATCTGTGAGGTTTGCCACTGCACTGAACCTGATGGTTTGGCATCTGGCGGTGGTGTGTTCTGGAGCGACTGTGACAAGTGTGGTGTGTGGGTGCACAATTAGTGTGTCTTCCATAAAAATGACATTGCTAGGAGATATGTGTGTGAGGATTGTCTTCACTCAATGTGATGGATTCACTTCAAAATATCTTCAGTGTATAATTGAGTTCACATTTATGTGTGTAGATGGAAGCCTTTCAGGTGGAAGCATTTTTGTTGCTGTAACAGTATGAATGGCCCATCTTGCACCCTATTATCGCCAACCGATTTGGTGTATGGCGATAATTGGTAGCATATACCCCATTATCGCCACTTGAACCTATAGAATTTTTACTTGATATACTGAAGAAGTTTAAAGTGGATACAATGAATGGGTGTGGTCTGCTAAAGAGTGGGACTGCAACCATTCATTCACTGCTAGTAGTTCTAGGGCTGGTGAACAGCTGCATGGACAAATTGTGGCAATAATAAGTAAGTCTACGCTATGTATATATGTATATATTATTGTGATGAGCACAGGGAAAGCAAGGTGATTGGCTTAGTTAATTAGGGCAATAGAATAGCTTACTCATAAACAAATAGAGTAGCATCAACAAATGCTCCTCTCGACCACAAATTAACCAGGCATCATTGCAGAACCCTGCTTAAATTACAAGTGCCATGTCATTTAGCACTCATTACACTCATTACTGGTGTAAACCCTTTACCATGTCATGTCACTGGGATTACACACAAGAACATTTTGACTTGCCAATAAAGAAAGCAAACAAGAATGTATCCATGCCAACTATTAACATTCAGAGAACCCTTTACCGTGTACACAATCATTATAATTGTTGTACGTGATTTTAAATTTTAAAAGGTAAAGGACTTTCTGGTCTACGTGGACATTTGGCAGGTAGTCCAATATTAATAAACAGTTTCACAAGTTGTATATTATGTTACATATAAAGGTAAAGGGTTCTCTGGTGTATAGGGTAATATATATCACCTAACCTTGTTCCTCAAGGTTCTTCTATCTCACTCTTAGATGTAACCTAACTTTCATGTTTGAGGTCGACTCATACCAACTCTAGTACCAAACACTCCAAACTTCCATAGGACATGCTAAGTACATAAAATGTGTGCCATATATCAACTACTGAGACTGCATTCCCTGCTGTGGATGAGCAGTGTTGCTGTGGATGAGCAGTGTTGCTGTGGATGAGCAGTGTAGAAGCTTATTTGGAGTGATTAGCAGCAACACAGGGACAGAAACAGGGACAACCTGTTGTTCTATACCACACATGACCCTTTACCTTTAGAACCAGCTGCACACACCAACATTATGCAAATTTGTCTAGTTGGTATACAGATTATATTAGTATACAGATTATATTAGTAAAGGCATTGAAGTTGCTTCCATCCTAATAAATTACTTCGGTATTTGGAGTTCCTTGCTCTTTTTCCTTTCCTTCCCCAATGTGAGAGAGAGCGTGAGTGTGTGTGGTCTAATTGGGTGGGAAAACTCACACTTGCAGCTGAAGTAACGCCTTCAAGGTTATTTCCATCAACTTTCTTTCTCCCCCAGACAAAACTTGTCACACCATAGATTCATTCATAGGAACTTCAGTACCAAAAGAATCCAATTTTCCCACACACTAAGTTTCACCCCCTTCCCCACCCCCCACCCCCAAAAGAAGAAAATCCTGGAAAATGGTAAAGATCATCATGCATGTGAACAGCTCGAGAATGCCAGGGTACTGCAAGTCTGTGAAGGAGGCCATAGCTGACATGTATATATAGTACAATGGTAAGTAATGCGCACCAGCCAATACACCTTCAATTTCGAAGGGGTATCTGCTTAAACACTCCGGGAGAACACTGTGTGTGTCTATCCATCTGCGTCTGTGTCCTATAAGCAAGGCCCCAGTTTTGAATCGAAACTCATTCTACCTAGGCTTACAATATCAACACAACAACAACAATAACAACAACAACAACAATAACAATGGATTGACTTGTTGTAAAGTGCCCAAGAGAACAACATTCATTTAGAAGACCCTTTACCAATATATACATAAGTCCAAAATAACAATAATAAATCCCACTCTGCACCACATTATAAACAGTGAGGCTTGTGTCTGAGTGTCAGGCAGGCTCTTGCTTGCTTTAAAATCCAACACAGCCTGTTTTACACGTTTCCTTACTTACATCTGATGACCCAAAGACCTGCTCCTAATTAACTACACTTATTCTAATTGCTGTGGTGATATTATATAGAACAAGCTATATAACTCCAGATACTGGCAATGCCATTACCGTGCAAACATTCCAACTATAACAGGACCCGCCGTGACAGATTAGTACCTTCATCTTCTTTATGAACTGCTCCACCGAGTCCCACAACTCTGCCACGCCCACATCCTCCTGAGCTGATGCCATCAACACCTGTGTTGGGGTGCATGCATATCATTATCATACTGAGCATTCCCAGATAAGATCAATACCTGTGTTGGACGCATGCATATCATTATCATACTGAGCATGCCCACAGAAGATCAATACCTGTGTTGGATGCATGCATATCATTATCATACTGAGCATGCCCAGAGAAGACCAATACCTGTGTTGGGTGCATGCATATCATTATCATACTGAGCATGCCCAGAGAAGACCAATACCTGTGTCGGATGCATGCATATCATTATCATACTGAGCATGCCCAGAGAAGATCAATACCTGTGTTGGATGCATGCATATCATTATCATACTGAGCATGCCCAGAGAAGACCAATACCCATGTTGGGTGCATGCATATCATTATCATACTGAGCATGCCCAGATAAGACCACAGCATGATGTGTCCTATATAGAGTCAACCAGGTGCAGTTGTGGTCCAAATACAACTTTCCCATTATAGCAGGCAGCTTAGCACCTAGCACCTAAGAAAAGGGAGGGAGGGGGGTTTCCCCAATAAAGGCATGAAATTAGCTTTTACACATAATAAGAGTCTTTTGCAGATAGCGAGCCATCTTCTATTTGACCTCTGGTGACCTCTAGAGGTAATTACTCACTGTCAACAGCTGCATGGGTTTTGTCAACCAAAAAAAAAGTGCACGATTGGTTATGAGCTATAATTTTTTATGGTGTCATAATTTTAAGTCTTAAAATAAAATAGCTATTTCCTGTTCTATTTATACACCCAATTTGCAGTAACTAGGAGTGATATGTGGACCGTTCACAGTTTTGATGACCCCAAAAACAATGAGGCAACTGCATCTAGAGGAAGTCATTTTCCTAGCTACAGGCCACACTCTTGACTTGTCTGAGGACCAGGGTGAGCTTGCTTGCAAACATGAGGACCAGGGTGAGCTTGCTTGCAAACATGAGGACCAGGGTGAGCTTGCTTGCAAACATGAGGACCAGGGTGAGCTTGCTTGCAAACATGAGGACCAGGGTGAACTTGCTTGCAAACATGAGGACCAGGGTGAGCTTGCTTGCAAACATGAGGACCAGGGTGAGCTTGCTTGCAAACATGAGGACCAGGGTGAGCTTGCTTGCAAACATGAGGACCAGGGTGAGCTTGCTTGCAAACATGAGGACCAGGGTGAGCTTGCTTGCAAACGTGAGGACCAGGGTGAGCTTGCTTGCAAACATGAGGACCAGGGTGAGCTTGCTTGCAAACATGAGGACCAGGGTGAGCTTGCTTGCAAACATGAGGACCAGGGTGAGCTTGCTTGCAAACGTGAGGACCAGGGTGAGCTTGCTTGCAAACATGAGGACCAGGGTGAGCTTGCTTGCAAACATGAGGACCAGGGTGAGCTTGCTTGCAAACATGAGGACCAGGGTGAGCTTGCTTGCAAACGTGAAGCCTTGGATAAGTTGGCCACAACAGTTGAAACTGTTGGTGGAATGTGGGTGGGTCAGCTTAGCGCTCAGCAGAGCTTGGTCTCCGACAAGGAAGGATGGATGAAGAAGGCTTTTCATGTTTGTGAATCTCTAGTGTTAGCCTGTTCGTTGTCCAAAGGCAAGTAGCTTCCCCCCCCCCCCCCCCCCATGTAAAATGCAGTTACTATCCTATAGCTAGATTCCCGGGTATATCCTGGGATTTTTTTTTAAAGTTGAAATTGTACACTAAATAAATTCTATGTTGATGGACTTGATGATGATGATGGCGCTGGAAAACTAGCCTATCTTTTGCCTCCTCGCTCTCCATCTCCTCCGCAACTCAATTACATATATATATATTAAAAATAAATACAGTATTATAAACAACAGTATATGTGGATGAATAAGATTCATAGGTGTGGTGCATAGTGGCAGAGAGTATCGGCCTAAGTGTTGTGACCGAATGCTAGCAAGCAATACAATACTCAATAACATCAATAGCTATAAGTCTTTGGGAGATACAGAAAACTTACTGTGTGGTTCAAATATTGGGAGTGGTAATATGCTGGCACAATACCGGGGGACCTTTGTCTCAATGTCTTGCTACTTATAGACATATGTTTTTGTCAGACAATCGTAACAAAATGATTGCTGAATGTTAGGAAGTAATAGATTCTGCAAGGCAAAAATAAAAATAAAATAATGATATTCATATTTTGTGGTTACAGTAAGGTCACAAAAAGCTGACCTAGACAATAATGCTATCCCCTCCCGTATATGGTTGCTAGGGATTTTATAGTAGTGAATTTCTGACTTGCTAACTGAAGCTGGTTCAATTTCTTTAAACTCTCCCAGCAATCCGACGGTGAGAGGTTTAACTTTGGGAAACCACAATGTCCAAGTTTAATACCATTTGTACTTGGGAAGTGTTTGGTATCAGAGTGAAGCTGATACTTCAAAGAGAATGGAATTGTTTCCATGTCTCATTCCATTCCAAAGCTTTAATTTTATGTGATTTGTAAGCACGCACTTCAAATTTGTCAATCACATACCTCACTATTTATCAAAGGCTGGTATGTTATTTTATAACCGCCAAACAATATTGGTAAAACTGATAATTTAAAGAAACTGAAATTGTTCCCATTTTTCAAAAGTTAGGAGTATTTTGTGGTTAAGTTACCACTTCTGGCGATCACAAGAGGTTGGCTGGTTAGCCTTAACATTCTGGAGATCACACGACGTTGTCTGGTTAGCCTTAACATTCTGGAGATCACACGACATTGGCTGGTTAGCCTTAACATTCTGGTGATCACAAGAGGTTGGCTGCTTAGCCTTAACATTCTGGCAATCACACGACGTTGGCTGGTTAGCCTTAACATTCTGGAGATCACACGACGTTGGCTGGTTAGCCTTAACATTATGGAGATCACACGACATTGGCTGGTTAGCCTTAACATTCTGGTGATCACAAGAGGTTGGCTGCTTAGCCTTAACATTCTGGCAATCACACGACGTTGGCTGGTTAGCCTTAACATTCTGGAGATCACAAGAGGTTGGCTGGTTAGCCTTACATTCTGGAGATCACACGACGTTGGCTGGTTAGCCTTAACATTCTGGAGATCACAAGAGGTTGGCTGGTTAGCCTTAACATTGTGGTGATCACAAGAGGTTGGCTGGTTAGCCTTAACATTCTGGCAATCACAAGAAGTTGGCTGGTTAGCCTTATCATTCTGGAGATCACAAGAGGTTGGCTGGTCAGCCTTAACATTCTGGCAATCACAAGAGGTTGGCTGGTTAGCCTTAACATTCTGGTGATCACAAGAGGTTGGCTGGTTAGCCTTAACATTCTGGTGATCACAAGAGGTTGGCTGGTTAGCCTTAACATTTTGGCAATCACAAGAAGTTGGCTGGTTAGCCTTAACATTCTGGCAATCACAAGAAGTTGGCTGGTTAGCCTTAACATTCTGGCAATCACAAGAAGTTGGCTGCTTAGCCTTAACATTCTGGTGATCACATGACGTTGACTACTTAAGCTTTATCATTTACGACTCCAAAAATATTATGTCTATTGCTGGCACTCTCCACAACAGGAGCAGAGGAGAGCAGTGCACTTCAGAGAAGCTTTTACAAACTTTACTTCGTCTAATGCACCCTTGTTGCATCCACAGTGAGTTAGTTCGTATGTCTGTTCATGCTTCTGAAAAGGGCTCCACAGTAGTTCTCAAGCTATGGTGTCCTTCCCCAGCCTCAGTCTGCTGGGTGGGAGAGGTCCCCTCTCAGCGAACTCTCAGTTGACATAGTAGAGTATAATGGCTTGTATATCCTCACCTTCTTCAGTTGGGAGCCTCACCTTCTTCAGTTGGGAACTTCACCTTCTTCAGTTGGGAACTTCACCTTCTTCAGTTGGGAGCCTCACCATCTTCAGTTGGGAACTTCACCTTCTTCAGTTGGGAACTTCATCTTCTTCAGTTGGGAGCCTCACCTTCTTCAGTTGGGAACTTCATCTTCTTCAGTTGGGAGTCTCACCTTCTTCAGTTGTGACTACTTGTCAGGAGAGGAACCTGAAGGGTTTGGTTTTGTTGTCACCTACACATCTAGGAAGTTCTTCCATTTCGGCTGGAGTCCGTGGAAGATGCCACTCTTCTTCGGACACCCTCGCCTCTCTTCTCCCTGGTTGTCAGGAATGCTGTGGAAGATGCAACTCTTCTTCGAACACCTTCACCTCTCTTCTCCCAGGTTGTCGGGAATGCCGTGGAAGATGCAACTCTTCTTCGAACACCTTCACCTCTCTTCTCCCAGGTTGTCAGGAATGCTGTGGAAGATGCAACTCTTCTTCGAACACCTTCACCTCTCTTCTCCCTGGTTGTCAGGAATGCTGTGGAAGATGCAACTCTTCTTCGAACACCTTCACCTCTCTCCTCCCAGGTTGTGCTTTTCAAACTCCCTCTCACACATCCTAGATGATGTGAATTTGATCAGTTGTTGTCTGTAGCTGAGGCGACACATACAGAGTGAACTCCGTGACCTCATAATTTGAAAAACCTTTGCTGTTCCTGGATGTAGCATCCTAATCACAGTAGCACCAGCAAGGAATAGGAGCATCGACACCAGCTGCCTTTGTCAACTGCTTTTCCTTCAGCTCAAGACAGTGGAGCAGGTCTGCTTTTATACTCAGTCGGTTTGTGCCTCCCACTGACAACGACGGTGGGGAGGCCTTGTTCTCATGGGTGGAGATCTGTCCAAGTCTCCACCTCCAGTCCGGCAAGATATGCCAAGTCTGGAAAAGGGACTGCAGTCATTATTTAATGCCATGACTTGCGCTTGACCTTGAGTTTTGGAGAAGACACTTTACTGATAGCTATTGAACAACGCTAATTTGTTTTTGACGAGCACTTCTGCGATGTTTTTTTCCACATTCCACAAACCTTTCCTCGACAACCTTCATGCTCTGTTCCTCACCAAGTGCTTTGACCCTTCGCACTGTTTCTCCAACAGAAATATCCGTGATGTCCCTAATGTCGAGAACCATTAGATATTGGTTGTTCTCCGGAAATGGATCTCCCATCTCTTCAAACACTGCAATTAGTGATCTGACGTCTTTCAAAACTGCAGCTCGTGCACACCAGCTGGATGCTGTTCATGATGAGAGTTCATGTGAACAACATCACATGTGTCATTGCACAGCTCAAACTGCATGACAATTCCTGCAACTCCAGGACCAGCCACACCATCCAGCATCATAATGACAGGGGGAGCTCCCACACAATAGCTACCCCTCTTCCCCAATAGCTAGCTCCCCCCCTCATTCCCCACTAGCTCCCCCTCATTCCCCAATAGCTCCCCCTCATTCCCCAATAGCTCCCCCTCATTCCCCAATAGCTCCCCCTCATTCCCCAATAGCTCCCCCTCATTCCCCAATAGCGCCCCCTCATTCCCCAATAACTCCCCCTCATTCCCCAATAGCTCCCCCTCATTCCCCAACAGCTCCCCCTCATTCCCCAATAACTCCCCCTCATTCCCCAATAGCTCCCCCTCATTCCCCAATAGCCCCCTCATTCCCCAATAACTCCCCCTCATTCCCCAATAGCTCCCCCTCATTCCCCAATAGCTCCCCCTCATTCCCCAATAGCTCCCCCTCATTCCCCAATAGCTCCCCCTCATTCCCCAATAGCTCCCCCTCATTCTCCAATAGCTCCCCCTCATTCCCCAATAGCTCCCCCTCATTCCCCACTAGCTCCCCCTCATTCCCCAATAGCTCCCCCTCATTCCCCAATAGCTCCCCCTCATTCCCCAATAGCTCCCCCCATTCCCCAATAGCTCCCCCTCATTCTCCAATAGCACCCCCTCATTCCCCAATAGCACCCCCTCATTCCCCAATAGCACCCCCTCATTCCCCAATAGCTCCCCCTCATTCCCCAATAGCTCCCCCTCATTCCCCACTAGCTCCCCCTCATTCCCCAATAGCTCCCCCTCATTCCCCAATAGCGCCCCCTCATTCCCCACTAGCTCCCCCTCATTCCCCAATAGCTCCCCCTCATTCCCCACTAGCTCCCCTTCATTCCCCAATAGCGCCCCCTCATTCCCCACTAGCTCCCCCTCATTCCCCACTAGCTCCCCCTCATTCCCCACTGGGGAGCTGGGATATTGAGAGCACGGCTCTTGTGTTGGCATGACAACCTGAGACTGATGTTTGATATGGGATCTTCAAGTAACATGTAAACAAGAGCCGTCAAATACGGTGCATCCTGTTAGGATGTTTGCTTGAATGGCCATCGAAGAAATGCTTTCTGTCAAAAATGTCTCCACACACAACTTGAGCTTTGCATGTCAAGTGCAGCATTGCATCCTGTCATGGCCACATCACTGTCATGGCCACATCACTGTCATGGCCACATCACTGTCATGGCCACATCACTGTCATGGCCACATCACTGTCATGGCCACATCACTGTCATGGCCACATCACTGTCATGGCCACATCACTGTCATGGCCACATCACTGTCATGGCCACATCACTGTCATGGCCACATCACTGTCATGGCCACATCACTGTCATGGCCACATCACTGTCATGGCCACATCACTGTCATGGCCACATCACTGTCATGGCCACATCACTGTCATGGCCACATCACTGTCATGGCCACATCACTGTCATGGCCACATCACTGTCATGGCCACATCACTGTCATGGCCACATCACTGTCATGGCCACATCACTGTCATGGCCACATCACTGTCATGGCCACATCACTGTCATGGCCACATCACTGTCATGGCCACATCACTGTCATGGCCACATCACTGTCATGGCCACATCACTGTCATGGCCACATCACTGTCATGGCCACATCACTGTCATGGCCACATCACTGTCATGGCCACATCACTGTCATGGCCACATCACTGTCATGGCCACATCACTGTCATGGCCACATCACTGTCATGGCCACATCACTGTCATGGCCACATCACTGTCATGGCCACATCACTGTCATGGCCACATCACTGTCATGGCCACATCACTGTCATGGCCACATCACTGTCATGGCCACATCACTGTCATGGCCACATCACTGTCATGGCCACATCACTGTCATGGCCACATCACTGTCATGGCCACATCACTGTCATGGCCACATCACCGTCATGGCCACATCACCGTCATGGCCACATCACCGTCATGGCCACATCACCGTCATGGCCACATCACCGTCATGGCCACATCACCGTCATGGCCACATCACCGTCATGGCCACATCACCGTCATGGCCACATCACCGTCATGGCCACATCACCGTCATGGCCACATCACCGTCATGGCCACATCACCGTCATGGCCACATCACCGTCATGGCCACATCACCGTCATGGCCACATCACCGTCATGGCCACATCACCGTCATGGCCACATCACCGTCATGGCCACATCACCGTCATGGCCACATCACCGTCATGGCCACATCACCGTCATGGCCACATCACCGTCATGGCCACATCACCGTCATGGCCACATCACCGTCATGGCCACATCACCGTCATGGCCACATCACCGTCATGGCCACATCACCGTCATGGCCACATCACCGTCATGGCCACATCACCGTCATGGCCACATCACCGTCATGGCCACATCACCGTCATGGCCACATCACCGTCATGGCCACATCACCGTCATGGCCACATCACCGTCATGGCCACATCACCGTCATGGCCACATCACCGTCATGGCCACATCACCGTCATGGCCACATCACCGTCATGGCCACATCACCGTCATGGCCACATCACCGTCATGGCCACATCACCGTCATGGCCACATCACCGTCATGGCCACATCACCGTCATGGCCACATCACCGTCATGGCCACATCACCGTCATGGCCACATCACCGTCATGGCCACATCACCGTCATGGCCACATCACCGTCATGGCCACATCACCGTCATGGCCACATCACCGTCATGGCCACATCACCGTCATGGCCACATCACCGTCATGGCCACATCACCGTCATGGCCACATCACCGTCATGGCCACATCACCGTCATGGCCACATCACCGTCATGGCCACATCACCGTCATGGCCACATCACCGTCATGGCCACATCACCGTCATGGCCACATCACCGTCATGGCCACATCACCGTCATGGCCACATCACCGTCATGGCCACATCACCGTCATGGCCACATCACCGTCATGGCCACATCACCGTCATGGCCACATCACCGTCATGGCCACATCACCGTCATGGCCACATCACCGTCATGGCCACATCACCGTCATGGCCACATCACCGTCATGGCCACATCACCGTCATGGCCACATCACCGTCATGGCCACATCACCGTCATGGCCACATCACCGTCATGGCCACATCACCGTCATGGCCACATCACCGTCATGGCCACATCACCGTCATGGCCACATCACCGTCATGGCCACATCACCGTCATGGCCACATCACCGTCATGGCCACATCACCGTCATGGCCACATCACCGTCATGGCCACATCACCGTCATGGCCACATCACCGTCATGGCCACATCACCGTCATGGCCACATCACCGTCATGGCCACATCACCGTCATGGCCACATCACCGTCATGGCCACATCACCGTCATGGCCACATCACCGTCATGGCCACATCACCGTCATGGCCACATCACCGTCATGGCCACATCACCGTCATGGCCACATCACCGTCATGGCCACATCACCGTCATGGCCACATCACCGTCATGGCCACATCACCGTCATGGCCACATCACCGTCATGGCCACATCACCGTCATGGCCACATCACCGTCATGGCCACATCACCGTCATGGCCACATCACCGTCATGGCCACATCACCGTCATGGCCACATCACCGTCATGGCCACATCACCGTCATGGCCACATCACCGTCATGGCCACATCACCGTCATGGCCACATCACCGTCATGGCCACATCACCGTCATGGCCACATCACCGTCATGGCCACATCACCGTCATGGCCACATCACCGTCATGGCCACATCACCGTCATGGCCACATCACCGTCATGGCCACATCACCGTCATGGCCACATCACCGTCATGGCCACATCACCGTCATGGCCACATCACCGTCATGGCCACATCACCGTCATGGCCACATCACCGTCATGGCCACATCACCGTCATGGCCACATCACCGTCATGGCCACATCACCGTCATGGCCACATCACCGTCATGGCCACATCACCGTCATGGCCACATCACCGTCATGGCCACATCACCGTCATGGCCACATCACCGTCATGGCCACATCACCGTCATGGCCACATCACCGTCATGGCCACATCACCGTCATGGCCACATCACCGTCATGGCCACATCACCGTCATGGCCACATCACCGTCATGGCCACATCACCGTCATGGCCACATCACCGTCATGGCCACATCACCGTCATGGCCACATCACCGTCATGGCCACATCACCGTCATGGCCACATCACCGTCATGGCCACATCACCGTCATGGCCACATCACCGTCATGGCCACATCACCGTCATGGCCACATCACCGTCATGGCCACATCACCGTCATGGCCACATCACCGTCATGGCCACATCACCGTCATGGCCACATCACCGTCATGGCCACATCACCGTCATGGCCACATCACCGTCATGGCCACATCACCGTCATGGCCACATCACCGTCATGGCCACATCACCGTCATGGCCACATCACCGTCATGGCCACATCACCGTCATGGCCACATCACCGTCATGGCCACATCACCGTCATGGCCACATCACCGTCATGGCCACATCACCGTCATGGCCACATCACCGTCATGGCCACATCACCGTCATGGCCACATCACCGTCATGGCCACATCACCGTCATGGCCACATCACCGTCATGGCCACATCACCGTCATGGCCACATCACCGTCATGGCCACATCACCGTCATGGCCACATCACCGTCATGGCCACATCACCGTCATGGCCACATCACCGTCATGGCCACATCACCGTCATGGCCACATCACCGTCATGGCCACATCACCGTCATGGCCACATCACCGTCATGGCCACATCACCGTCATGGCCACATCACCGTCATGGCCACATCACCGTCATGGCCACATCACCGTCATGGCCACATCACCGTCATGGCCACATCACCGTCATGGCCACATCACCGTCATGGCCACATCACCGTCATGGCCACATCACCGTCATGGCCACATCACCGTCATGGCCACATCACCGTCATGGCCACATCACCGTCATGGCCACATCACCGTCATGGCCACATCACCGTCATGGCCACATCACCGTCATGGCCACATCACCGTCATGGCCACATCACCGTCATGGCCACATCACCGTCATGGCCACATCACCGTCATGGCCACATCACCGTCATGGCCACATCACCGTCATGGCCACATCACCGTCATGGCCACATCACCGTCATGGCCACATCACCGTCATGGCCACATCACCGTCATGGCCACATCACCGTCATGGCCACATCACCGTCATGGCCACATCACCGTCATGGCCACATCACCGTCATGGCCACATCACCGTCATGGCCACATCACCGTCATGGCCACATCACCGTCATGGCCACATCACCGTCATGGCCACATCACCGTCATGGCCACATCACCGTCATGGCCACATCACCGTCATGGCCACATCACCGTCATGGCCACATCACCGTCATGGCCACATCACCGTCATGGCCACATCACCGTCATGGCCACATCACCGTCATGGCCACATCACCGTCATGGCCACATCACCGTCATGGCCACATCACCGTCATGGCCACATCACCGTCATGGCCACATCACCGTCATGGCCACATCACCGTCATGGCCACATCACCGTCATGGCCACATCACCGTCATGGCCACATCACCGTCATGGCCACATCACCGTCATGGCCACATCACCGTCATGGCCACATCACCGTCATGGCCACATCACCGTCATGGCCACATCACCGTCATGGCCACATCACCGTCATGGCCACATCACCGTCATGGCCACATCACCGTCATGGCCACATCACCGTCATGGCCACATCACCGTCATGGCCACATCACCGTCATGGCCACATCACCGTCATGGCCACATCACCGTCATGGCCACATCACCGTCATGGCCACATCACCGTCATGGCCACATCACCGTCATGGCCACATCACCGTCATGGCCACATCACCGTCATGGCCACATCACCGTCATGGCCACATCACCGTCATGGCCACATCACCGTCATGGCCACATCACCGTCATGGCCACATCACCGTCATGGCCACATCACCGTCATGGCCACATCACCGTCATGGCCACATCACCGTCATGGCCACATCACCGTCATGGCCACATCACCGTCATGGCCACATCACCGTCATGGCCACATCACCGTCATGGCCACATCACCGTCATGGCCACATCACCGTCATGGCCACATCACCGTCATGGCCACATCACCGTCATGGCCACATCACCGTCATGGCCACATCACCGTCATGGCCACATCACCGTCATGGCCACATCACCGTCATGGCCACATCACCGTCATGGCCACATCACCGTCATGGCCACATCACCGTCATGGCCACATCACCGTCATGGCCACATCACCGTCATGGCCACATCACCGTCATGGCCACATCACCGTCATGGCCACATCACCGTCATGGCCACATCACCGTCATGGCCACATCACCGTCATGGCCACATCACCGTCATGGCCACATCACCGTCATGGCCACATCACCGTCATGGCCACATCACCGTCATGGCCACATCACCGTCATGGCCACATCACCGTCATGGCCACATCACCGTCATGGCCACATCACCGTCATGGCCACATCACCGTCATGGCCACATCACCGTCATGGCCACATCACCGTCATGGCCACATCACCGTCATGGCCACATCACCGTCATGGCCACATCACCGTCATGGCCACATCACCGTCATGGCCACATCACCGTCATGGCCACATCACCGTCATGGCCACATCACCGTCATGGCCACATCACCGTCATGGCCACATCACCGTCATGGCCACATCACCGTCATGGCCACATCACCGTCATGGCCACATCACCGTCATGGCCACATCACCGTCATGGCCACATCACCGTCATGGCCACATCACCGTCATGGCCACATCACCGTCATGGCCACATCACCGTCATGGCCACATCACCGTCATGGCCACATCACCGTCATGGCCACATCACCGTCATGGCCACATCACCGTCATGGCCACATCACCGTCATGGCCACATCACCGTCATGGCCACATCACCGTCATGGCCACATCACCGTCATGGCCACATCACCGTCATGGCCACATCACCGTCATGGCCACATCACCGTCATGGCCACATCACCGTCATGGCCACATCACCGTCATGGCCACATCACCGTCATGGCCACATCACCGTCATGGCCACATCACCGTCATGGCCACATCACCGTCATGGCCACATCACCGTCATGGCCACATCACCGTCATGGCCACATCACCGTCATGGCCACATCACCGTCATGGCCACATCACCGTCATGGCCACATCACCGTCATGGCCACATCACCGTCATGGCCACATCACCGTCATGGCCACATCACCGTCATGGCCACATCACCGTCATGGCCACATCACCGTCATGGCCACATCACCGTCATGGCCACATCACCGTCATGGCCACATCACCGTCATGGCCACATCACCGTCATGGCCACATCACCGTCATGGCCACATCACCGTCATGGCCACATCACCGTCATGGCCACATCACCGTCATGGCCACATCACCGTCATGGCCACATCACCGTCATGGCCACATCACCGTCATGGCCACATCACCGTCATGGCCACATCACCGTCATGGCCACATCACCGTCATGGCCACATCACCGTCATGGCCACATCACCGTCATGGCCACATCACCGTCATGGCCACATCACCGTCATGGCCACATCACCGTCATGGCCACATCACCGTCATGGCCACATCACCGTCATGGCCACATCACCGTCATGGCCACATCACCGTCATGGCCACATCACCGTCATGGCCACATCACCGTCATGGCCACATCACCGTCATGGCCACATCACCGTCATGGCCACATCACCGTCATGGCCACATCACCGTCATGGCCACATCACCGTCATGGCCACATCACCGTCATGGCCACATCACCGTCATGGCCACATCACCGTCATGGCCACATCACCGTCATGGCCACATCACCGTCATGGCCACATCACCGTCATGGCCACATCACCGTCATGGCCACATCACCGTCATGGCCACATCACCGTCATGGCCACATCACCGTCATGGCCACATCACTGTCATGGCCTCATCACTGTCATGGCCACATCACAGTCATGGCCACATCACAGTCATGGCCACATCACTGTCATGGCCACATCACTGTCATGGCCACATCACTGTCATGGCCACATCACAGTCATGGCCACATCACTGTCATGGCCACATCACTGTCATGGCCACAGGCCTTGTCGATAGCACCACAGACATCATCATCGAATTTGACTCGCACCTTTATCCTGTGAATGTGCCCCTAGATCTGGCAATGTTGACAGTAATCCGATCTTGAGGTGTGTATGCGGCCTTCACTAACAGTGCCTAGCTGTTCCAGACAGGTCAGGTAGGAGCCATGATCAGTTAGCTTGAAGACGGAGGGCAACACCTTCTTCTTTCCTGAGGTCTTCCATGAATGGTCCCAACTCTGCAAACACAATCCCACAGACATGGGCATCATAATCTTCTCCAGCAGCTGTACTCTTCTGCTCAGTTGTATTGACCCACAAGGCATCTGCAATCATGTCTCCGGTGCAAGCTTGCCCAGCAGAGCAGTGCCTTCCAGTTGTATTGACCCACAAGACATCTGCAATCATGTCTCCGGTGCAAGCTTGCCCAGCAGAGCAGTGCCTTCCAGTTGAATTGCACATCTAACTTTCACATCCACAGAAGCATTGTGAAGACCTGAAGATCCTGTTGGCTCATACAGTCGGCTGCTGTGAGATCAACCCTTCCTTGATCAGAACGAGTCTGCACAGATAATTGGTACCAACTTTCTCTTCAGATTCTCTTCTAAAGTCATCCAAGTTTCGTTCATTTAAACTTCAACCGACGTACATGCAGCAGCCGGCATGATGTCCCATTAAGGTTGCCTCCGTGCCAGCCCCAGCAATGAGATAACTCAATGTCAATCTTCAGTAGCATGTGTGCAAGTCACTAGAAGTTAGTGAGATGACCTGCAAAGGTTTGTAGCCACCACCAATGGGTGCCCTGTCTTGGTCTTTAGCTGCAAGTCACTAGAAGTTAGTGAGATGACCTGCAAAGGTTTGTAGCCACCAGCAATGGGTGCCCTGTCTTTAGCTGCAAGTCACTAGAAGTTAGTGAGATGACCTGCAAAGGTTTGTAGCCACCACCAATGGGTGCCCTGTCTTTAGCTAGAAGTTAGTGAGATGACCTGCAAAGGTTTGTAGCCATAACCAATGGGTGCCCTGTCTTTAGCTGCAAGTCACTAGAAGTTAGTGAGATGACCTGCAAAGGTTTGTAGCCACCACCAATGGGTGCCCTGTCTTTAGCTGCAAGTCACTAGAAGTTAGTGAGATGACCTGCAAAGGTTTGTAGCCACCACCAATGGGTGCCCTGTCTTTAGCTGCAAGTCACTAGAAGTTAGTGAGATGACCTGCAAAGGTTTGTAGCCACCACCAATGGGTGCCCTGTCTTTAGCTGCAAGTCACTAGAAGTTATTAGTGAGATGACTTGCAAAGGTTTGTAGCCACCACCAATGGGTGCCCTGTCTTTAGCTGCATATGGACATTGTAATGCTGTTCTAGCAAAGTACACAAATCTCCCCATTAGTAATGCCAGATGAGTTTAGTTGTTTGGGTTCAGCATGCCTGGGTGACCTTGCTACAATACAGTATGACACACACATGGTAATTACACACAGTACCAGTCCTATGCCTGGGTGACCTTGCTACAATACAGCATGACACACACATGGTAATTACACACAGTACCAGACCAAGAACTGGTAGACTATCACAGAGCAATGAACTTTGTGACCTTGTCAGCTGCATGTGAGCTTGCAATTTTGTGTATAGTTAATGTGCAAAGCTTAAAATATAATTGCTGACAGTTCTACAAGAACCTTTGACGTCTCTATCACCCAACAGAGGGCAATTGTACATACTGCAAAATTAAGGAGCAGAGACAATGAGACATGGACTCAACTCCAATCTCATTGTACTGCTTGAAGGGGGTACCATTTTTTTACAAAGTGTTATAAAAACTTTCGGTTCTGACTTTGGAGTTACATAAATTCAGCACACTTCACTCTGTGGACTTGATATAGAGCTCAAAAGGTAGCTCTCTCTGTGTGCTCTCTTTTGATACTAAAATCTGTTGCATAAATATAGCCATGCCCAAGTTACAGCTAGTCGTGGGCCTCAAAACCTGCACGTCCGATTCCCAACAGTTTTAGTTCCTAATTGAAAAGTTAGACAGTTGAAATTAGCACCAGTGGCTAGAGGAAGCCCTACTATACTATACGAATGATTTCATTAGGCGCTAAAACGTAAGTATGTGGTCAAGCACTACAAGAAAATTAATATTAGAAAGTAATCTTGGTAATTGTTGAGCCTGTTAAGGTAACCACATACCTAGTGACAGAAATACAGTAACTAACACTAATTTACAGATTACAATATACCTGCTGTTGACAAGAACTAATAGTATGCAATAATAATAATAATAATAATAATAATAATAGCTAGGAGTGTCAGCTGTTCAAAGAGGGGAGGGGGAGGGGAGGGGACCAAAGTTCATCCATTAACTCGCCACAACAATTCCTCCTCTGCCGCCACTTCCCTCAATACATACCACACTCACCCACCTCACCCATCACTGCTCCCTCCACACCTTTCCCCAAAAGCAATGCCACCTTTCTGTCCTTACCCATTCTCCATATTCCTCCAGCCACTGTCCAGCCCCTACAACTCTGCGGATCTCATCCACCAGTAGCAGTCGATCCCTCTCAAATTCCCCACACATCACCAGAGATGCCCCACGTCTTCCCCTGCTCCACTATCACACACTATGCACCTCTCATCGCTAATTATTCCACATCTCTTCTTATCTTCTAGCAACCCAGCTGATGCAGTCCTCGGTCTAAATTGCAATCTCACAACTTCCTGACTCTGCATGGACCTCACATACCTCTCCACCCCTGCACCATATTTTTTTTGCCAATTTGAACTTCAGCATACTCTTGCTGTTGACTTCCTCCTCCCAATCCTTCTCATTTCTCACCTTCATCTTTTCCTTCCACTTACGTGCTGACCACACCTCATTGTCTAGCTCGTACTTCCTCCTCAAGATCTCATACTCCTCCCCATCCGATTCCTCCATCCTATTTACAACTACTTTCACCATCTGCTCTCTTCTCCAATCCTTCCCAAACAAAATCTTCATCTCATCCCTCCTCTCCTCCAGCTTCCTCCACCCCATATCTCCCTGTATTGCCACTCCTGCTACTGTATTACTTACCCCCAGTAACATCCTATCCACTCATCTGGTCCGACTCCAACTTCTTGCAAGTATTACGTACTCCTGTCCACCACACTTCGGCTGCATACTCCATACTAGGTCTCACTAGAAGCTCCCACACCATTCTTCCTGTCTACTTCCACCAACCCTTTCCAACCCACTCCTCTGCCTTCTTTGCCATCTTCTCTAACTGAACATTACTCCTTAGCTTCCTATCAAACCATACTACTATCAAGTACTTGAACTCTTTACCTCTTTCACTATCTCCTCTCCAATCCACTCCTTCCTTCTTCCCTACTACCATGACCTTTGCTTTCTTACTAATAAACTTCATCATCCACCTCAACACACGTGCCTGTACCACATCCAACATAGTGGCATCATCCACCTCAACACATGTGCCTGTACCACATCCAACATAGTGGCATCATCCACCTCAACACATGTGCCTGTACCACATCCAACATAGCTTGCAGCTCCACCCCCCCCCCACCCCCCCTCCACACACACACATCCCCCATCCCCCCATCCCCCCCCTGAGTCCAACTGTCTAGCACTTCCAATTAGGAGCTAGAGCTGTTGGGAACTCGGACATGTAGGTTTTGAGGCCCCCAACTTTCGACTGCCTGTGCGCATGGTTCTACTTATGCAACATATTTTAGTATCAAAAGAGAGCACACAGAGAGAGCTATCTTTTGAGCTATATACCAAGTTCGTAAAGTGTGTAGAATTTATGGGGCTCCAACGTTGGACCAAGTTTTTATAACTCTTTGTAAAAAAAATGGTATGGTCCCTCCTCAACTGGAGTCGAGTCCATGACTCTGTTGCTTAATTTTGCAGGATGTGCAATTGCCCTCTGTTGGGTGATAAAGACTTTTGGTGATAAAGACTTCAAAGGTTCTTGTAGAACTGTCAGCAATTATTTTTTAATAGCTTTGCACTTTAACTGAAGGATGACTCTAACGACAAAGAGGCTACTACTACCTACCATCGATGAGTCTGGAACCATAGAGCCCTTGCCAGAGGCTGCTGTTGTTGTTGTTGTTGTTTACAGGAATCTTTGGTCTCCAATAGATAGAAAGACATCGAGGTGAATTTAGTTTTAAACAGATTGTGATGACTTGCTATCTGTTATATGATGAAGAAGGACCGTCAAATTTCTGAAAGGATCGAGCTCCAAGTTTGAGGCTGTTTGGATCCAATAATAGGTATTTTAACCTCGGGTAAGAAGCGGGTAAAAAATTGGCCAGTAGTGGATCTCCCATGTCCTCCAGATCCATTAACAACTAGCAACACATCATAACAACTAGCAACACATCATAACAACTAGCAACACATCATAACAACTAGCAACACATAATAACAACTAGCAACACATAACAACTAGCAACACATCATAACAACTAGCAACACATCATTAACAACTAGCAACACATAACAACTAGCAACACATCATAACATCTAGCAACACATCACAACTAGCAACACATCATAACAACTAGCAACACATCATAACAACTAGCAACACATCATAACAACTAGCAACACATCATAACAACTAGCAACACATCATCAACAACTAGCAACACATCATAACAACTAGCAACACATCATAACAACTACCAACACATCATAACAACTAGCAACACATCATAACAACTAGCAACACATCATAACAACTAGCAACACATCATAACAACTAGCAACACATAACAACTAGCAACACATCATAACAACTAGCAACACATCATAACAACTAGCAACACATCAACTACAATTAGCAACACATCATAACAACTAGCAACACATCATCAACAACTACCAACACATCAACAACTAGCAACACATCATTAACAACTAGCAACACATCAACAACTAGCAACACATCAACAACTAGCAACACATCAACAACTAGCAACACATCAACTACAATTAGCAACACATCATAACAACTAGCAACACATCATAACAACTAGCAACACATCATCAACAACTACCAACACATCATCAACAACTACCAACACATCATCAACAACTAGCAACACATCATTAACAACTAGCAACACATCAACAACAAGCAACACATCAACTACAACTAGCAACACATCATAACAACTAGCAACAAATAATCAACAACTACCAACACATCATTAACAACTAGCAACACATCAACAACTAGCAACACATCAACAACACAGGTAATAGGTGCACCTTCTGGTGCTATAAGGACCTTTTGGTGTCTAGAGCACCTTCTGGTGAATAGAAATAGAGCAACTTCTGGTGTGACAGGGCAACTTCTGGTGTGTGTAACAGGACACCTGGTGTAACAGGACACCTGGTATAACAGGGCACCTACTGGTGTAACAGGGCACCTACTGGTATAACAGGGCACCTACTGGTGTAACAGGGCACCTACTGGTGTAACAGGGCACCTACTGGTGTAATAGCAACTTCTGGTGTGATGAGTACAATGACGTTCAAAGCAACAAACTCCTTAAGTATTCTCATCACTCCCACCCCACCCCCTCCCATATCCATCATACTCCTTCCCACAACAAGAAAAATGCTAAGACCTAGGCACCTGGGGAGGAGGAGGACCCAGTTGTGTCAGCCATGGCTGGCTTCATGACCTGGGTATCTGGAGCTGTGTCAGCCATGCCTGGCTTCATGACCTGGGTACCTGGAGCTGTGTCAGCCATGCCTGGCTTCAGTACCCAAGTAAGGAACATAATAATTCATGCATCTCACATTGAGCCTGCCCACTGTGGGAGATATATTACATTGTGCGACTCTCACTCTAGTCTTCCAGTGCTTGCTCTTGCTCCGGCTCAGCTTGACTGCACTCACGTACTCAGCCTTGATTCGGCGAGCCGCCGGTAAGAGGTCACCATCTGCTTTGTTGATGACGATTATGTCAGAAACTTCCACAATGCCACGCTTGATCCCCTTAGCGGCATGGAGGGGAGAGGAGGAGGAAGATGGAGGTGTGGTGGGGGAGGAAAAAGTGAAGGTAGGGGAGAAGAAGTGAAGGAAATGAGAGTATTGATTATAGTCTTCCTATGGGGATTCTTGGTGGGAGAAGCCCCTAGTGTAGCTGGCAGCCGAGACCACTGTGGTCCCACAATCAGAGGCAGGGCCAAGGGTGTGGCTAACAAGGCCATACTTGGGCCAGGGCTGGGATTAGGGTATTTCTAGGCTGGGCGTATTCTAGAGCCGAGGTTAGAGATATTCTAGGGTTAGGACTAGAGCTAGCGAAATCCTGGGATAGTCCCCATTTAGAGAAAGGAAAGCTGGCTAAATGGGGGGGGGAGGGGTTGAAATATAGAAGGAGCGAGTGCCAACTGACCCACACCTGTAATTCATCCCCAGCTGCTGGAGGTATCACCAGCACAAACGCATCAACCATATTGCTCACTGCAGTCTCTGACTGACCTACACCTACTGTCTCCACCAGAACTACATCATAGCCAGCACCTACAACAACAACAACAACAACAACAACAACAACAACAACAACAACAGCTAATGCAGAGCTCAAAGTCAACTAATGCCCAATGCAAGAACAAAGTCCAATTTGTCCAGCCCCACCAGTCCAACTGCTATTCAGTCATGTACACAATTGAAGCACATGCCAGTTTTATAGCCCGTGCAAGTTTTGTAGCACGTGCACACAGCAGGTCACTGGAGGTTGCTGGACCTGCTTGGAGCAGTGCCACTTCATCAGATTGACCATAAAAAGTTGTGATGCTTTGCACGATATGTGCACCTTCACAGAGAATGATGGCCTCGCTGGTGTTGCGCGTGACTCCTCCCAGAGTGCCGCTGGTGGGGGAGGGGCGGATATAAGCTTCTTTCTCCTGCGCCAGACGAGTCATTCTAGTCTTGTCCCCCAGGATGGAGCCACCGGTCCTGACCGAGGTGGGGTCAATAGCCTGCGTAATAAATTCAAAATGCAGTGTAATTTCTAGTGCACTGTACACTTAATGTGCAGGTCCATAGCCAGAATAGCCCCCCATGGGGGGATGGGGGGGAGGGGGGGAAGTTGAATTGACACTCAGTTAACAAACTGACTGTTTTATGGCATTTGTGTGAGACTTCAACAAAAAAGAAGACATCGAGAACGAGAGAGATAATAAGTCAGTTCCACGTCTTCCTCTCACTCCCTTGGGGTCCGACTGTTTTTGTTGTGAAAGTAGAGGAGAGAATCGTCATGGCATGGCAGGGCAATATCTCGCCATGTTCACGCAGGGGAATATCTCGGGCATGCTCACTACTACAATGCCGAGCGTCACTCTAGAGCTTCCCTTCCTAGCCCTTGCCGGTTTTGGGGGTTGTGGGTTTCCAGTGGTTGTGGCAAATGGCTGTGGATTAATCAATTTGGTAATTAGTTGTTAATCAGGTTAAGGCCAACATATCAGCCACACTTTACACCTTCAGTACTCCCACAACCTTCCCACCCTACCACACCCCTAGTCTACCACACCCCTAGTTTACCACACCCCTAGCCTCTAGCCATACCACTAGCCCTACTATACTCGTAGCCCTACCACACCCTAGCACCATACGCATAGCCCTACCATACGCATAGCCCTACCACATCCCTAGCATAGCCCTACCATACACATAGCCCTACCATACGCATAGCCCTACCATACGCATAGCCTACCACATGCATAGCCCTACCATACGGATAGCCCTACCATAAGCATAGCCCTACCATACGCATAGCCCTACCACACGCATAGCCCTACCATACGGATAGCCCTACCACACGCATAGCCCTACCACACGCATAGCCCTACCATACGCATAGCCCTACCACATGCATAGCCCTACCATACGGATAGCCCTACCATAAGCATAGCCCTACCATACGCATAGCCCTACCACACGCATAGCCCTACCATACGGATAGCCCTACCACATGCATAGCCCTACCATACGCATAGCCCTACCATACGCATAGCCCTACCATACGCATAGCCCTACCATACGCATAGCCCTACCATACGCATAGCCCTACCATACGCATAGCCCTACCACACGCATAGCCCTACCACACGCATAGCCCTACCACACGCATAGCCCTACCACACGCATAGCCCTACCATACACCTAGCCCTACCATACGCATAGCCCTACCATACGCATAGCCCTACCATACGCATAGCCCTACCATACGCATAGCCCTACCACACGCATAGCCCTACTAGCCCCAGCACACCCCTATCCCCCTAGCTCTATAGCTATCCCGGCCCATAGTTCACTCCATAAAGCTTTACTACTAGCCCTAGCACAAAAAGCAATGCAATCAGTGACCCTCACTTATCCCGGGTACTCCCAAGCATCCCAGGACCTTCTGGAACGTGTTGCCTTAATCAAGAACTACTACAGTTTTTTAGTCTTGCGATCACGAGATATCAACACCACGCATGACCACTGCAATCAATTCAAAAGTTGCAAAGTTGCATAAAAACATCTGCAAATACCGCAGACATCTCTGTGCCTCCTCAGGGAAGTGGTGAGCTGTCCTCCAGTGCCTCGACCATCTGCACCCCAGACATCTCTGTGCCTCCTCAGGGAAGTGGTGAGCTGTCCTCCATTGCCTCAACCATCTGCAAGGACCCCAGACATCTCTGTGCCTCCTCAGGGAAGTGGTGAGCTGTCCTCCAGTGCCTCAACCATCTGCAAGGACCCCAGACATCTCTGTGCCTCCTCAGGGAAATGGTGAGCTGTCCTCCATTGCCTCAACCATCTGCAAGGACCCCAGACATCTCTGTGCCTCCTCAGGGAAGTGGTGAGCTGTCCTCCATTGCCTCAACCATCTGCAAGGACCCCAGACATCTCTGTGCCTCCTCAGGGAAGTGGCCCATTGCCTCAACCATCTGCAAGGACCCCAGACATCTCTGTGCCTCCTCAGGGAAGTGGTGAGCTGTCCTCCAGTGCCTCAACCATCTGCAAGGACCCCAGACATCTCTGTGCCTCCTCAGGGAAGTGGTGAGCTGTCCTCCAGTGCCTCAACCATCTGCAAGGACCCCAGACATCTCTGTGCCTCCTCAAGGAAGTGGTCCAGTGCCTCAACCATCTGTAAGGACCCCAGACATCTCTGTGCCTCCTCAGGGAAGTGGTGAGCTGTCCTCCAGTGCCTCAACCATCTGCAAGGACCCCAGACATCTCTGTGCCTCCTCAGGGAAGTGGTGAGCTGTCCTCCAGTGCCTCAACCGTCTGCAAATACCCCAGACATCTCTCAGGGAAGTGGCGAGCTGTTCTCCGTGCCTCAACCATCTGCAAGGATCTTAGATATTTTTGTCAGGGAAGTGGTGAGCTGTCTTCCAGTGCTTCAACCATCTGCAAGGACCCCAGACATCTCTGTGCCTCCTCAGGGAAGTGGTACAGTGCCTCAACCATCTACAAGCACCGCAGACATCTCTGTGCCTCCTTAGGGAAGTGGTGAGCTGTCCTCCAGTGCCTCAACCATCTGCAAGGACCCCAGACATCTCTGTGCCTCCTCAGGGAAGTGGTACAGTGCCTCAACCATCTACAAGCACCGCAGACATCTCTGTGCCTCCTTAGGGAAGTGGTGAGCTGTCCTCCAGTGCCTCAACCATCTGCAAGGACCCCAGACATCTCTGTGCCTCCTCAGGGAAGTGGTACAGTGCCTCAACCATCTACAAGCACCGCAGACATCTCTGTGCCTCCTTAGGGAAGTGGTGAGCTGTCCTCCAGTGCCTCAACCATCTGCAAGGACCCCAGACATCTCTGTGCCTCCTCAGGGAAGTAGTCCAGTGCCTCAACCATCTACAAGCACCGGTGAGCTGTCTTCCAGTGTCTTGAAAACTACACTCCTTGTGAGGGACTATCATCAAAGTTTTTTTGCTGCTATAGGCACAGCTAGAGATTATCAACTCCTGGTGAAATTTCTTCTTCTGCTTTGCACATTCATGGTTTGCATGGTCAGCACATGGTCAGCACATGGTCAGCACATGGTCAGCACATGGCTAAAGCATGGGGAAAAATTATACAGAGCTACATGTAAAGGACTGCAGGCTCTCCCTGGAATATTTTTCTGTGTCCTACTGTCAGGCTCTGCTCTAGCAATAGCATGTTCAGCTATTGCCATGTGCATTATTATCACATGAATAGTGGCATTGGACACACCCACCTCCACAACCTTAATTAGAGGAGATGGTACAGTTGTCATATAGAAACTCAAGCAATGAAACGATTTTAGTTATTAGCTGTCGGCGTTAAATACTGGCAACAAATGGCACATCGTGTTCTACAAGCACATATCCTGAACTTTGATCTGCAAGTTTATGTGGATCGAAGATACCAAAAACACCAGGAAGCAATGGCTGTGATACTCTACAGCCATTCCATACTGATGGTGAATATCAAGATAACCCCACTTCTGCAGCATTATTTGGATAACCCCACTTCTGCAGCATTATTTGGATAACCCCACTTCTGCAGCATTATTTGGATAACCCCACTTCTGTAGCATTATTTGGATAACCCCACTTCTGCAGCATTATTTGGATAACCCCACTTCTGCAGCATTATTTGGATAACCCCACTTCTGCAGCATTATTTGGATAACCCCACTTCTGTAGCATTATTTGGATAACCCCACTTCTGTAGCATTATTTGGATAACCCCACTTCTGCAGCATTATTTGGATAACCCCACTTCTGTAGCATTATTTGGATAACCCCACTTCTGTAGCATTATTTGGATAACCCCACTTCTGCAGCATTATTTGGATAACCCCACTTCTGTAGCATTATTTGGATAACCCCACTTCTGCAGCATTATTTGGATAACCCCACTTCTGTAGCATTATTTGGATAACCCCACTTCTGTAGCATTATTTGGATAACCCAACTTCTGTAGCATTATTTGGATAACCCCACTTCTGCAGCATTATTTGGATAACCCCACTTCTGCAGCATTATTTGGATAACCCCACTTCTGTAGCATTATTTGGATAACCCCACTTCTGTAGCATTATTTGGATAACCCCACTTCTGTAGCATTATTTGGATAACCCCACTTCTGCAGCATTATTTGGATAACCCCACTTCTGTAGCATTATTTGGATAACCCCACTTCTGCAGCATTATTTGGATAACCCCACTTCTGTAGCATTATTTGGATAACCCCACTTCTGCAGCATTATTTGGGTAACCCCACTTCTGCAACATTATTCGGGTAACCCCACTTCTGCAGCATTATTTGGATAACCCCACTTCTGTAGCATTATTTGGCTGACCCCACTTCTGCAGAATTATTTGGATAACCCCACTTCTGCAGCATTATTTGGATAACCCCACTTCTGTAGCATTATTTGGATAACCCCACTTCTTCAGGATAACCCCACTTCTGCAGCATTATTTGGATAACCCCACTTCTGTAGCATTATTTGGATAACCCCACTTCTGCAGCATTATTTGGATAACCCCACTTCTGCAGCATTATTTGGATAACCCCACTTCTGCAACATTATTTGGATAACCCCACTTCTGCAACATTATTTGGCTGACCCCACTTCTGCAGAATTATTTGGATAACCCCACTTCTGCAGCATTATTTGGATAACCCCACTTCTGCAACATTATTTGGCTGACCCCACTTCTGCAGCATTATTTGGATAACCCCACTTCTGCAGCATTATTTGGATAACCCCACTTATGTAGCATTATTTGGATAACCCCACTTCTGCAACATTATTTGGATAGCCCCACTTCTGCAGCATCATTTGGATAACCCCACTTCTGCAACATTATTTGCATCTACAATACGCTAGGAAGTCACAGCTACTCAGAGAGAAAATAAGTATCCTTTTGCCATCGAGGACAAGCTGAATCTCTAGTTCAGTTACCTGGACATTTCTAGTATCCAAACAACCTCGGGTTCCAACAAGTTTGGACAACACACTTAGCTGGAGTCCTTCATGTGTGCATGTGCACAACACATGTCCTTGTTCTCGCAAATGACCAGTGTCGTAGTCAGGCCTGTTGTAGCTGAAGATCTTGGCGCCCAAGCATACCCTCACCACTTGCCTAGAGGCATACTCAAATGCATCCCTAGGGGTTGTAGAGAGCATGTGTCCATTGTCAGGTCTTCTAGAGGCTGTTGTCAAATTTTAAGGTCTGTACTCACAGTCAAATCTCTAGAATTTCACCCTTCGGGGTACCTTCAAGTACCACACAGAGGAGGCAGCCACCGGAATCTGACCGACACTGCCAAGAGGAGATTGAGACAGGGATCGTTTCAATCCCATGACATTACCTCAAGTCATGACCAGCATGTCCGTGGAGGATCCTCTTGAGCACCTGGATCTCCGTCCCTCCTGGCACTCCGTCCCTCCTGGCACTCCGTCCCTCCTGGCCAGGAACTGATGGTCAAAATGCTGTATGTTTTACCTACTGAGGCAACCATTGGTAGCACCTACACTGGTGTTTTGGAAGGCATTGAATCTGTCTTGAAGTTGGCCAGAGGTATAGGCTTGCGGCTCAACCTGACAAAGGTCTGAACTATTTATTTATTGTATGATTTGACCTCCAAGAATGCAATGCTCTCCTCAGCGGCTGAGCTTCTGATCACAGACAAAGATAACCTCAGCCTCCTTGGTCTGCCATAAGGTACCTCGGAAGCCATTCTCCAATGCAATATCCAATAAATCAATGCTCTGAAAAACATCGGAGAAGATGCCTTCCCACTCTTAAGTGTCAAGATGGCTTCCTTATTTCGAGACATTTGTTTGCCATCCCAAAACTCCAGCCTCTCCTTCCAACATCCACTTGCTTCCTCTCAAGCAAACTGCAAATCTACGACGACCTACTTAGAGAAACTGTAAATTCCATTCCATCACCAGTAATCATCAGGCATGGGATTCTAACAACCCTTCCCGTCAATTTTGGGAGCTTGGAGATTTGGAGTGCAGCTCGGCCAGCACACTCCACCTATTTGGCCAGTCTGCTGGCTCCTCCCACTTGATGCACCACATATTTCCCTCAAGATTCATGGACGTCTACCCTTGTTTCTGAGTGAAGCTCTTTCTATCTGGGCCCAGGAATCCGATAACGCACCCTCCCTCTAGTCACAAAGCTTCTGTCAGAAATCATGGGGGCTTTATATAGTCTGTGCTACTTCTAATGACTTGCTGAGTGACGCAGCAGATGAGATCACTCGTACACGACTCTCAGTTGCAGCTTGCCCAGAAACAGTTAAAGGCACTGCCTGTTCCATCTCTGGGTTTCTGTTTGTAGGACAGTGCAGCACACATTGCTGTGGGCCTACGTCTAGTGCAGCACACATTGCTGTGGGCCTACGTCTAGTGCATCACACATTGCTGTGGGCCTACGTCTAGTGCAGCACACATTGCTGTGGGCCTACGTCTAGTGCAGCACACATTGCTGTGGGCCTACGTCTAGTGCAGCACACATTGCTGTGGGCCTACGTCTAGTGCAGCACACATTGCTGTGGGCCTACGTCTAGTGCAGCACACATTGCTGTGGGCCTACGTCTAGTGCAGCACACATTGCTGTGGGCCTACGTCTAGTGCAGCACACATTGCTGTGGGCCTACGTCTAGTGCAGCACACATTGCTGTGGGCCTACGTCTAGTGCAGCAGACATTGCTGTGGGCCTACGTCTAGTGCAGCACACATTGCTGTGGGCCTACGTCTAGTGCAGCACACATTGCTGTGGGCCTACGTCTAGTGCAGCAGACATTGCTGTGGGCCTACGTCTAGTGCAGCACACATTGCCGTGGGCCTACGTCTAGTGCAGCACACATTGCTGTGGGCCTACGTCTAGTGCAGCACACATTGCTGTGGGCCTACGTCTAGTGCAGCACACATTGCTGTGGGCCTACGTCTAGTGCAGCAAACATTGCTGTGGGCCTACGTCTAGTGCAGCACACATTGCTGTGGGCCTACGTCTAGTGCAGCAGACATTGCTGTGGGCCTACGTCTAGTGCAGCACACATTGCCGTGGGCCTACGTCTAGTGCAGCACACATTGCTGTGGGCCTACGTCTAGTGCAGCACACATTGCTGTGGGCCTACGTCTAGTGCAGCACACATTGCTGTGGGCCTACGTCTAGTGCAGCAAACATTGCTGTGGGCCTACGTCTAGTGCAGCACACATTGCTGTGGGCCTACGTCTAGTGCAGCACACATTGCTGTGGGCCTACGTCTAGTGCATCACACATTGCTGTGGGCCTACGTCTAGTGCAGCACACATTGCTGTGGGCCTACGTCTAGTGCAGCACACATTGCTGTGGGCCTACGTCTAGTGCAGCACACATTGCTGTGGGCCTACGTCTAGTGCAGCACACATTGCTGTGGCCCTACGTCTAGTGTAGCACACATTGCTGTGGGCCTACGTCTAGTGCAGCACACATTGCTGTGGGCCTACGTCTAGTGCAGCAGTCGGCCTACGTCTAGTGCAGCACACATTGCTGTGGGCCTACGTCTAGTACAGCACACATTGCTGTGGGCCTACGTCTAGTGCAGCACACATTGCTGTGGGCCTACGTCTAGTACAGCACACACTGCTGTGGGCCTACGTCTAGTGCAGCACACATTGCTGTGGGCCTACGTCTAGTGCAGCACACATTGCTGTGGGCCTACGTCTAGTGCAGCACACATTGCTGTGGGCCTACGTCTAGTGCAGCACACATTGCTGTGGGCCTACGTCTAGTGCAGCACACATTGCTGTGGGCCTACGTCTAGGCCTATGTCTAGGAACCCGAAATAGGATTGTCTATAATTAGAGCAAACCCCATTAACAGTCCCTGGATTAGGACAAATTTACAGCTACATGTATGGTGAAGGGCATTAACACCTCCCCAGGCATTATTATAGTGACATGGGTCAAACAGATGGAGGTAGGTCACAACAGAGGGACGTAGGTCACAACAGAGGGACGTAGGTCGCAACAGAGGGACGTAGATCACAACAGAGGGACGTAGGTCACAACAGAGGGACGTAGGTCGCAACAGAGGGACGTAGGTCGCAACAGAGGGACGTAGGTCGCAACAGAGGGACGTAGGTCGCAACAGAGGGACGTAGGTCGCAACAGAGGGACGTAGGTCGCAACAGAGGGACGTAGGTCGCAACAGAGGGACGTAGGTCGCAACAGAGGGACGTAGGTCGCAACAGAGGGACGTAGGTCGCAACAGAGGGATGTAGGTCGCAACAGAGAGACGTAGGTCGCAACAGGGGGACATAGTTTGCAATGGAGAAGGGGGAAAAGCAGAAACTCCACGACTCTTCTATTCACACACCAAGAGCACCAAGAGCATCATCAAAACATAGAAGACATCTGTGCACTGTATGCATGGTAGAGGCTCTGTTGCCGCACGGGTACCTGTTGTGGCCTCAGTGGTGAGAACATAGATATCCTCTCAAGGGTAAAATGATACTATGACAGCAGCGAGATGCCGTAAAGACTTCAAGTTGTTTCCATGACTTCAGCAGCAACATAGCCGGTCATGGATGTAATAAGATTAGCTTTTTTTAAAGCCACGCTTATTTTTGACATTGTCTTATGATGTTGATGATCTCGGGGGGGGGGGGGGGGCTCTCTCCCCACCCCACCAACCAGACACATTATTGCTCACTGCTCAAGGCTTCCACCTTGCTGTCGATGTTCAGAGATTTCTTGCTCTCTCCCTTTCTCCCCCCACCCCCACCCCACCCCACACACTAATCTTAACAGTGCTGTAGTCTTTGTTCCCACTAGTCCGAGTTTGTTTGCTGGCTCGCATTTCTCTCGGGAGTTGGTCACTTTCTCTCGGAACTTGGTCACTGTGCAGGCTCCTCAAGCTTCAGCTAGAACATGAATTGGTTGAGGAAGGCTGGCTGAGGAAGTCTGGCTGAGGAAGGCTGGCTGAGGAAGGCTGGCTGGCTGAGGAAGTCTGGCTGAGGAAGGTTGGCTGAGGAAGTCTGGCTGAGGAAGGCTGGCTGAGGAAGGCTGGCTGAGGAAGTCTGGCTGAGGAAGGCTGGCTGAGGAAGGCTGGCTGAATAAGGCTGGCTGAGGAAGGATGGCTGAGGAAGGCTGGCTGAGGAAGACTGGCTGAGGAAGGATGGCTGAGGAAGGCTGGCTGAGGAAGACTGGCTGAGGAAGGCTGGCTGAGGAAGGTTGGCCGAGGAAGGCTGGAACAGTTACTGACATCTGGAACTATGTTAAATCCCTTTACCTTTGAGAAAGGAGGCTTTTCTTGGTGGATATCTTTGCTCTAAGTCTTGATCAAGACATGTAGTATCTCAGCACCACATAGCTGTTTACCTCAATGAGTGGTTCACACATGTATCTCAGCACCACATAGCTGTTTACCTCAATGAGTGGTACACACATGTAGTATATCTCAGCACCACATAGCTGTTTACCTCAATGAGTATGCACACATGTAGTATATCAGCACCACATAGCTGCTTACCTCAATGAGTGGTACACACATGTAGTATATCAGCACCACATAGCTGTTTACCTCAATGAGAGGTGCACACATGTAGTATATCTCAGCACCACATAGCTGCTTACCTCAATGAGTGGTGCACATGTAGTATATCAGCACCACATAGCTGTTTACCTCAATGAGTGGTACACACATGTAGTATATCTCAGACCACATAGCTGCTTACCTCAATGAGTGGTACACACATGTAGTATATCTCAGCACCACATAGCTGTTTACCTCAATGAGTGGTGCACATGTAGTATCTCAGCACCACATAGCTGTTTACCTCAATGAGTGGTACACACATGTAGTATCTCAGCACCACATAGCTGCTTACCTCAATATCTCAGCACCACATAGCTGTTTACCTCAATGAGTGTGCACACATGTAGTATATCAGCACCACATAGCTGCTTACCTCAATGAGTGGTGCCACACATGTAGTATATCAGCACCACATAGCTGCTTACGTGGTGCACACATGTAGTATCTCAGCACCACATATGTAGCTGCTTACCTCAATGAGTATGCACACATGTAGTATATCAGCACCACATAGCTGTTTACCTCAATGAGTGGTACACACATGTAGTATCTCAGCACCACATAGCTGCTTACCTCAATGAGTATGCACACATGTAGTATATCAGCACCACATAGCTGCTTACCTCAATGAGTGGTGCCACACATGTAGTATATCAGCACCACATAGCTGCTTACGTGGTGCACACATGTAGTATCTCAGCACCACATAGCTGCTTACCTCAATGAGTATGCACACATGTAGTATATCAGCACCACATAGCTGTTTACCTCAATGAGTGGTACACACATGTAGTATCTCACACCACATAGCTGCTTACCTTAATTAATGAGCGATGCATCAGCAAACTTACTCTATTGACATTCTAATGCAACCGTTTAAAATGACCTCCTTCACTAGCCTCCTTCACTATATAAAAAGTTTTGCCAGAGAATTAATTAATTCTGGTTAATTATAGTAGCACGTGCAGAAGTTCAGCATTTTAATGACCTATAGTAGAAGTTCAGCATTTTAGCACACCATGGCCTATAGTAGCACGTGCAAGAGTTCAGCATTTTAGCACACCATGACCTATAGTAGCACGTGCAAGAGTTCAGCATTTTAGCACACCATGACCTATAGTAGCACGTGCAAGAGTTCAGAATTTTAGCACACCATGACCTATAGTAGCACGTGCAAGAGTTCAGCATTTTAGCACACCATGGCCTATAGTAGCACGTGCAATATAGTTCAGCAGCATGTTAGACATAGTAGCACGTGCAAAGGGTTCCCTTCCCCCCTCCCCCCCCCGCCCCCCCCCCCCCCCCCCACATACACACACACACACACCACCCCAACTAGAGTGTGTATATGCACTTCACTACTGAATGGCCTACCAAGACAGCCACTCTATATCCAGTAGCCAGTAGCTTGAGGCCAAGTGTTTCGACTAGTGTGGACTTGCCGGCACCTGGAGGACCAGACAGGCCGACTCTGATGGTGGGACGGAGTGCGCCCTCTGCTTCCTCTCTGCTCCTGCGAGCCAGAACCTGGGAGAGCAGCCATTGTCCCTGCTTATGCTTGACAGGGTGTGTAGATTCCACTGCAGAGAAAGGGAAGGGACAAAGAAGATCTCAAAGTGTGTCCTATCCTAAAATGACGTACTGACGAGATTCATAGTGGCACGTGCTATTACATCATGACATTACTACTCTTAGCCCGTTGCTATTTCCGGTCACTGATTAGCGCACAAGCCATGTGTAGGTACAAAGTTTTCTAGCCAATCAGTAGCCTCATGCGAGTGATTGGAGTATGTATTGTCAATAGTCTTGTAGTCATCTGCACTCATTGCTAACACCCTGAGTAATTATGGGGGGGGGGGGGGGTAATTGAATCTCAAAGTCACCTGTACAAACGTGTGCATCAACTTCACTGCTGCTTACTGCAGATTTCAGTCAGAAGTTTATTTCTGTGTGTGTGAGTGTGTGTGAGTGTGTGTGAGTGTGTGTGTGTGTGAGTGTGAGAGAGAGATACGCACATGCATGCATGGAAACAGGTAACCTGCTGGGGTCACCTATGTTATACAGTCAGCTACAACCACTGGTGTTAATCACCAAGAATTTAGCACAACAATTAATACACGCATCACATAGGGAATTGTCATGTCAGATTTTTATGGCATGAAACACAAAGTCAGGTGTGAGTTTGACCAGAGACTCTTTCCATCACACACACAAGCGGGTCTGGCCAGCAAGACTATTGTAGCAGTGCAGCTGCTCTGTCCTAATTTCTGCATGCCTCTTCTCAACACATACAACTCCTGTGACATGGTCAGTCTTGTGTGGCCAGATTGTTTTATAGGGAAGGGTCTTGAGTTCTTAGCTTGGAGGTAAGCTGGGGAGAAAGGGTCATGAGTTCTTAGCTTGGAGGTAAGCTGGGGGGAAGGGTCTGGAGTTGTTAGCTTGGAGGTAGCTGGTGGGAAGGGTCTGGAGTTCTTAGCTTGGAGGTAGCTGGTGGGTAGGTTCTGGAGTTGTTAGCTTGGAGGTAGCTGGTGGGTAGGTTCTGGAGTTGTTAGCTTGGAGGTAGCTGTGGGAAGGGTCTGAAGTTGTTAGCTTGGAGATAACTGGTGGGAAGGGTCTGGAGTTCTTAGCTTGGAGGTAGCTGTGGGAAGGGTCTGAAGTTGTTAGCTTGGAGGTAGCTGGTGGGAAGGGTCTGGAGTTGTTAGCTTGGAGGAGTTGTTAGCTTGGAGGTAGCTGTGGGAAGGGTCTGGAGTTGTTAGCTTGCAGGTAGCTGTGGGGAGGAGGTAGCTGGTGGGAAGGGTCTGAAGTGTTTCTGGTGACGAAAGGGTCAGCTTTGCAGTCTTGCGTGGAATGCAGACTTCGTCACAAGCACATGCATGGGTGTGGCTTGCCAAGCTACTTCTAGGAACTTGCAGAACTCATTGTTAGATGGAAGTTCACCGCAAGGTGCTCCTGGGTCATCACCAAGTATGCGTGAACCTGTCTACTCCATGTGGCAGAGCTCTAGCAAGATCAGTGCAGAGATGCCACAACTGGGAAGTTTACTCCATGTGGCAGAGCTCTAGCAAGATCGGTGCAGAGATGCCACAACTGGGAAGTTTACTCCATGTGGCAGAGCTCTAGCAAGATCAGTGCAGAGGTGCCACAACTGGGAAGTTTACTCCATGTGGCAGAGCTCTAGCAAGATCAGTGCAGAGGTGCCACAACTGGGAAGTTTACTCCATGTGGCAGAGCTCTAGCAAGATCAGTGCAGAGATGCCACAACTGGGAAGTTTACTCCATGTGGCAGAGCTCTAGCAAGATCAGTGCAGAGGTGCCACAACTGGGAAGTTTACTCCATGTGGCAGAGCTCTAGCAAGATCAGTGCAGAGATGCCACAACTGGGAAGTTTACTCCATGTGGCAGAGCTCTAGGAAGATCAGTGCAGAGATGCCACAACTGGGAAGTTTACTCCATGTGGCAGAGCTCTAGGAAGATCAGTGCAGAGATGCCACAACTGGGAAGTTTACTCCATGTGGCAGAGCTCTAGCAAGATCAGTGCAGAGATGCCACAACTGGGAAGTTTACTCCATGTGGCAGAGCTCTAGGAAGATCAGTGCAGAGATGCCACAACTGGGAAGTTTACTCCATGTGGCAGAGCTCTAGGAAGATCAGTGCAGAGATGCCACAACTGGGAAGTTCACTCCATGTGGCAGAGCTCTAGCAAGATCAGTGCAGAGATGCCACTGGGAAGTTTACTCCATGTGGCAGAGCTCTAGCAAGATCAGTGCAGAGATGCCACAACTGGGAAGTTCACTCCATGTGGCAGAGCTCTAGCAAGATCAGTGCAGAGATGCCACAACTGGGAAGTTTACTCCATGTGGCAGAGCTCTAGCAAGATCAGTGCAGAGATGCCACAACTGGGAAGTTTACTCCATGTGGCAGAGCTCTAGCAAGATCAGTGCAGAGGTGCCACAACTGGGAAGTTTACTCCATGTGGCAGAGCTCTAGCAAGATCAGTGCAGAGGTGCCACAACTGGGAAGTTTACTCCATGTGGCAGAGCTCTAGCAAGATCAGTGCAGAGATGCCACAACTGGGAAGTTTACTCCATGTGGCAGAGCTCTAGCAAGATCGGTGCAGAGATGCCACAACTGGGAAGTTCACTCCATGTGGCAGAGCTCTAGCAAGATCAGTGCAGAGGTGCCACAACTGGGAAGTTTACTCCATGTGGCAGAGCTCTAGCAAGATCAGTGCAGAGGTGCCACAACTGGGAAGTTTACTCCATGTGGCAGAGCTCTAGCAAGATCAGTGCAGAGGTGCCACAACTGGGAAGTTTACTCCATGTGGCAGAGCTCTAGCAAGATCAGTGCAGAGATGCCACAACTGGGAAGTTTACTCCATGTGGCAGAGCTCTAGCAAGATCGGTGCAGAGATGCCACAACTGGGAAGTTCACTCCATGTGGCAGAGCTCTAGCAAGATCAGTGCAGAGGTGCCACAACTGGGAAGTTTACTCCATGTGGCAGAGCTCTAGCAAGATCAGTGCAGAGGTGCCACAACTGGGAAGTTTACTCCATGTGGCAGAGCTCTAGCAAGATCAGTGCAGAGATGCCACAACTGGGAAGTTTACTCCATGTGGCAGAGCTCTAGCAAGATCAGTGCAGAGGTGCCACAACTGGGAAGTTTACTCCATGTGGCAGAGCTCTAGCAAGATCAGTGCAGAGGTGCCACAACTGGGAAGTTTACTCCATGTGGCAGAGCTCTAGCAAGATCAGTGCAGAGGTGCCACAACTGGGAAGTTTACTCCATGTGGCAGAGCTCTAGTAAGATCAGTGCAGAGATGCCACAACTGGGAAGTTTACTCCATGTGGCAGAGCTCTAGCAAGATCAGTGCAGAGGTGCCACAACAGGGAAGTTTACTCCATGTGGCAGAGCTCTAGCATGCTCAGTGCAGAGGTGCCACAACTGGGAAGTTTACTCCATGTGGCAGAGCTCTAGCAAGATCAGTGCAGAGGTGCCACAACTGGGAAGTTCACTCCATGTGGCAGAGCTCTAGCAAGATCAGTGCAGAGATGCCACAACTGGGAAGTTTACTCCATGTGGCAGAGCTCTAGCAAGATCAGTGCAGAGGTGCCACAACTGGGAAGTTTACTCCATGTGGCAGAGCTCTAGCAAGATCAGTGCAGAGGTGCCACAACTGGGAAGTTTACTCCATGTGGCAGAGCTCTAGCAAGATCAGTGCAGAGATGCCACAACTGGTAAGTTCACTCCATGTGGCAGAGCTCTAGCAAGATCAGTGCAGAGGTGCCACAACTGGGAAGTTTACTCCATGTGGCAGAGCTCTAGCAAGATCAGTGCAGAGGTGCCACAACTGGGAAGTTTACTCCATGTGGCAGAGCTCTAGCATGCTCAGTGCAGAGGTGCCACAACTGGGAAGTTTACTCCATGTGGCAGAGCTCTAGCAAGATCAGTGCAGAGGTGCCACAACTGGGAAGTTTACTCCATGTGGCAGAGCTCTAGCATGCTCAGTGCAGAGGTGCCACAACTGGGAAGTTTACTCCATGTGGCAGAGCTCTAGCAAGATCAGTGCAGAGGTGCCACAACAACTGGGAAGTTCCCTTACACAACACCCTACTCTACTTCAGTGCCCAGACAATATGTGATTATTGTGTGAGTAAAGTTCATTTCGCAGCTTGAGGCAGGCTTGCTTATCATTCCAGAGCCTTGCATCGCACCTGCACTACCACCTGGCACCCGGGGGGCGCGAGGCTATGCCTGTGGTCTTGCAGATTGGTAACAATCATTTTAAGTCGGTATATCAGATTTGCACTCCACAGACAATAAATCAATAGTCTGGCCATGGCAGAATAGCCAGGCAGTGTGTAGACCACGTACCTAATGTGATGGCTTCAGCCAAAGATGCTCTCCTTCCTTCATGGACTCCCTCCAACATCTGGCTAAGATGAGGGGTCACCACACCTACCTCCCCTTCCCTCCCTCCATTCACACCCTTATGCACCACACCGCTCTTACTCCTGTGACCACCCCAGGAGAACCTCCTGGTGTTGTCGCCAGGGACAACCCGACATGCTGCCACGTGAAAGTTAAGGTTTTGCAGGTAGGAAAATCTTGCTGACGGTAGTAGGCCTGGAGATAAATGAGATACTGCACAGGCTAATAATATGGCCACTCTGTCTTGAACTATAGCAGCCCTATAAATCCTTGAAGACATGGCCCTCTCCTCCGATCTCGAGGTGGGTGTGTATATATAGGTGTGGCTTCCCGAACATGCACCGCAGTGCCTGTTGCGACCGCGACCTAAAAATGCGGCAAAATACTAGGAACGGTATTACTTCCAGGAATCAGCCTGCTGTTAGCCGAGGAGAGGCTCCCCTCCTTCCATGTATGCTCATCTGCTAACTATATCAGAACAACTTCACAGCTAGCTTCAACTTAAAGGAGATACATCAAGCTACAGGGAAGGAAGATCTTGTCGAGATTTGATCGCTTTTTCCTTGCAACTTGTTTGCCTTGAATATGGCGAAACTAAGGTATTATTCATGAAGATATTATTCATGAAGACTGTTTGCATGCACAGCTAGATTTGCAGCATTATTTGAAGGGATAGTCTGATTCAGTGTTTGTAGTGTATGGTGGCTAAAAGTTTGCAAAATGTAATTTTATCCGCAGTATTTCTCTGCAAGTTGTGGGATTGGCTGCTCTATTCGTTCTGACTGCAAACTCAGCTGCACTTGATGAGGTACATACCAATAATAATTAGTGTTATGTGACTGAATAATAATAAACTGAGTCCTGATGAAGGAACTTGGGAAATAATCGTGATAGCTATCTAAAAAAGAATTGCGTGATGCAGTTCAGCACGATTTTCTCGCTGGGTTGGAAAAGAACTTGATCATGGTCATGGAAAATGATACCCACTGAAAAGAAAGGATATTCAACAACCCAACAACACATAACAGAGATGCATGGAATGATCTCTTGACTGAGAAACATAAAATGAACACTAATTAACGCATTTGGGTTGAGTGCTGATAATCACCCTGGCAGCCAATTTGATAGCATGCAGGTTTATTTCACTAATTAACGAATTTGAGTTGAGTGCTGATAATCACCCTGGCCAATTTGATAGCATGCAGGTTTATTTACAGGTTTTGTGCCAACTCTGAGTGAAGTGGGCTGTTTGCTAATTTTGCATGGTCGTCACCACTAGAGCAATTTCATGACCTTAAACAACACCTCAATTACAAGAGTCCCACCCTCAATAATTGGGATAACAAATGCATTGCACGATTTCACCAGACAGTCTTATTTTTTAATCAACGCCTCTTTTTTCATGGAGGGAAGAATCTTGGCTGCAGCTAGCTGCAACAAGAGCTGCACTTCATTCCTGGAACATAAAAAAGCATATCCATCAACACTGCACTCATTTGGTGTGAGATACTGATAAGAGATAAGAACTTCCTAATTTGACCCTATTAGCTGCTAGATGATGCTCAGTCCTTGTAAGGGGAGCAATAACTTTGTTGGTTGTTTCAAAAAGAGTTAATACCACGTCAATCAAACCACATTGCCTTTAAAAATAAATCAGACACCTTTACCTCCTGCGAGGCATATTGTATTGGCTTCACACTCGACTCTGGTGATTGTTATCACCATTTGAACTTGTGTTAGGGCAATAAAGGAGACATTTAGCAATAAGGGGGACATTTAGCAATAAGGGAGACATTTAGCAATAAGGGAGACATTTAGCAATAAGGGGGACATTTAGCAATAAGGGGGACATTTAGCAATAAGGGGGACATTTAGCAATAAGGGGGACATTTAGCAATAAGGGGGACATTTAGCAATAAGGGAGACATTTAGCAATAAGGGGGACATTTAGCAATAAGGGGGACATTTAGCAATAAGGGGGACATTTAGCAATAAGGGGGACATTTAGCAATAAGGGAGACATTTAGCAATAAGGTGTACCTCTTATAAAAGTTATCTAATTGCTAGATATATAAATTAGGAACAATAGGGGGGGGAGATGCCAGGGGTTCAATAATAATAATATTGTGGTTGCAAATCAAGTGTTTGTCAAATAAACAGAAGCTGGAGGTTTTGCCATGGGTTGAGCTGTTAAATGGTCAACATTTGCTAATTACTTAATTACATTTAATTTGCTAAGTGACTTAATTATTAAAGACTATTAAAAAGACTATTAAAAAATGGAAGTTGATGCACCATACCATATCCATGGGAAACACTTCTAATTCACAAGCTTGACTCATGGACGTTATCCACATAATGTTTTGTGATGTCTTGACTTTTAATTACTCCTTGACCAGTGCATGCTGAAGACTGTAGGGCATGCCCACTGCAACAAGCACAGTTGGCATGGTGATTTTTAGCTGGTAAACAAGCTTTGTTTGTTGTTGTTGAGAGGGTGTGCATTTTGCCATTTTTTAAAATGTACCACCACACTTTGATGTAAATTAGTGTTAACTGCTATTCTATAAGGCACCAATTAAGGGATGGAAGGATTGAAGTGGTACGTCTCACACTGACCATCTCACCACAGTGCGCCATAATTAGCAGTCCCTAGGAAGAGTAGCTGTTGCTATATCCAAGGCAGAGGAATGCCTTGAAGTAAACAGGGCAGATGTTTGCAGGGCTAAGCTTTGATGACTGATAACAGGGAAGCTTGCTCAATGACTTAATGTTATCGTGTGGTTTGGCATATATCGAAGAGAGACAACATTTGTAGTCTGGCCTGCTTGACCACTAATAATTGTGATCAAGGGCTGAGGTTGGGATAAATGAGGTTGGCAGGACTGCCATTATCAGGCAGCACTTCGGAGTGGATGCCAAAGCTTCATGAGCAAGCAACCATGGCAACACTGTAGCCATTTTGATTATGAAACATATGCTGTGGCTCTATGGGTGACAATGCATTCAAGAACAGATCAACAGAATACTAGATAGTTCCATAATAAAGGCATGTAGCTCTGTGGGAGAAAAACACATGAACTAACCAAACCTCATAGAATGCAGTAGCTACTGTGGTTACTAGCTCTCTATGGGGACAATGCGGCCATGAACTAACCAAACCTCATAGACTGCAGTAGCTGTGGTTATCCTAGCTCTATGGGGACAATGCGGCCATGACCAAACCAACATTGAATACTGTAGCTACATTAAAGAAACATGACTAAACTCACACTGTAGCTCTTTGGGAACAATGAGGTATATAGTCGTAGCGAATGCATGTAATGACATTCACGAACCACCATAACCTTGTAGACTGCGAGATTTGGTGAATAAGCAAAGTGTACTGATCAATGCTGTATAACAAGGAGATATCTCTAACAGACAGGCTGGACAGAAAGAGGACGCTTCTCTGACCATACCTTAGAGGCAGCACCTATTGGTGTGCGGGCTGAGCAAATCTGTTTACTAAAGCACGTGCTCCAAAAGTTAGCCACGGCTAATGTGGTGAGAACTGATCAAGCAGGTGGCAGAAGAACAGATCCACCTGACCAAGAGCTGTTAGGGAAACAGCTGATTCTGTTGAAGTCATGAAGCAGGGGAGACGATCCAGAACATTGAATATACTGTGCGGACTATATGACCAATAGACCCAATGTAAATCACAGTAGTCATGAATAATATTGCAGAAACACTTTTATCAGTTGATATATTGTTGGCTACTGCATAGCAGTTATGAGATCAGTTCAAAAGCTTCCTCTGAACACTAGGAGTCGTCTGTAAAATAGAAACAAACATTGCAGTTATGAGATCAGTTCAAAAGCTTCCTCCGAACACTAGGAGTCGTCTGTAAAATAGAAGCAAACATTGCAATTATAAGATCAGCTCAAAAGCTTCCTCTGAACACTAGGAGTCGTCTGTAAAATAGAAGCAATTATAAGATCAGCTCAAAAGCTTCCTCTGAACACTAGGAGTCGTCTGTAAAATAGAAGCAAACATTGCAATTATAAGATCAGCTCAAAAGCTTCCTCTGAACACTAGGAGTCGTCTGTAAAATAGAAGCAATTATAAGATCAGCTCAAAAGCTTCCTCTGAACACTAGGAGTCGTCTGTAAAATAGAAACAAACATTGCAATTATGAGATCGGCTCAAAAGCTTCCTCTGAACACTAGGAGTCGTCTGTAAAATAGAAGCAGTTACGAGATCAGCTCAAAAGCTTCCTCTGAACACTAGGAGTTGTCTGTAAAATAGAAACCAACATTGCAGTTATGAGATCAGCTCAAAAGCTTCCTCTGAACACTAGGAGTCGTCTGTAAAATAGAAGCAATTATGAGATCAGCTCAAAAGCTTCCTCTGAACACTAGGAGTTGTCTGTAAAATAGAAACCAACATTGCAGTTATGAGATCAGCTCAAAAGCTTCCTCTGAACACTAGGAGTCATCTGTAAAATAGAAACAAACATTGCAATTATGAGATCAGCTCAAAAGCTTCCTCTGAACACTAGGAGTCGTCTGTAAAATAGAAGCAGTTATGAGATCAGCTCAAAAGCTTCCTCTGAACACTAGGAGTCGTTTGTAAAATAGAAACAAACATTGCAATTATGAGATCAGCTCAAAAGCTTCCTCTGAACACTAGGAGGAGTCTGTAAAATAGAAGCAGTTATGAGATCAGCTCAAAAGCTTCCTCTGAACACTAGGAGTCGTCTGTAAAATAGAAACAAACATTGCAGTTAAGAGATCAGCTCAAAAGCTTCCTCTGAACACTAGGAGTCGTCTGTAAAATAGAAACAAACATTGCAGTTATGAGATCAGCTCAAAATCTTTCTCTGAACGCTAGGAGTCGTCTGTAAAATAGAAACAAATATTGCAGTTATGAGATCAGCCCAAAAGCTGCCTCAGAACACTAGGAGTCATCTGTAAAATAGAAACAAACATTGCAGTAGGTAACACAGCTTTCATTAATGTTAAGATTGCGAGATTTGAGCACGCTCTCCTTATCTGGACAGCATTGGACCAGGCACTGCCCATAACTCTGAAACGGCCGCATCTGGAACACTACACCTTTTGCCCAATCTTGATGATAAGCCTTGATATTTGTATTCCTACATCATTGCACATGTACACTGACTGAAAGCAATGAGAACACGCACGTTTTTAAAGAGATGGTGGAGGTTTGCCTCAGTGATTGCTGGCTCATCCGAGCTGTATCTAGTATCACAACATTTTTTATTATTTTCATTTTTTTTCATTTTTTTTCTTCCGAGGATGATTTCAAACCACAGAAGTGAGATTTCTAGGGCATTGAAAGCTTCACCAAAAAATTTGTCTTCCACAGCCTCCTCCCCTTCGCTCAACATCATCACTTGCAGGCAGCCTTCCATGTTGTTCTGGTCTTAGGTACAAGCTATGGACAAGAAACCAGCTAGAATCTATGCCAGAATCACTTCATCGGCAAGAAGCTGGCCTGTACTACTCTCAAAACAAGTTCCATGAGCTCGAGATCGAGGACCACGTGATGCAATTGTGGAATGTGTGGCTGCCCGGTAGATGGATCTGCCCGGGTGTGGGGCGTCCAGATGAGGGAAGTTTGAGGCATAGAGCGCAAAAAGTGTCACCCAATACTGCAGTTCAACACATGTAGTTAGCTAGATTACTAACATGCTCAAGAATGTCAGCAAGTCCTAGCAACACTTGCTTCTCCGAGCTGTTAGTCTAAGCAGTCCTTGGTTAGAGCTTGGAGTTCCTCAAGCCTGTACGGATTGCTACGGCTTCTAATGGGTGAGAGGTCATGTTGAACAGGGGAACAAGATCCCCACAAATAAACAATTTGCAGGTCATATCTTAATAATATTGAGTGTGTCTACAATATGCTTACAGATTTACCTTGCAATCAGATTTTTAGATTTTGAAGCCAATGTCTAAACCGGTCTTTATCAGAGCAAATTAAAAGATGAAAACAACTCAATGCATCAGTTGTGTGGAGGGTTCCTTGCAGCTATGGATGTATACATTGGTGAGACAATGAAGAGGTTGGAGACCCGAATCAAGGAGCGTAAAGATGCTCGCAGAAGGGGAGAACTTGAGAAGTCTGCTATCACAGAGCATTGCATGGAACCAACAACATTTGATTTTGTGGGTTGAGATTTGTGTGATCGATTTACTCTTGAAGGAGGTGCTGCTCATCCATCTCACACTGAGGGATCAGCGCTTCAATGGAGATGTAGGGCTGGAGCTACCTGGTTGCTGGGTCTCAACTCTCAAGACTATGCATGTGGACCACGCCCATCTTTGTCTGTCTGAAGTATTGCTGTGCTGTTAATCGGACGATTCATGAAGCACGTGCATTTGTTGGGAGAAACACACCACCAGTGAGTGTGGATGCACTGTTTTCAAGGTGTGTTTTATTTGCCCTAATGAAGACCGAAGTATTTCAGTTGAAACGTCTTCAAAATCCAAAAAGCTGATTTCAAGATAAATCTTAATGCATACGATGTCAGCCGAGAGAAATCACACAAGTGTAAGCATGCCTACAGTATGTGGGTGTGAATATGATTACCATGACACGGCATCTCAAACAAACAGACACTTGTAGTGTTCACGCCATCTTAACATCATTATTGACTCTGCCTACTTGAAGGGTTTGTGCTGAGCAAGGGCAAGTAAGTGCAGTATGTGCAAGTCTTCCTGTTCACTACAGGTGGTGGTGAGGTTTAGTTGGAAGGTGAAATATAATCTGTCAACACTAAGAAAGAGAGACACAATGGCTTCCTCCATAGTCAACTTAATTATATTTACTCTCTTGAGTTACAGCCAGATGCTCCAGCCAAGCATCTAGCCCAAACTCAAGTGAGTAAATTTAAGTTGATTATCGAGGAAGATCGAGGAAGTCATTGTGTCTGTACTATGTCAACTGAGAGTTTGTTGGGAGTAGAAGTAGATGCAAGATAATATTCCACTCTCCCTAAACAGAGAGAGAGTAGTTCACTGCCACTTCTTACGTCGGACATTTTCTTTGACCTCCAAGTCAAGCTTACCACATTGTACTGAGCACAAATGACTCGTGCGTTAAATGTCCTCTTCATATATATAGCCTGTTAAGTACTGGTTTGACCTGTATTTATAATTAATATCAAATGCCAGCAAGACACACAAATAGATCGGGCAGCTGCTTACCATCCTAGACAGCTGTTTTATAATTGGGTAAAGATGATCACACTCAAAAACACGACTTGAGCTATGCTCTATGCAGCTGCATTTGAAGTAGGAAGTCGATGTACTGATGAAGATCTTCAAACAAAGAGATGAAGGAAGAGCAAATAATTATGCAACAATACACGTGTGCTTAATAACATCTGCTATGTTTAGTTCTGGAGTTCGGCCACTGTTGCTAAGTCTCTCGAGGAGGCTGTACTGATCCTTAGCTGATCAAACAACAACAAGGTATGGAATAGTATGTGCTGACTTGTGTAGTTTGACAACAGCAACAGCAACAAAAAGTTTAGGATTTACATTCATTTGGTTTTGAAGCCAACGATTCCACCTTAGAAATACTTCTGTGCTCATCAGAGAAAATGAATTTGCCCTGATGGAGACAGAAGTATTTCAGTTGAAATGTTGACTTCAAAAGCCAATTTGATCCATCTCAAGATCGTCCTTGAGTTAGCGCTGAATCGCTTGCAAGTCTCTCTGATCTTTCCTTGATCCATCTCAAGATCATCCTTGAGTTAGCACTGAATCGCTTGCAAGTCTCTCTGGTCTTTCCTTGATCCATCTCAAGATCGTCCTTGAGTTAGCGCTGAATCGCTTGCAAGTCTCTCTGATCTTTCCTTGATCCTTGATCCATCTCAAGATCGTCCTTGAGTTAGCACTGAATCGCTTGCAAGTCTCTCTGGTCTTTCCTTGATCCATCTCAAGATCGTCCTTGAGTTAGCGCTGAATCGCTTGCAAGTCTCTCTGATCTTTCCTTGATTCATCTCAAGATCATCCTTGAGTTAGCACTGAATCGCTTGCAAGTCTCTCTGGTCTTTTCTTGATCCATCTCAAGATCGTCCTTGAGTTAGCGCTGAATCGCTTGCAAGTCTCTGATCTTTCCTTGATCCTTGATCCATCTCAAGATCGTCCTTGAGTTAGCACTGAATCGCTTGCAAGTCTCTCTGATCTTTCCTTCCTTGATCCATCTCAAGATCATCCTTGAGTTAGCACTGAATCACTTGCAAGTCTCTCTGGTCTTTCCTTTGATCCATCTCAAGATCGTCCTTGAGTTAGCGCTGAATCGCTTGCAAGTCTCTCTGATCTTTCCTTGATTCATCTCAAGATCATCCTTGAGTTAGCGCTGAATCGCTTGCAAGTCTCTCTGATCTTTCCTTGATCCTTGATCCATCTCAAGATCGTCCTTGAGTTAGCACTGAATCGCTTGCAAGTCTCTCTGATCTTTCCTTCCTTGATCCATCTCAAGATCATCCTTGAGTTAGCACTGAATCGCTTGCAAGTCTCTCTGGTCTTTCCTTGATCCATCTCAAGATCATCCTTGAGTTAGCACTGAATCACTTGCAAGTCTCTCTGGTCTTTCCTTGATCCATCTCAAGATCATCCTTGAGTTAGCGCTGAATCGCTTGCAAGTCTCTGGTCTTTCCTTGACCCTTGAATTTTAATGAATACCAAATACTTACTAAATAGCATTGTGACGTTGATCTTCATTGTAGGTAAAGGGTCATCAAGTATTTGTGGTCTACATCTCTCCCAACATTTCTTGTCTTTTAATGAACTATCAGTTAACATAACATTAACAAAATTACAATGACCTTCTCACTGATCGACTTGAATCTTACTCTCTCTCCATGTTTCGACTAGCTGTTCATCAGGAATAATCATTATTTCTGATTTCCTGATGAAGGTCGAGAATAAGATTCAAGTTGATTATTGAAGGCCCCTGTAGTTTCTTCGTCTTCTTTGTTTTCTGTTAGTGTTACACAAAGTTTGGTCTGGATCTGTTAGTGTTACACAAAGTTTGGTCTGGATCTGTTAGTATTACACAAAGTTTGGTCTGGATCTGTTAGTGTTACACAAAGTTTGGTCTGGATCTGTTAGTGCTACACAAAGTTTGGTCTGGATCTGTTAGTGTTACACAAAGTTTGGTCTGGATCGGTTAGTGTTACACCAAGTTTGGTCTGGATCGATTAGTGTTACACAAAGTTTGGTCTGGATAGTTTTGAGGAATAACCAGTCGTGCAAATAAACATGCATTACAATGACTAATCAACTTGTAGTCTATTCTCTCCATCAATACATCTCAGTTGACAATAACATTACAATAATCTTCTCAATAATCAACTTGAACTTTTCCTGATGAAGGCTAGAGCATCTAGTCGAAACGTCGAGAGAATACAATTTCAAGTTCATTATTGAGAAGGTCATTGTTATATTCTCTCGATGTTTCAACTAAATAATAATAGGACTTTAATTAATTAATAGACACATACATAAACAATATTAAGCTGCCTCTTTACAAGAAGTTAGGACCCTTTACCTATAATGAAGATCAACATTATGCTGACCATATTCATTACTCCAGTGTCTGCATGCATGCCTATATATTCATATATACACACAGATGCATTGATCGCCAGTAGTTACCAGGTTTCATAGTGCTATACTATTGTCACAAAGCTTTTTGAGAGAAGACTGAATCGTGAAACAGATCAGATGCATTGAGCAACATGGCGACTTGTGGTAGCAACTTATGACGAGTTGCAAGTTGTATACAGGAACAAAGCAGAGAGACCTGAAGATGAACATCAGTTGTTTAACGGATACTGGGACTGCCAGCTTTTGCGAAGGATTCAAGGCACACTCGAGGTGTTTTTGGAGGGAAAAATTGGCCGAAGGCATTGAAGCTACCAAAAGGAGTTTTAGCTGAGATACAAGCCTCATTCTTTTTTTTTGTGGCATCCGCCATTTTGAAAAGGGTAGTTCAGTGCGCTCTTTGTGTATAGTGAAGGCTGTAGTTGATGGTCTAGCATCAGTTTTAGTGATCGAGTGATTTAGACACGGCCAATGCACAACAAATGTGTTCTACCTTTATAAGGGCCAAAAAAATGTGTTTACTGGACTTGAATCTATAATGTCTTACTGGACTTGAATCCTATTAATGTGTATTATAACTACAATACAGTATATATATTTTGCTGATTTCTCAGGGAGGCTTAGCGGATGAAGCTTTGATGGTGGCAAGGAGCAAGCGTTCCATCAACAATGTTACACAGCTCAGAGACCTTTTACAAGAACTGCTAGACACTGATCCGAACTTCAGACTGATGCTGGAAGGACCCGCTGTGAGTGAACGATGATCCTCCCCCCCCTCTCTCCTCTTGTTTCTCTTCTCTCTCCTACACACTCGCCACTCTTTCTTCTTCTTTGATTATTTTGGATCTTGTGTGGCGATCTGTTTTGGTTTTTGTCGCGAAGTAAAGGGAAGGGAAGGGGAGGTGCTAACGACTTCAGTGAGTCTCTCTGCAGCAGGTATAAAATAAATGAGTGGTAGTTTATGATGATCAGTGCCCAACCTCGCACTTCTTGTCAGTCACTGTCTATGAAGCTCACCAGATGCACCTTTTTCTCTCTGCCTTGATCGTGTTTAAAAGCAGGGGCAAGGGGGAGGGAAGAATGATAAACCCCCTGACAGTCCAGAGAATTATCTCGTGTCCAACTCTCGCCCTTCTTATCCTCTTCTAGCCCTCCCTTCTTTCTACTTTTGTTCTCCCTCTCCCTCTCTTTCCTTCCTCCTCTCCCTCCCCTTCCTCCCTCTCCTCTCTCCTAACCCTCGTGTACTCTGCCAAGAGCCAAGATGAAGCCCTAGCTAAGCTCATTTCTTTGCCCCCCATCTGCAGGGACCACAAGGTGGAAATGGATCGCCAGGAAGAAAAGTGAGACAACCCAGTGAATTTATAATCACACAACACAACAATTGTTTCTATAATGTAATGTAGGGTTTACCTGGACCCCCTGGCGACATCAATGCTACCTGTGCGACGGTAGGTCTGTCTGTCATTTTGTTTGTGGGGGTGTGCATGTGCCCATAGGCATAGGAGGTGTGGCCATGTGGCACTTGCCACACCATTAAAAATGGGTTGAGAGGAGAAAGAGTAGGGGCGTGGAGGAAGGCAGAGGCCCACCTAGTCACACGTGTGCAACAGCTGTCTAAATTCACCAGCCAATTTGGAACTGATGAGCTGATCTGAAATCTGCTGCCATATCACGGCTAGTACATCGGAAGAGAATGGCCCTCACCAGCTATGATATATTTCTTTTCCTTTGTGACCTTTCGGTAGCAAGGAAGGAAAATAAGTATCACTACTGCTGTCTAGATGATCACTACTGCTGTCTAGACGATCACTACTGCTGTCTAGACGATCTCTGCTGCTGTCTAGACATCACTACTGCTGTCCAGGACGATCACTACTGCTGTCTAGATGATCTCTGCTGCTGTCTAGACATCACTACTGCTGTCTAGACGATCGCTACTGCTGTCTAAATGATCACTACTGCTGTCTAGGACGATCACTACTGCTGTCTAAATGATCACTACTGCTGTCTAGGACGATCACTACTGCTGTCTAGGACGATCACTACTGCTGTCTAGGATGATCACTACTGCTGTCTAGGATGATCACTACTGCTGTCTAGGACGATCACTACTGCTGTCTAGGACGATCACTACTGCTGTCTAGGATGATCACTACTGCTGTCTAGGATGATCACTACTGCTGTCTAGGACGATCTCTACTGCTGTCTGTGACGATCACTACTGCTGTCTAGGATGATCACTACTGCTGTCTAGGACGATCTCTACTGCTGTCTAGGACGATCACTACTACTGTCTAGGATGATCACTACTGCTGTCTAGGATGATCACTACTGCTGTCTAGGATGATCTCTACTGCTGTCTAGGATGATCACTACTGCTGTCTAGGATGATCACTACTGCTGTCTAGGATGATCACTACTGCTGTCTAGGATGATCTCTACTGCTGTCTAGGATGATCACTACTGCTGTCTAGGATGATCACTACTGCTGTCTAGGACGATCTCTACTGCTGTCTAGGATGATCACTACTGCTGTCTAGACGATCTCTACTGCTGTCTAGGACGATCACTACTGCTGTCTAGGATGATCACTACTGCTGTCTAGGATGATCACTACTGCTGTCTAGGACGATCTCTACTGCTGTCTAGGATGATCACTACTGCTGTCTAGACGATCTCTACTGCTGTCTAGGACGATCACTACTGCTGTCTAGATGATCACTACTGCTGTCTAGATGATCACTACTGCTGTCTAGGACGATCTCTACTGCTGTCTAGGACGATCACTACTGCTGTCTAGGACGATCACTACTGCTGTCTAGGATGATCTCTACTGCTGTCTAGGACGATCTCTACTGCTGTCTAGGACGATCGCTACTGCTGTCTAGGACGATCACTACTGCTGTCTAGGATGATCACTACTGCTGTCTAGGACGATCACTACTGCTGTCTAGGATGATCACTACTGCTGTCTAGGATGATCACTACTGCTGTCTAGGATGATACTACTGCTGTCTAGATGATCACTACTGCTGTCTAGGACGATCACTACTGCTGTCTAGATGATCGCTACTGCTGTCTAGGATGATCTCTACTGCTGTCTAGGACGATCGCTACTGCTGTCTAGGATGATCACTACTGCTGTCTAGGATGATCACTACTGCTGTCTAGATGATCACTACTGCTGTCTAGGACGATCGCTACTGCTGTCTAGGACGATCACTACTGCTGTCTAGATGATCGCTACTGCTGTCTAGGATGATCACTACTGCTGTCTAGGATGATCACTACTGCTGTCTAGGACGATCACTACTGCTGTCTAGGACGATCACTACTGCTGTCTAGTTGGTTTGCAAGCGTGGTCATGGTTGGACTTGCAAGAAGCTGAATATTCTTTGTAGATTCATCTGGTGATGAACAGCTAACCTCGCTGCTTCAGTCTGTTGATGAAGCCTTCATAAGTTTGTGTTCTTGTCCAAACATCACCGCCAATGCACTTGTGCATGTCATTAAAGGAAGGGACTCCAGTATGAAGGCATATCAGAGGCAGAGAGAAGCAGAATAGTGAATAGTGAAGCTGTGCGCTTACTGTATGTGACATAAGAATTAATGCTGTGAGCATTACCCTTTCTACAATGACTTCCTCGATAGTTGACTCAAGTTTGCTCACTCGATGTTTTGGCTAGATGCTCTAGCCTTCACTTCCTATAAAGACTAGAGCATCTAGCCGAACTTCAAGTGAATAAATTTGAGTTGATTGTCGAGGAGGTCATTGTCAACCGAGAGTTTGTTGAGAGAATTCCTTTATTGCTCTAAGGCCAAAGCTCATACTTGAGGTTCACCATGCCTCCAGCAACAATGAATGCAGTTGTGACCGTCCACAAGATGAAAAGGTCGACTTGAAGTATATTAGCTAATGAATTTCATTCTAAGAAGTAAATTCCGTCATATTGCTGTCACCACTCACCTAGTTCTCTCCAGATCTTTAGCTGTATATAATTCTTGCCTCACCAACCCACTACACCTCATATGTGTGAGTGTGTTGTGGGTGTGTGCGTGTGAGAGAGAATGTGTGTGTGTGATAGAGAGAGTGTGCATGTGTGCAAGAAAGAGAATGTGTGTGAATGTGTGTGATAGATGTGTGTGTGTGTGTGTGTGTGTGATAGAGAGAGTGTGCATGTGTGCAAGAAAGAGAATGCGTGTGAATGTGTGTGATAGATGTGTGTGAGAGAGAGAATGTGTGTGTGTGTGAGAGAGAATGTGTGTGTGTGTGTGTGCTGACTGTACGTTGCTTGATTTGTCTTGATGTGACATGTGCAGTGTCCTTCCGGACCACCAGGAAGAAAGGGCTTACCGGGAGATGATGGAGAGGTTGGACCTATAGGCCCCGAGGTAAGGAACAAACCTTAAACTTGTAAGAGCCACTGCTAGTGAGGTACGTGATGCACCACCGAGATGAGATGCACCACCGAGATGAACACAAGTTCCAATTAATTACATCGTGCACTTCATATATGGAGGGATACTGGACATGCCGTACTCAGACCAAGTTAGGATGCATGGCATCTGGTGACCTCACGAATATGTACGATTTGGATCTAACTTTGGGTACAAGTATCTTTGGTTTGTCATTACCTACAAGTTTAGTGCCATAAGGCACCACAGAAATGGAGCTATTTTAAATAGTAATATATATAGTTGACTATGAAGCATTCACAGACTCTAGAGTACTCCAAAGCATGTGCACACACTTCTTCCCCAAGAACTTCCTATTTAAAATACAACTTCCCTACTTAATTAACTTAATTTAATTGTGACTTAACATGGCCATAAAGGAGTGCAAGAGTAACTTGCTTTAGGGAGTGCCTGAGGCCAAATACTCGAGCAGGCGCTCGAACAAAGAGCAGGAGTTAGCTACCGTAATTTTTATAGAATCGGCCGGCAAGAAAATGGCCACTAACTGCTGCTGCACATGACGCCATCACTTCCTTACAGGTATGGATGGCTGAGTGCATGTACGGGCTTGCTAGAAAGGATGGAGAATGGTTGACGAGAGCAGAGCGGAGAATGTCGCATATGGACATCACATCTTCAAATCTGTCTTGTCACCAGCAATGGAGAAAACACTGACTTCCAAACAGAAGACACACACTTGGGCTGATGCTTAGCAAAATAACAGACTAGGACTAACAGCCAAGTAGGAAGACTTAATATAGATGCTGGCTTCTCAGGAGGGGAAATCTACTACTATCAATTAACTTATTAGCACCAATTCTTGTCTTCTTAGCAGTCATTAGCAGACCCACTTGTGGTCAGCAGTTTCAGGCAAAGTGTTTCATCCTGCCCCTTGCATATTTTTTATTCTTCCAGTGCCCAGTGATGACAATGCCTAAGCTAAAATTGGTGGGTTGTATTAGGATGGCCTTAAGCGGTTCACAATATGACAGATAGCAATCCATTTGTGTACATTGCGCATTGCGTTGCCTGGTTCACAGTATTGTGTTGAGTCCGCTGAATCCGCTGCATTTGACCGAAATATTAATATAGCTGGTAATAGCTAGCTAGTTACCTAGACAGCCACTTCCTCCAGGTATTTATGTAGCTGGCTAGTTACCTGGACAGCCCCTTCCTCCCAGGTATTTACATTACTGGCTAGTTACCTGGACAGCCACTTCCTCCCAGGTATTTATATAACTGGCTAATTACCTGGACAGTCACTTCCTCCCAGGTATTTATATTACTGGCTAGTTACCTAGACAGTCACTTCCTCCCAGGTATTTATATAGCTGGCTAGTTACCTAGACAACCACTTCCCCCCAGGTATTTATATAGCTGGTTAGTTACCTGAACAGTCACTTCCTCCCAGGTATTTATATTACTGGCTAGTTACCTAGACAGCCACATCCTCCCAGGTATTTATATAGCTGGCTGGTTACCTGGACAGCCACTTCCTCCCAGGTATTTATATATCTGGCTAGTTACCTGGACAGCCACTTCCCCCCAGACATTTATATAGCTGGCTAGTTACCTAGAGAGCCACTTCCTCCCAGGTATTTATATAGCTGGCTAGTTAACCTGGACAGCCACTTCCTCCCAGGTATTTATATAACTGGCTAATTACCTGGACAGCCACTTCCTCCCAGGTATTTATATTAGCTGGCTAGTTACCTGGACAGCCACTTCCTCCCAGGTATTTATATAACTGGCTAATTACCTGGACAGCCACTTCCTCCCAGGTATTTATATAGCTGGCTAGTTACCTGGACAGCTACTTCCTCCCAGGTATTTATATAGCTGGCTAGTTACCTGGACAGCCACTTCCTCCCAGGTATTTATATAGCTGGCTAGTTACCTAGAGAGCCACTTCCTCCCAGGTATTTATATAGCTGGCTAGTTAACCTGGACAGCCACTTCCTCCCAGGTATTTATATAACTGGCTACTTACCTGGACAGCCACTTCCTTCCAGGTATTTATATAGCTGGCTAATTACCTGGACAGCCACTTCCTCCCAGGTATTTATATAGCTGGCTAGTTACCTGGACAGCCACTTCCTCCCAGGTATTTATATAGCAGGCTAGTTACCTGGACAGCCACTTCCTCCCAGGTATTTATATAGCTGGCTAATTACCTAGACAGCCACTTCCTCCCAGGTATTTATATAGCTGGCTAGTTACCTGGACAGCCACTTCCTCCCAGGTATTTATATAGCTGGCTAGTTACCTGGATAGCCACTTCCTACCAGGTATTTATATTAGCTGGCTAGTTACCTAGACAGCCACTTCCTCCCAGGTATTTATATAGCTGGCTAGTTACCTGGACAGCCACTTCCTCCAGGTATTTATATAGTGGCTAGTTACCTGGACAACCCCTTCCTCCCAGGTATTTATATAGCTGGCTAGTTACCTAGAGAGCCACTTCCTCCCAGGTATTTATATAGCTGGCTAGTTACCTAGACAGCCACTTCCTCCCAGGTATTTATATAGCTGGCTAGTTACCTGGACAACCACTTCCTCCCAGGTATTTATATAGCTGGGTAATTACCTGGACAACCACTTCCTCCCAGGTATTTATATAACTGGCTAGTTATCTGGACAGCCACTTCCTCCCAGGTATTTATATAGCTAGCTAGTTACCTGGACAGCCACTTCCTCCCAGGTATTTATATAGCTAGCTAGTTACCTGGACAACCACTTCCTCCCAGGTATTTATATAGCTGGCTAGTTACCTGGACAACCACTTCCTCCCAGGTATTATATAGCTAGCTAGTTACCTAGACAGCCACTTCCTCCCAGGTATTTATATAGCTGGCTAGTTACCTGGACAGCCACTTCCTCCCAGGTATTTATATTAGCTGGCTAGTTACCTGGACAGCCACTTCCTCCCAGGTATTTATATAGCTGGCTAGTTACCTGGACAACCACTTCCTCCCAGGTATTATATAGCTGGCTAGTTACCTAGACAGCCACTTCCTCCCAGGTATTTATATAGCTGGCTAGTTACCTGGACAGCCACTTCCTCCCAGGTATTTATATAGCTGGCTAGTTACCTGGACAGCCACTTCCTCCAGGTATTTATATAGCTGGCTAGTTACCTGGACAACCACTTCCTCCCAGGTATTTATATAGCTGGCTAGTTACCTGGACAGCCACTTCCTCCCAGGTATTTATATAGCTGGCTAGTTACCTAGACAGCCACTTCCTCCCAGGTATTTATATAGCTGGCTAGTTACCTGGACAGCCACTTCCTCCAGGTATTTATATAGCTGGCTAGTTACCTGGACAACCACTTCCTCCCAGGTATTTATATAGCTGGCTAGTTACCTGGACAGCCACTTCCTCCCAGGTATTTATATAGCTGGCTAGTTACCTAGACAGCCACTTCCTCCCAGGTATTTATATAGCTGGCTAGTTACCTAGACAGCCACTTCCTCCCAGGTATTTATATAGCTGGCTAGTTACCTGGACAGCCCCTTCCTCCCAGGTATTTATATAGCTAGCAAGTGACCTGGACAACCACTTCCTCCCAGGTATTTATATAGCTGGCTAGTTACCTGGACAGCCCCTTCCTCCCAGGTATTTATATAGCTAGCAAGTGACCTGGACAACCACTTCCTCCCAGGTATTTATATAGCTGGCTAGTTACCTGGACAGCCCCTTCCTCCCAGGTATTTATATAGCTAGCAAGTGACCTGGACAACCACTTCCTCCCAGGTATTTATATAGCTGGCTAGTTACCTGGACAGCCCCTTCCTCCCAGGTATTTATATAGCTAGCAAGTTACCTGGACAACCACTTCCTCCCAGGTATTTCTTTTGCCCTGAGGTCTTTATAGCATTTGACTGAGACCTGCCAGAGGTTGGGAAAGCTCCCCCCTGCTCCAATAAGTTTCTTGAAGGAGTGTAAAGTTTAACATGTGATATTTTCTAGGATTCTGATTGGTCCAATGCAATGGATTGGACTCAAGAGTTGAATCAAATCCTACTCTTGCGTTTCATATCCATTACGTTCCATTAGCTCCGTAGTCTATTGTGTTACTGGTTCACAATGTCAGTGCAACGGATCGGGAAAAAGACAGAACTCACACAACTGATTGACTTGCATCATAATTATTGTGAACCAGTCTTTAGTAGTGATAATAGGTCGGTTAAAGGTCAGTTCACAATATGCCACTCGCACTAGTGACGTGTTAATTCTGTGACATTCCTGGGTAAATTCCTGAAGGAACAGCCATAGCCTAGAATTTAACCATATCAGCCACTTCCTCCCAGACAGTGTATCAATGACACACTGTCTGTAGCTATGAATCAGCACTAAGACTAAATGCTCTTCGGAAATGTACCAGATCCAGATCTTTTCCCAACTTAATAATTTAGCGAGATACTGGCCACAAAAATACAAAAATACAACAACAAAATGCTTGTTATGGCACGCGTCCATATTAGAGGTGTACATGAATGTAAATGGTAAAGGGTGATCTGCATGTGTACACTCGTGTTTCCTTTCTTTTTTTAATTAGCTTTAACAACCAATCACATTTGCTGTGATGCTGTAGGGCCCAGCTGGACCTGAAGGACCCCCTGGAAGAAAAGGGAACCCTGGAGATGATGGAATGCTTGTAAGGCTGCTCGTTTGGGGTAGTTACTATGAATACCTATATGCTATACTCTAGGGCCCCCCTGGAAGTGATGGCCCCGGTGGACCTCCTGGGGCCCCTGGTAGGAAAGGAACACCCGGAGATTTGGGACCCCCTGGACCCAATATAACTGGGCCCCCAGGAGATGATGGGCAACCAGGACCTCCAGGAGACCTGGGACCTGAGGGACCGCAAGGATCCCCTGGAGAACAAGTGAGCACCCCCATATTGATTCCCTCTAGTGTATGTACATGTATGTGTGCATATATATGACCTGTGGGCATTTCTTACTGCCCTCACAGGGAAACATTGGCAATACTGGCACTCAAGTAAGTCAACAACCCAATTTAGAAATTGTTTATTTATTGTTGTTTTAATTTATTGATTATTTGCTGGGGGGGTTGTTTGTTCATTTGTTTGTTTTATATCTACCTACCTACATATCTATCTACCTACCTACCTACCTACCTACCTACATATCTACCTACCTATCTACCTACCTACCTACCTACATACCTACCTACATATCTACCTGTCTACATATATATCTACCTACCTACATATCTAACTACCTATCTATCTACCTACCTACCTACATATCTAACTACCTATCTATCTACCTACCTACCTACATATCTATCTACCTACATATATATCTACCTACCTATCTACCTACCTACCTACCTACATATCTATCTACCTACCTATCTATGTACCTACATATATATCTACCTATCTATCCATCTACCTACATATATATCTACCTACCTATCTACCTACCTACCTACCTACCTACATATCTATCTACTACATATATATCTACCTATTTATCTATCTACTTACATCTACCTATATTATTTTAACATCATACACACATCTTTTTCTCTCTCATTTTAGGGAGATCCTGGTGATGAAGGTCCCGAGGTGAGCATGAGTGATGGAGTAGGTTTGCTTAGCTACCTCTGATATGGGACTTGAGCAGGAACAGACCTATAGACAGTTCCCTAGCTACCAATTGCATGTAGAAGGTGACTTGCAACTCTGGTTGTGGGGGGGGGGGGGGGGGGGGGGGGGATAGGTCCTTTGCACCAGCGCCAACATACCCACTTTCCCTTCTTCAAGGCTACATGCGGGTCCATTAATGAGAAAGATGACTAATCAGCTGATGACTTAATGAAACGGAAACTAATGTGCCCATTTTGACAAGAATGACTGATTTCAGACAGTTTTTCCTTCGAACGTGCAAAAACATACCAATTGGAGCAAAATAGAGCTTCTTTCGGTTAAAAAGGGGAGATTTCTCACCCAAGTTCAGTTATTGCATCTCTCTTTTCATCCGCTTAATTTGCCGGCATTTTGATGAGACCACTCTGCCTTCTTGGTGACAACAAGGGCAATAACAACAACAACAATTTTGAAAGCTGATATAAAAAGAATTCTATTTTATATTGCCAGGTAAAACATTCTAGTTCAGTTCCTAATTTTTATCAGCTTGGCTGGTCACCACGGACTATTGGATATTTATGGCCGTGTCTCTTGTCAAGGATGTCAAGTTGTTCGAATGCAAGTCCAATAAGTTGCAGCTTGGTGTAAGAATCAGCTCCATCCACACAAGCAAGCTACACACCGCTATGTCATTCAATGCCCACAACAAAACTCACAGCAAAGATACCCATCCAGGAGCAGCTTCTTTCGCAAGAGAGATTCCAGGTAAGCATATCAGCTTTCCTCTGAAGAAGGGCTTCTAGAAATGGTTGTAAATGTCAGGGAGAGACTGCTCATGACGGCAGTTTGATCATCAGACCGCATTTAAAATTAAAAAATCATTTTTGTCACTCCCCCTTCAAACAGGAAGTAAAGTTTTTTTAATTAACGATACAGCCATTTATTGGATTAAAGAAATTGTGTTTGTTATATTATGTTTGTTATATTATATTGTGAACAATGTCCATATCTGCATCTGATACTTGTGTAGGTGAATCGGTAATAATAATAACAATAATAATAATAGTAGTAGTAGTAATAATATCTCAATGAACTCTCAGTTGACATAATAACATTATTCCTGATGAAGACTAGAGCATCTAGTCGAAACGTTGAGTGAATAAAAATTGAAGTTGACTACTGAGAATGACTACTGAGAAGATGATTTTAATAATAATAATAAATACAGTTAAAAAAAATTAACTACAATTATTGAACCAACTTTGACCCCTTTGGCCCTCTTCAGGGTGATAGGGAAATCGCATGCGAGCATTGGCTTGTTCTAGGAGCACGTGCTTGTTTTAAGAGCACGTGCTTGTTCTGGAAGTAGAACTAGTCTGTGGTTAGTGGGCGGTGCTGTACTTGGCATAGGCTTATGCAGCCAATCGGAATTAGAACACCACAACCAATCAACATTGACATATTTATGCGACATCTTCTTTCCCTATTCTCACACTGATGTTTGTAAGTCTGGGTCATTATCCGTGGAGCCTCAACCAGACAATCTTGGCTAGGGCTATGGCAGTAGCTAAGGTTAGAGGCAGGGAAGTGGCTAGGGTTAGGGCCAGGGTAATGGCTAGGGCAATGGCTAGGGCTAGGGAAATAGCTAAGGTTTGAGACTGGGAATTGGCTAGGGTTAGGACAATAGCTAGGGCTAAGGTTAGAACAATAGCTAGGCTAGGGTTAGAGTCTCAGGGAAAGGGTTAGGGTTAGGGAAATGGCGGCTAGAGTTAGGTCCAGGCAAAGAATCTGGTGTTCTTTGTCCTTGATAGCTGTCTACAGCAGTCATAAAAGCGTGGATACACTTCATATCTGCAGGGACCACCTGGACCACTAGGAAGAAAAGGACTGCCAGGTGATGCAGGCACAGATGTGAGTTGCCGATAACTTAGTAACCACAGGGACAGCACAAAATTATAACATTGGCCACAGGGAGCACCTGGAAGAAAAGGCTTACCAGGAGATGATGGTCAGCCTGGAACGGATGTGAGTTAATAACTTTAGTCTGTCTGAGGTTCACACACACACACATCAAAAGCACACACTTTACACATCCACCGATAAATATGGACTGGCAGGTAAGCTTTGAAGAGCCTTGTTTTCAGTGAGTCAGCATTTGTCCCATCACACACTCACTCTTTTGTGCTCCTTGTTGAGGTGCTGCATGGGCTGGTTTATGTTGCAGGGTTTCAATGGGACAGAAGGAAGACCTGGCAATGATGGAAGTCCTGGACAGCCGGTGGGTTGATAGGTGCAAGATAAACAAGGCTATATTTGATATTGTAAATTGTTAGACCAGAGCTGATGGTTGTCGTGGTTACAGTTTGACTTCTTTTGTTGTTTTTCTTCTTTTGTGTGTGTGTGTGTGTGTGTGTGTATATATATATATGTGTGTGTAATTATCAGGGAGAGCCAGGTGAGAGAGGACTTAAAGGAATTCCCGGAGAAACAGGGGCAATGGGACCTAACGTACGTTATTGGGATATTTAGAATTTGTGTTGATCATATTTACAGAGTAATCAGTGGTAGACATTCTGTACCACACATCTTAGCTAACCATAGCATCAGAAGATAATTCAGCCAAGTAGGACACTCCTCCAGTGCTGCCATGGTAACTCTAGAACAGCAGCATAGACATTGCATTCAGCCTCACCTCCAGTGCTGCCATGGTAACTCTAGAACAGCAGCACAGACATTGCATTCAGCCTCACCTCCAGTGCTGCCATGGTAACTCTAGAACAGCAGCACAGACATTGCATTCAGCCTCACCTCCAGTGCTGCCATGGTAACTCTAGAACAGCAGCACAGACATTGCATTCAGCCTCACCTCCAGTGCTGCCATGGTGACTCTAGAACAGCAGCACAGACATTGCATTCAGCCTCACCTCCAGTGCTGCCATGGTGACTCTAGAACAGCAGCACAGACATTGCATTCAGCCTCACCTCCAGTGCTGCCATGGTAACTCTAGAACAGCAGCACAGACATTGCATTCAGCCTCACCTCCAGTGCTGCCATGGTAACTCTAGAACAGCAGCACAGACATTGCATTCAGCCTCACCTTCGGTGCTGCCATGACAGTATTACAAGTTCTTCACACAGCAACATTGGTCATTCAGGACACCAGAAAGTTTGTGCTTGTATATTTTTTTCCCATGGAAATTAAACTTTATAAGCACTTATAAGCACAGCCATCCACAACTTTTTATTGTTATTCACACCCTCCAGTGTGTTTGTTTATGTACAAGTGTCGTCATGGCATTTTCAGGGGTCTCAGGGTCTCCCTGGATTGGATGGGCTGGACGGGACTCCAGGATCCAACGGATTCAATGTAGGCCAGTTGAAATTGTGCAGTTTGAGGAAATGATGATAGTGTAATGTGATATAACAGGGAAGCGATGGGGACCCAGGTATGGCTGGGCCTTCTGGACTTGAGGTGAGTTTAAAATATATATATATATATTGGTTTAGTTTGATTCTGTTAATAATGCAGGGGCCTCCAGGAAGAAAGGGGACCCCTGGAAATAATGGATCAGATGGACAACTGGTAGGTAAAACCCTCACCTGGAAGTGAGATCGCTTGCTTTTCATTGTTTGTTAGTTAATAAGAGAGCATGTGCTTGTAGCTTATGAACCAGAGTGGACCAGTGTGAGCTTAGAAGAGAGCATGTGATTATAGCTTATGAACCAGAGTGGACCAATGTGAGCTTATAAGAGAGCATGTGCTTATAGCTTATGAACCAGAGTGGACCAGTGTGAGCTTAGAAGAGAGCATGTGATTATAGCTTATGAACCAGAGTGGACCAGTGTGAGCTTAGAAGAGAGCATGTGATTATAGCTTATGAACCAGAGTGGACCAGTGTGAGCTTAATAGAGAGCATGTGATTATAGCTTATGAACCAGAGTGGACCAGTGTGAGCTTAGAAGAGAGCATGTGCTCATAGCTTATGAACCAGAGTGGACCAGTGTGAGCTTAGAAGAGAGCATGTGATTATAGCTTATGAACCAGAGTGGACCAGTGTGAGCTTATAAGAGAGCATGTGCTTATAGCTTATGAACCAGAGTGGACCAGTGTGAGCTTAGAAGAGAGCATGTGCTCATAGCTTATGAACCAGAGTGGACCAGTGTGAGCTTAGAAGAGAGCATGTGATTATAGCTTATGAACCAGAGTGGACCAGTGTGAGCTTATAAGAGAGCATGTGTTTATAGCTTATGAACCAGAGTGGACCAGTGTGAGCTTATAAGAGAGCATGCTTGTAGCTTAGGAGCCAGAGTGGACCAGTGTGAGCTTATAAGAGAGCACGTATTTTATATATTTTGGTAAGCTTATCACTATAGTTACCAGTATGCCATGCCCTAGCTATGTACTTGTGAAATAATATCATCTCTCTCTCTCCCCCCCCCCCCCCAGGGAGCTCCAGGTTCACCCGGTGAGCCTGGTACAGATGGAGAACAGGTGAGCTCCTAGTAATATCATGACTGGCCCACCATGTCAGCAATCCCTGATGAGAGGACTCTGTTTAATGTAGAGACTCATGTCGACTGTATGTGTGTGTACATATAGGGCGCGCAAGGAATAGGTGGGGATCCTGGTGAGGATGGGCCAGCTGGCCCAGAAGGGCCCATGGTATGTGTATGTACATAGCATATCAACTGTGTTGAAATTAAAGGCATGTACTCTAATGGGGGGGAAAATCAGGAAAGTGCCCCTTGAATTATTCAAGTTGTGAAGTTGTGTGAGCAAATCATCTGTACATTTCTCTTCCGACCAACATTTTGATTTGTTGTTGTTGTTGTTGTTGTTATCAGTCAGTGTGACGTCTCTCTGTACATTTGTTTCACCAACTTTTCAAAATGGTGGACCCAAACACCAACAAGGTTCATACTCGTCTGAAACTCACCTAGCGTCTGGGCATCCTAAACTGGTGGCTTCAGACAATCTGAACTCAATAAAACACTTTCAGCATGCCCAAGAAAGAATTAAGAGATATGAAATCCTTGAAGATGGACCTCTCTTTTCTCCCGCCCCCATCACTTGGGAGTGCAAATCCACTCGTAACAAGAAAATCCAAACCAATCTAGGAAATAGGTAAGGATCATCAGTAGAAGTAAGGCCGTCGGTTGTGCAATCTGGCCAGGCCATATGCTGTGTTCTTATTTAAGCATAAAAATAAGCATCAACAAGCTGCGTTTGTCTGAGAATCTTGTTCATCAAAGGCAAAGATGAACTACAGAGCAGCCTGCTCCGAAGATCTCCAAGGCACTGATTAGTTTGATTTTTACTTGTAGCAATAGAGTAACATCTGTCTGCTCAGTTCCGGAATCGTCCTGTGCACAGCTGCCACCATGTCCTTGAAGGAGGCTGCAGCCGAACCCTCTACCAAGGGGCTGATTCTAATTAGAACAACAAGTTATGGTATGTTCTAATTTGCGTAGATTTTTTTATTTATTATTTATTTTATAATAATAAATAGAAACATTGTTTGGAAATGTGTTTAAAAGGAAACAAGGCTTATACTGGGGTGTGGTGTTGCTCTCAACAATGCACAGCTGACCTGCAGCGCAATTATAATTTATACAGAGAAACAACAACAGAGACAGCAACAAACAAAATATTACATACAAGACAAAATATATATATGGATCGAGTCAAGAAAAATGAAAAAAAGCATTTACCAATGTAGACAACTAGCGCCCAAGGGGATCCTTTACCTATTAATATAATCGACTCCAAATATAACGCATTTTAAAGCAATGTTATAATAATTATTGGTCTTCATTATGTTAACAGGTAAAGGGTCGCTACATGTTTGTGGTCTATGTTTTCATTTATTTTTGGTCTGGTCATATATATAAATTAAAAAATTAACGAACTTTTATCGTCTTGTTTCCATTTTGTTGAGCAGCCACCTTACGAGAAGTTACTTGGTGTAACACCGAACTAATCTTAGATGTTATTATTTACCATGCTTGTTATATACTAATAGAGTAGACACACGTGCCTATGTATTCATTTAATACACATATATAGATACGTGCATTATAATAGTGACCTGGTGTTGTTGAAGGTCTGTGCTGTTAACTATTTTGTCACAAAATATTTTTGTCACAAAAGTGTAAATTTCTGAGAAGACCAACTGATCACTTCATGGAACGAAAATGTGCAGCTGCTTTGATGAGTGTGTTTATAGGCATATGTGTGGGTCAAAGTTGATAGATACATATCAGGGTTTCATTAAGAAAATTGTCCAAGGAGGGGCAACTGGAGGAATCTGGATATTAAGGGGGGGCATGATGGTTAATGATGTGACAAAGTTTCTAATGAATTTTAATAATACAATTTCCAAGGGAGGGGGGGCAAGAAGGTTCCAAACCCCCCCCCCCCCCCTAAATGAAACCCTGCATATATAGATGCATAGGTACATATATAGATAGAGTAGATACATATATAGATAGAGATATATTCATAGATAGACGCATAGGTACATGGATGCATATATAGATAGATACACCAGGGGTGTATTTAGGGGGGGGGCGGGTGGGGCATTCGCCCCCCCTTGTATCATTCTCGCCCCCCCCCCCTTGAAATTAGAGATTTTTTAAAAAATAATGTCAAGAAAGGTGTAATACAAGAAAGGTGTAATAAGCTTATGATATCAGGTTCAAATGATAGGAATGTCAAACTGAGGTTCTTCTTGGTTTTCTCTGCCATACGTCCACAATCTCTTCAAGGTCGCTCTCAGAGAGTACTTCTGGTGCCTCTATAGCAATCCTCATAAGGTGAGAAAGGCTGCAGTCACTTAGAGAATTACGCAAACGAGTCTTGATCATCTTCATCTGTGAGAAGCTTCTCTCCACAGAAGCAGTAGAAACTGGAATCGATAAGCAGATGGAGGCAATCTTGTGCAAATTGGGAAACATGGCCTTGAGCATGTCGTTTGAAACAAGTTCTTTCAGCTGTGATGCAGTAGTATCCCGTGGTTGCTTGACTAACAGCTGGCGGAATGTTTTCCACTCTGTAAGTATTTCAGTGGAAATCATGGCTGTCTTCACTGTTTCTTCTCCATCCAATGTTTCTGCATCTCTATCTTCTCCGTAGTGAGCAATCAGTTTCTCAACAGACGTGTCTCCATAAGTGGGAAAAGATACTGAATCTGGTTTTGGAACTTTCCGTGGATCGAATATAGACAATGCTGATACAACAGCGTTGGATGAAGAAAATCGGCTTGTTATGTTGGCCTTTAAATCAGCAACAAAAGGCTTACCAACAACATTCTGGAACGAAAGTATTTTATCAGCGTCAATAGACACCTTTGTAGATGACTTCAAGTCTTCAACGTTTTCAAGAAGCTCCAACACCCAGTTCGCTCCAGGCAAAACTGCATCATCCAAGGATTTAACAGTAGCATCAACAAGGAATGATATCAACGAGAGGTCAAGCTGCTCTGCCTGAAGTGCTTTGCTGAGCTTGGCTACTTGTGGTAGAGTGAAATCAAGCAAATATATAGCTGCAATCGTAGACAATTTGCAGAGGGCACCATGGATTCCAAGAGCTTCTGGCTCGTGGGACGTCTCGTAGATGTTCCCAATGGTGATTACAATTGCAGAATAACTTGCTTTGACAGCTTTGACACACCTTTCATGTGCCAGCCAGCGTGTGTCAGATGGCTTGATCACTTTCATTTCTGGAAGTTCAAGAACGTGCTGTACCTCCTTCAGACCCTCTGCTCGCTTGGGGGAATTGCGAAAATGCTTCCAAAGAGTAGTCAATGTTCTGTAAACATGAGCAATTCCAGGAGTTTTATTGGCAGCTTGCACACAAGCCAACTGCAGTAAGTGACAGTGGCAGTGTATAAACAGAGCGTGAGGAGTATGTTTCTTGATACGTGCCTGAACCCCGGTCTTTCGTCCAGAAAAAGTTGCAGCTCCATCAAATCCCAATCCAACTATTCTTCCGACTTGTAGACCTTTCTTCTTTAAACAATCGATGAGATTAGAATAGATGGTCTCTGCATCAGCCTTCTTCAATGGAATAAGCTCCAGAAAGCACTCTACTGGTACACCATCTTCCTCCCAGCGGCAAAACACAGACAATTCTTCTACGTTGGTGACATCTGTGCACTCATCTGCCATGAGGCTGTACATAGGTGCCTTTTGAAGTCGCTTCAGAATCGACTCCTCCACCCATGTCCCCAATGATTCGATGAATTCAACCACAGCCACTCTTGATGTGTACACAGCATTTCTTGGTGCAGTTTCTAAGAATTGCTTCAAATGTTGGCTGCCACATCGAACCACCACGTCAACCAGCTTCTCAAATTTTGTCGAATGTGCAACTTGTTCTTTCGTAAGAAAATGAGTGAGTAGGATCAGGCACTTCACTGCAGCTCTGTTCTGAGCTCTTTTGCGAGCTAAAACATTCTGGAGTTGCTGTACAACTGTTCCACCTTTGGCTGCTCCTTTAGCTGCAAAAAGAGCTTGAGTTGCATGGATATGGAAGTCACTTCTCGCATGAGCTTTCATTTTTTCAACAGCTTTCTTCCAATTTCTGCAAGGTTGTGTGACCCACACTCCTCCAGTACGCTGCAGACCAGATTGCTTGCAAACCTTGCAAAAGGCACCATCGCTATCCTCGTCATAATAGAGCCAACTGAAATCTTTCTCCCAGCTCTTAGAGTATTTTCTCTTCGTGGATACAGAAGAGCGGTGTTTGTTTTGCTTGCTTTTCTTTGAAGGTGGAGGACTAAGGCTAGGACTAGATGCCTCGACATGCTCAGAGCTATCTGTTCTGCTATCTTCGCTATCGCTGCTATTAGCATGAGAAGAGGCTTGAGAAGTACTTGCAAAGTATGAGCGAATATCCATATTAATATGAAGAGAAATCAGCTAGTAAGGTTTCTTTTATAGAGACTTTAAGACCATGACATAATTAATGGACTGAGTTAAAAATACTGAGAGAGAGTGGGTGCACGTCCCCTTTCCGCACCATCCAGGCTCTCCGCCCCCCCTTATTTTTCCATATCTCAAGTTCGCCCCCCCTTGGCAAAATTTCTGTATACAACCCTGTACACTGCTGGTTTTCTACGTTCATGAAGGATAGGCAGACTGAAAGTGATTTCTGTGGTTAACATCACTAAAGATACCATTTAAGATACTAAGAAGTTGCCAAAGTGAGTTTTATTTTTCTTGGCTGCCATTTTAAATGTCCAATGTGGAAGGTGCTACTGCACTCCCATTGGATTGCCTTGTCTGAAAAGAAAGAATATGTATGCAGACAACAAGCATTTATAGGCCATTTAAAATGGTGTCGTCACTAAGATTATACTGGTTTTTCAGATGGACATGATTTTTAAATGGTAAAGGGTCATCTAAATGTAGGGTATATTTTTGTGATGATAACTAATACTAGTAATGACAATAATAATAATATAATAATAATAATAATAATAATAATAATAATAATAATAATAATAATAATAATAATAATAATAATAATAATAATAATAATAATAATAATAATAATAATAATAATAATAATAATAATAATAATAATAATAATAATAATAATAATAATAATAATAATAATAATAATAATAATAATAATAATAATAATAATAATAATAATAATAATAATAATAATAATAATAATAATAATAATAATAATAATAATAATAATAATAATAATAATAATAATAATAATAATAATAATAATAATAATAATAATAATAATAAACAACAATGGTGATGATGATGAGTCATCAGTTTGGTGTATAGGATTTATTCCCATTAAGAAGATCACAATTATTTTGTAGCTCTGTTGTTGTTTCCCCCCCTTCATTTTGTAGTGTGTCATAGCACTGAGCATGCCTAGTATTTTAGCATCTTGGTTACACTTGTATACTGCTAATACATTTGGTATCTCATAGCAACAACAATTTGAACATGCTCAGTTTTTTTGTCTTGTTTTTTCCTTCTTCCCATTAACTTGGCGGAGTTTAAAAAAAATATTTTTTTTATTTTTTTTTTAGCTATTCCTTGTTGCAGTGCCTGATAGTAGGTAGTCAGCGACTACGACCTGGACATGGGTGATGTCAGCTCTCTCTTTTTGAGGGGGGGGGGGGGGGGGGGTTTACCCAAATAGTCTGAGGTAAGGAGAATATAAAAGGTGCCACCATTCTGCATAGCTATATATCAAACTAAAGATAACAAGCTTCTAGTCACTTTCTTAAATTCACACTTTCAAAAATTCAAATATTTATGATTAATAGGTGATCGCATATTCTCGTCCAATTTTGGAACAATTGTACTAGCAACAGTCATAATTGCACTCTTCGCCTCGTGCAATGCTATTACTCGTACAAGTATTCCCAAATTGGACTCAGTAATAATAATATAATAATAATAGATTTAAAAAATAGATATTCCCAACAAACTCTCAGCTGACATAGTATAGATACCATGTTTTCTTGATAATTAACTCACTTGATGTTTCGGCTGGTTCTAGCATTCATAAGAGTTGATTCATATTCTTGATGCGGGTAGATAATTTTTAATAAGAGGGGAAAAAGTAGCTTACCTATCATGGCTTGAGCTCGCACTATATTAACTGTCTCCTTCTTTGCCACTTCATAAGTTGCCATACTTGAATGACTGTGCAGGGACTCTCTGGTCCGCCAGGCTCTGATGGACCCCCAGGGCCACCGGGAATGGATCTACCTGGTTCTGCTGGGCCTCCTGTAAGTTCGTAGAGTTATAACCACTTAGTGTGGCCAGCTTGTCACTGTTCAATGACGACTTCTTGCAGGGTGCTGACGGTGACCCTGGTATGAAGGGATTGCCCGGTACTACAGGATTGCCGGGGGAAGATGGAGCACCTGGACAAGCTGGGGAGCCAGGGGAAGATGGGATGCAAGGGCCAGGGGGAACCCCAGGAGTGCCGGTAGGTGGCACACGCTAGGGCCTACAAGTGACGTACATGTCCAGTACTGCCACATCCTCTCCTAGGCTAGTGCGGGGTTCTGGAATATATACTTGAGGTTATCTCGGGATGTTCCAGGAAAGGGTGACTGGCTATATCTCGTGGATCCCCAAATGAGGGCTAGGGCTAGGAGTATTTTTTGGCTATGGATAAGGCTCTGGTTAGGGTAATGACTGGGGCTAAGGCTAGTGGTATTCTAGGGCTTGTCGTATATCTGGAGATGTTGGGCTTTTCTATAGCTAGGGCCAACCAGAAGAAGTAGTATGTGTTGTAGGGCTATGGATATTCTAGGGCTAGGGTTACAGAATATTCTAGAGCTGGCTAGGGTTACAGAATATTCTAGAGCTAGGGATAGGGGTATTCTAGGGGGAATATTCTAAGGATGGGGGTATTCTAATGCCAAGGAATGTTCTAGGGATAGGGGTATTCTAATGCTAGGGAATGTTCTAGGGATAGGGGTATTCTAATGCTAGGGAATATGAATATTCTAGGGATAGGGGTATTCTAGAGCTAGGGGGAATATGGGGTATTCTAATGCTAGGGAATATTCTAAGGATAGGGGTATTCTGAGCTAGGGGGAATATTCTAAGAATGGGGGTATTCTAAGGCTAGGGATAAGGAATATTCTAGGAATAGGTATTCTGAGCTAGGGGGAATATTCTAAGGATGGGGGTCTAGGGATAAGGAATATTCTAGGAATAGGGGTATTCTAGAGCTAGAGGGGTAAGAAATATTCCAGGGCTAGGAATAGGGGTATTCTAGGGCTAGGGAATATTCTAGGGCTGGGAGGTAGGAAATATTGCAGGGGTAGGTGTCATAACTGACTCATTAGTATAAACATTCATATGCATGTTTAATTACCGTGGTTTTATTCCTGTTTCCTGTTTAGTGTTTATATAAGTTCTGTATTCATACCATTTGATGGCTCAGTTGTTCATTATTGCAAGTAGGTAGCAATAGTATTTCTAGTTCTAGTAGTTCTAGTTGGTAGTTGTTGGTTACTAGTCTAACGACTGCAACCATTACTTACATGAATTACTTACAAGAGCATGCATCTCGGGTTACCACAGCAGGGATAAGGGTATTCAAGGTTACGGCCATCCCAGTGAGTTCCAAATACCCTAGACATGGTCACCTTCACTAGGGACGCCCGAGATAATCCAACATATCCCTCGCCATTGTAGGAAAGATAGCAGAACTGGACATGTCTCTTACTGGGACATTCAGTACTAACAGACATCTTGTTCTAACTATTCACTACTGAAGTAGACCCAGAAGGAGGGCTGGACTTACAACCACTGGACGAGAAAGCTTGTTGAATAATGCATGGCAAACATCCAAGATAGCGTGTGTGTGGTTTCACTCTGGGAAATAATCTGTCAGAATGTTATACGAACTTCCTCCCCCCACCACCTTGAGTAAGGCCTAATGGCAACCGAGTTTCTCTCTGCTACACTTCTAGGTTGTGAAGAGCTAACAGCAGAAGAGTTGGGTGTAAGTAAGTGATGTCATTTTCATTATTGTTCGCTAATTCCAGGGGTCCAAAGGATTGCCGGGGATAAAAGGACTGGATGGCATGCACGGAAGAAAGGTGAGTCGATACTCAGAGTGGCAGGCTGCCTTGCCGGCTCTCGTCGATCATCCTCGTGACGTGATCTTGAAAAGACTTATTACTTGCCATTTTTGCGACAATTTCTCTTTGCAATTATCCAGGGTCTTCCCGGCTCAACTGGACTTAATGGTGAGCCGGGGATACCAGGAAGGCTGGGGCTTCCTGGAAAAATGGGAACTCCTGGTGCCGATGGACTACCAGGTGAACAGGGGGGGAATGGGTCCCCTGGGGAGACAGGATCCATGGGACCCCGTGGTCCTGCAGGAAACCCGGTGAGTGTGACCCCCCTCCCCTCCTGGGGAGCTGGAGTTTAAAAGCTCATTACAATTTTTTTGTCAGGGTACTGATGGGAGGAAAGGTCTTCCTGGAAGTAGCGGACTTCCCGGAGGACTGGTAAGAGATGAGCACTTCATAGAAGGAATTATTTTAATTTTTAAATATATACTCTATTCTACGCGAATGCCCTAGGGGACCCCAGGAGCACCGGGAAGGAAAGGGTTACCTGGGATGCTTGGAATGCCTGGAAGTGAAGTAAGGTTGAGCTGGGAGGCTTTGCTGGTTGCATTTAGCGAAGCAGCGTACGTATAATTAGTTCTGATCATATGATTGTTTGTTTTTGTAATAGGGCACACCTGGCAGTAAGGGTCTTCCCGGGATACCTGGGATGAATGGACAAGATGGAGAAGAAGTAAGCTAGCACGAATAATTCTAGCCTGTTCCTAGCCAGTATAGCTAGCATGAATGATTCTGTTAGCCTGTTCCTAGCCAGTGCAGCTAGCATGAATGATTCTGTTAGCCTGCTTCTAGCATACAGTTGGTATGTATATATGAGGTGATGTCCTATAATGCTATAGCAATAAGCCATTGACAGCTGCTAGACTGGAATGTTTTTGTTTTTTCTATGAAAGCATTCTCTCTCAACTGCTCTCAGTGTTATTTTCCTTCTCTATTTTTCCCAGGGAATTCCCGGACGAGTTGGCAATCCGGGAAAGGAAGGAGCTCCAGTGAGAACCAGTTGCCTGGGTAACTGGCTGGCCTAGTTACTCAGTAGTGTTTGCATGAGCTAATTCACCTTTGTGCTTGCCTCCACAGGGAAGAAAAGGCAATCCTGGTAGAGATGGAGAACTAGTAAGCTTCTCAGACTATACGGGGTTGTGTCTAGTGTGAAGTGCTAATGACATTCATCAAGTAGGAATCACACTAACTCAGGCCCAATATAAACAGTCTTAGCATGCATGCAGAATTTATAGTCAGCCTATTGCTTTTGAGACGGGCCACCATGGAGCGTGCTGGTGAGAGTGGAGTGCAGCTTTCTGTTGGTGCAGAGATGGAAGCTTATGGTGCTCAAGCTGTGCTGGTGAGAGTGGAGAGCAGCTTGCTGTTGGTGCAGAGATGGAAGCTTATGGTGCTCAAGCTGTGCTGGTGAGAGTGGAGAGCAGCTTTCTGTTGGTGCAGAGATGGAAGCTTATGGTGCTCAAGCAGCAGCTGCAAGCATCAAGATGGGGAGGAGCCGCAGGGTCACCAACTCAAGAGGTCACTCGATCTTTTAGCAACCAAATTTCTAATGCTATGACATCATGATGTCACATCATGATGTCATAGCATTAGAAATTTGATTGAGCAGTAGTATAGACACATACTTCCTCTTCCTCTTATGTCAGCTTCATAAGAAATGATGGAAGCTGACGTTTCCATGAATTTGCTTCAGCCTTGCTAAGCTGGTCAGTGCCTCTGTTTCTATCATTGTTGATGGAAGAGAATAGCTGGTAGTATTAGTACCTCTGTTTCTATCATTGTTGATGGAATAGAATAGCTGGTAGTATTAGTACCTCTGTTTCTATCATTGTTGATAGAAGAGAATAGCTGGTAGTATTAGTACCTCTGTTTCTATCATTGTTGATAGAAGAGAGTAGCTGGTAGTATTAGTACCTCTGTTTCTATCATTGTTGATGGAAGAGAATAGCTGGTAGTATTAGTACCTCTGTTTCTATCATTGTTGATGGAAGAGAATAGCTGGTAGTATTAGTACCTCTGTTTCTATCATTGTTGATAGAAGAGAGTAGCTGGTAGTATTAGTACCTCTGTTTCTATCATTGTTGATGGAAGAGAATAGCTGGTAGTATTAGTACCTCTGTTTCTATCATTGTTGATGGAAGAGAATAGCTGGTAGTATTAGTACCTCTGTTTCCATCATTGTTGATGGAAGAGAATAGCTGGTAGTATTAGTACCTCTGTTTCTATCATTGTTGAATTGTTGATAGAAGAGAATAGCTGGTAGTATTAGTACCTCTGTTTCTATCATTGTTGATAGAAGATAGTAGCTGGTAGTATTAGTACCTCTGTTTCTATCATTGTTGATAGAACAGAGTAGCTGGTAGTATTAGTACCTCTGTTTCTATCATTGTTGAATTGTTGATAGAAGAGAATAGCTGATAGTATTATTTTCCTTGCAGGGCCCCGAAGGACCAACTGGTGTACCCGGGTCAAAGGGCGTTCCTGTAAGTAGTTATGGTAACTGAAGAATTAGCAGTGATGTAAATGTGATGCAATGGTGGGTCTCTTTTAGGGGATTCCTGGTGTTAACGGAAGAAAAGGCCTACCTGGATCTCAAGGAGGAGATGTCAGTTGATAGTGCTTAATGTCACACAAACAAAGTTGATTGTGTTTGATGTCACACAAACAAAGTTGATTGTGTTTGATGTCACACAAACAAAGTTGATTGTGCTTGAAGTCACACAAACAAAGTTGATTGTGTTTGAAGTCACACAAACAAAGTTGATTGTGTTTGATGTCACACAAACAAAAGTTGATCGTGTTTGATGTCACACAAACAAAAGTTGATCGTGTTTGATGTCACACAAACATAGAGATTTTGATTTTCATTGATTAGGGAGAACCAGGAGCCACTGGATTGAAGGGGTTACCAGGCTCCGATGGAATGAAGGGGGCCCCCGGACCAAGTGGGGAACCAGGAGTCCTAGGAAGGACAGTGAGTGCACACAGAGATGTGATGAATGTCTTGTCTTTTGAATGGGTTACTCTCTCCCACTCTCTCTCTCTCCTCACCTCCTCCCACCTCTTCCCCACCTCTCTGTCCTCCCCTCAATACCCTCTGTGCGTCCCCCCAGGGCAAGCCAGGACCTAGGGGAAATGATGGACTCTCCGGTATGAAAGGAGATGTCGGCTCACCTGGCAGGAAGGGCTTTCCTGGTTCACCCGGAGATGAGGTATACGTGGATCACACCTAGATACCACACCAACACAGACGTCCATCTCACCTAGATACGACACCAACACAGACGTTCATCTCACCTAGATACGACACCCACACAGACGTCCATCTCACCTAGATACCACACCAACACAGACGTCCATCTCACCTAGATACGACACCAACACAGACGTCCATCTCACCTAAATACGACACCAACACAGACGTCCATCTCACCTAGATACGACACCAACACAGACGTCCATCTCACCTAGATACGACACCAACACAGACGTCCATCTCACCTAGATACGACACCAACACAGACGTCCATCTCACCTAGATACCACACCAACACAGACGTCCAGATCACCTAGATAACACACCAACACAGACATCCAGATCACCTAGATACGACACCAACACAGACGTCCATCTCACCTAGACACAGACGTCCATCTCACCTAGATACAACACCAACACAGACGTCCATCTCACCTAGATACGACACCAACACAGACGTCCATCTCACCTAGATACAACACCAACACAGACGTCCATCTCACCTAGATACGACACCAACACAGACGTCCATCTCACCTAGATACAACACCAACACAGACGTCCATCTCACCTAGATACGACACCAACACAGACGTCCATCTCACCTAGATACGACACCAACACAGACGTCCATCTCACCTAGATACGACACCAACAGAGACATCCATCTCACCTAGATACGACACCAACACAGACATGTGTACACACCTTACCCTTCCTATCAGCTCAAAGATGATTGAGGAGTGGTGTTTGAGCGACATGCTCTGACCTTCACTGTCACAGACTTGTCGTGTATAGTTGACCCCCTTGACTGCTTTATTTGGCGTGCAGGGCACACCTGGGAATCCAGGAGACCCAGGTGGCGATGGAGAACCTGGAATACCGGGGATCAATGGACGAAAGGGAAATCCTGGAGCTATAGGTCCACAGGGAGAACCAGTAAGTGGGTCACCTTCACAACAACAATAGCAACAACAACAACAACAATATAATGATCTTGCTAACATTGTGATGTTTCTCCCACCCTGTCCGCAATGTTTCCCCCTCATTTCCAACCCCTACCCCACCCCCACCAAATAGGGAACCTCCGGGAGCCCTGGTGTGGATGGTATCAATGGTAACCCGGGAGCAGACGGAGACCCTGGTGCAGATGGAGATCCTGGCACCCCTGTCAGTATACTTGTGTTAGAGCAGTCACTATCTTAATACTGTACCAGATTTATTCAGCAGACGTACTTAATAGGTTTGTGTTGTTGTTAATGACATGCATGCACAGAACAAAGCTGCTGAAATAATGATATGATGATGGAGGGTCCACTGGTGAGTAGCTGGGTAGCTAGATATCTGGTGTGTGTATATAGCTGCTGAAATAATGATATGATGATGAGCCACTGGTGAGATATCTGGTGTGTGTACAGCTGCTGAAATAATGATATGATGATGAGGGTCCACTGGTGAGTAGCTGGGTAGCTAGATATCTGGTGTGTGTACAGCTGCTGAAATAATGATATGATGATGAGGGTCCACTGGTGAGTAGCTGGGTAGCTAGATATCTGGTGTGTGTGCTGAAATAATGATATGATGATGAGGGTCCACTGGTGAGTAGCTGGGCAGCTAGATATCTGGTGTGTGTGTGTACAGCTGCTGAAATAATGATATGATGATGAGGGTCCACTGGTGAGTAGCTGGGTAGCTAGATATCTGGTGTGTGTACAGCTGCTGAAATAATGATATGATGATGAGGGTCCACTGGTGAGTAGCTGGGTAGCTAGATATCTGGTGTGTGTGCTGAAATAATGATATGATGATGAGGGTCCACTGGTGAGTAGCTGGGCAGCTAGATATCTGGTGTGTGTGTGTACAGCTGCTGAAATAATGATATGATGATGAGGGTCCACTGGTGAGTAGCTGGGTAGCTAGATATCTGGTGTGTGTGTAAAGCTGCTGAAATAATGATATGATGATGGGGGTCCACTGGTGAGTAGCTGGGCAGCTAGATATCTGGTGTGTGTGTAAAGCTGCTGAAATAATGATATGATGATGAGGGTCCACTGGTGAGTAGCTGGGTAGCTAGATATCTGGTGTGTGTGTAAAGCTGCTGAAATAATGATATGATGATAGGGGTCCACTGGTGAGTAGCTGGGCAGCTAGATATCTGGTGTGTGTGTAAAGCTGCTGAAATAATGATATGATGATGAGGGTCCACTGGTGAGTAGCTGGGCAGCTAGATATCTGGTGTGTGTACAGCTGCTGAAATAATGATATGATGATGAGGGTCCACTGGTGAGTAGCTGGGCAGCTAGATATCTGGTGTGTGTACAGCTGCTGAAATAATGATATGATGATAGGGGTCCACTGGTGAGTAGCTGGGCAGCTAGATATCTGGTGTGTGTGTAAAGCTGCTGAAATAATGATATGATGATGAGGGTCCACTGGTGAGTAGCTGGGCAGCTAGATATCTGGTGTGTGTGTACAGCTGCTGAAATAATGATATGATGATGAGGGTCCACTGGTGAGTAGCTGGGCAGCTAGATATCTGGTGTGTGTACAGCTGCTGAAATAATGATATGATGATGGGGGTCCACTGGTGAGTAGCTGGGTAGCTAGATATCTGGTGTATGTGTATACATGTGTCGCCAAATCATTTGCGAGAAATTTCTGTTGCTATTAATAATAGGGGGAGGAGGAGGAGTAATAGAAATAATTATTCTCTCAATTAAATCTTCATTTGACCGAGTAGAATACAAGGATTTGTGCAATCAATTAAAGATACTTCTTTCTCAATGTTTCGGCTAGATTCTCTAGCCTTCATCAGGAACAATGAGACGCTCTAGCCTTCATCAGGATGTTCTAGCCTTCATCAGGAGCAATGAGACGCTCTAGCCTTCATCAGGATGTTCTAGCCTTCATCAGGAGCAATGAGACGCTCTAGCCTTCATCAGGATGTTCTAGCCTTCATCAGGAACAATGAGATGCTCTAGCCTTCATCAGGAACAATGAGCTGCTCTAGCCTTCATCAGGAACAATGAGATGCTCTCTAGCCTTCATCAGGATGTTCTAGCCTTCATCAGCAACAATGAGACGCTCTAGCCTTCATCAGGAACAATGAGACGCTCTAGCCTTCATCAGGAACAATGATACGCTCTAGCCTTCATCAGGAACAATGAGACGCTCTAACCTTCATCAGGAACAATGAGATGCTCTAGCCTTCATCAGGAACAATGAGATGCTCTAGCCTTCATCAGGAACAATGAGACGCTCTAGCCTTCATCAGGAACAATGAGACGCTCTAGCCTTCATCAGGAACAATGAGATTTGTAGACTTTATCAAGAACTATGATATCCTCTAGCCTTCATCAGGAACAATGAGATGCTCTAGCCTTCATCAGGAACAACGAGACGCTCTAGCCTTCATCAGGAGCAATGAGATTTGTAGACTTTATCAAGAACTATGATATCCTCTAGCCTTCATCAGGAACAATGAGACGCTCTAACCTTCATCAGGAACAATGAGATGCTCTAGCCTTCATCAGGAACAATGAGACGCTCTAGCCTTCATCAGGAACAATGAGATTTGTAGACTTTATCAAGAACTATGATATCCTCTAGCCTTCATCAGGAACAATGAGATGCTCTAGCCTTCATCAGGAACAATGAGACGCTCTAGCCTTCATCAGGAACAATGAGATTTGTAGACTTTATCAAGAACTATGATATCCTCTAGCCTTCATCAGGAACAATGAGATGCTCTAACCTTCATCAGGAACAATGAGACGCTCTAGCCTTCATCAGGAACAATGGGCTGCTCTAGCCTTCATCAGGAACAATGAGACGCTCTAGCCTTCATCAGGAACAATGAGATTTGTAGACTTTATCAAGAACTATGATATCCTCTAGCCTTCATCAGGAACAATGAGATGCTTTAGCCTTCATCAGGAACAATGAGACGCTCTACCCTTCATCAGGAACAATGAGATGCTCTAAACAGGATGTTCTAGCCTTCATCAGGAACAATTAGACTTCATCAGGAACAATGAGATCTCTAGCCTTCATTAGGAACAATGTCTAGGAAATGTTGATGGAATTTGGCAGCTGAATTAAGGGAATGTTCAATTACATGAGGTTCATGTTGGTAGTGAGCTAGCACCAACCAAACAGCTCTAGTGCACTTCATGGTGGAGGTGAGCTGCACCAAACAAACAGCTCTAGTGCACTTCATGGTGAAGGTGAGCTACACCAACCAAACAGCTGTAGTGCACTTCATGGTGGTGGTGAGCTGCACCAACCAAACAGCTCTAGTGCACTTCATGGTGGAGGTGAGCTGCACCAACCAAACAGCTCTAGTGCACTTCATGGTGGAGTTGAGCCACCAACCAAAGCAGCTCTAGTGCACTTCATGGTGGAGTTGAGCCACCAACCAAACAGCTCTAGTGCACTTCTTGTCAGGAGAGGTTATTAAATATCTTGTAGTCTCTGAGTCGAGGGCACAGCAGCTAGAGTGAGCTAGAGGAGGTTATGTTGTGTTACACCATGTTATGTTGTGTTACACCATTTATGTTGCATGTCGACTGTGACGATCAATAATCGTAACTAAGGACCTAATTACCTAATTACCATGACGATTTTACTCGCTCTACTCCTTTTTCATGCTTTGTTAGGGGGAGCCAGGAAGCAGGGGGCGTAAGGGGTTCCCTGGTGATGATGGGTCCCCCGGCCCCATGGGATTCAATGGCACAGAGGGACCCCCTGGCAGGAAAGGAACCAGCGGCATTGATGGGGTGCCGGTGAGCAATAACTGGAAATTGGCATAAAGCAAAATTAAAGTTATTGAGTTAACTTTTCCTTTCTTTGCAGGGAGAAAGTGGACTGCCCGGAAGAGATGGAGAACCAGGGATAAATGGGTCGGACGTGAGTTGATTAATTAAGTTCCTCATTGATTGAACTGTGTTGGTGTGAGTATATATTGTGCTGTTGTTGTTGTTGATAAACAAAAATTAATAAATTGACGGCCTCAGTAGCACCTTCACATGTGTAGGTCCTTATCACCCGATAGTCACACATGTGGGTCCATATCAGCCTATAGACACATGTGTAGGTCCATATCACCCGATAGTCACACATGTGGGTCCATATCACCCAATAGTCACACATGTGGGTCCATATCAGCCTATAGACACATATTTAGGTCTTAACACCATATAGACACATGTATGTGTAGGTCTATATCACCCTATAGACACATGTGTAGGTCTATATCACCCTATAGACACATGTGTAGGTCTATATCACCCTATAGACACATGTGTAGGTCTATATCACCCTATAGACACATGTGTAGGTCTATATCACCCTATAGACACATGCTTAACACCATATAGACACATGTGTAGGTCTATATCACCCTATAGACACATGCTTAACACCATATAGACACATGTGTAGGTCTATATCACCCTATAGACACATGCTTAACACCATATAGACACATGTGTAGGTCTATAATCACCCTATAGACACATGCTTAACACCATATAGACACATGTGTAGGTCTATATCACCCTATAGACACATGCTTAACACCATATAGACACATGTGTAGGTCTATAATCACCCTATAGACACATGCTTAACACCATATAGACACATGTGTAGGTCTATATCACCCTATAGACACATGCTTAACACCATATAGACACATGTGTAGGTCTATAATCACCCTATAGACACATGCTTAACACCATATAGACACATGTGTAGGTCTATAATCACCCTATAGACACATGCTTAACACCATATAGACACATGTATAGGTCTATATTACTCTATAGGCACATATTTAGGTCCATGTATAAACGTATAGTGGGATATTTTTGAGGTGCTGTACAAGCATACTAGAGCATGGTTGACTTGCACATGTGCCACACAATCCACAAATATTTCTCAGCAAATTCTTCTGTTTGTCACCATATGTAATGTGGTGTCACCATAGCAACATGTGAGGTCTAATGGAGTCCTCTTAGCCTTATGTGATGTGGTGTCACCATAGCAACATGTGAAAAGTTCTCTGAGCCTCAGATTTTAATAACTTGATGTTAAGTTAATTTTGATACTGATTTGCAGAGTGTTGTTCCAGGACCCCCTGGTCGTAAAGGAACCCCGGGTATAGACGTAAGTCACATGACTAAGAAGGCAATCAGCTGCATAAGTCATCCACACCATTCACTTCTTCGTTCTAGGGGCCCCCTGGAACTAACGGCAATCCTGGTGCTATGGGTGCTCCAGGAAATAATGGATCTTCTGGGCCCCCTGGTATGAAGGGTTCGGATGGTATGGATGGAATTAATGGTAACCCTGGAGCTGAAGGCCCCCCGGGATTGAAGGGCATGCCAGGAAGTGATGGTCCCATGGGTCCACCTGGAAGAAAAGGTTTAAAATATGTTGTTGTTAATAGTATGTCAGCTTCTAATTAGTTCTTACTTCCTGATCCCTGCCAATCCCAACCAGGCTTTCCCGGAGATGTAGGATCAGACGGAACTCCTGGTGAACCTGGTGCCCCTGGGATGAACGGTACGATAGGCCCTATTGGACCCCCCGGAAGGAAGGGTAATCCAGGAATTGATGGATCCTCGGGACCCCCGGGCCGTAAAGGTAACCCTGGAATAGACGGCTTGATGGGGCCAATGGGAGAACCTGGCACACCAGGACCTGGAGGTAGGAGTCACTGCTGTACATACAAGGCTCATGAATATTATTACATCTAGTAGGATGTTGCTCATGAATATTATTACATGTCTAGTGGAGGATGTTGCTCATGAATATTATTACATGCCTAGTGGATGTTGGTCATGAATATTATTACATGTCTAGTGGGTTGTTGCTCGTGAATATTATTACATGTCCAGTGGATGGTGTCAGCCATGAATATTATTACATGTCTATGTTACTCATGAATATTATTACATGCCTAGATGTTGTCGGTCATGAATATTATTACATGTCTAGTATTTGTTGATCATGAATATTATTATATTATTACGAGGATGTCGGTCATGAATATTATTACGCGAACACTATTGGAGGATGTTGTTCATGAAAACTATTGCATGCCTAGTACATGATTAGCTTATGAATACTATTACTTGTCTAGTGGGATTTCTCATGAATACTATCATGGTATAAAGCCCCCCCCCCCCCCCCAATATATATATGTATGTATCTTGGTCAAGACCTTCCTGGAGCCAAAGGGTTTCTAATCTTGTGCCATATGTGTGGGGTAGGCCCAAAGGCGGATGCATCTATAAGTCACTCTCTCTGTGTGTGTCTCTGTCTTTCAATATAAATGACCTCAACCATCATAATGGCTTGGTATTTTGTGTTGGATATTTATCATTCTCTGTCAAGTGCTGCATCAAAGAATGTATTTTTATAGTTTTTATTTGCAACTGTTTGCATGTTATTTATTATTCTATTTTTGCCTCATCCGGTTCACGTGCTGGACGTCTGTGCCTGGGTGTGGTTTGCATCACGTGGTGGATAGCTAACTACCTGTATATAGCAGGCTCACGCGAGTCTTAACATCTCGTTATTCCTGACGAAGGCTAGAGCATCTAGTCTGAATGTTAGACTGAATGTTAGAGAATAAATTTCAAGTTGATTATTGAGAAGGTCATTGTAATTTCGTTATGTCAACTGCTTTTAGAGTTTATATAACACTCATCTGACTCTGTCTGTCTGTTACTCGAAGTGTATCAGCGAGTGACTATACATTTCTGACCAGATGGGGTTTTTTTTGTTTTTTGTTTTTTTGCTTTTTTATGTTTTAAAACAATTGACTCACAGCCACTGGAAGTTGCCATTGTCATCTAGGAATGTATGTATCTGCATGTTGATTTTGACACTCCCAGCGATAGCTTACAAATTATGCAACATGGTGGTGTTATCTATGAATAGACTAGCTATGTCAAGGCTCGCACATCGCAAACAGTTTCCTAGAGAGGATGCCTCTAGCTTTACATAATAGAAATTATAAAACACCTTAGTTTCTGAAATAGCAAACATTACAGAGGGCAATGTCATCGTTGATGACTGACATAAAGCAAGGCTGCCTCTAGCTCTACTCTATTAGTTAGAAGAACACCTTAGTTACAATGGTTGCTATTCATGTCTTCAGAAATTATCAGTTTTGATGAACAAAAAGGTGTGTTCCTTCTAGCTCTATAGATTACTTATGCAGTCAACAGTGCAATGTAATGACTGGTCTATTCAGGTGCAATGTACTGACTGGTATTATTCAGGTGAAATTGGACCAAGTGGTCCCCCAGGAAGAAAAGGACTTCCAGGAGACGATGGCCCCTCAGGTCGAAAAGGAATCCCTGGAGATACTGGCCCCAGCGGTAGGAAAGGTCTTCCTGGAGATACGGGACCCAGTGGAGAGAAAGGGATGCTTGGAATGAAGGGGGAGAAAGGCATGACAGGTAAAACAGGGGGTCTAAAACAGGGGGGTCATCATAGTCTTTTTGTATGGAGGGGGGAAGATTTCCCGGGTCTGCGGTATAGATAATATATTTATACAAAAATTAATAGGAGAAAGAAAGAAACAGTTAAAATATATATATAATCAGAGGAAGAACTTGTTTAATTTATTTGTAGAAGCCAACTTCCCAGGAGTTGAGGGGTAAGGAAGGTTCCCAGGAGTTGAGGGGTAAGGAAGGTTCCCAGGAGTTGAGGGGTAAGGAAGGTTCCCAGGAGTTGAGGGGTAAGGAAGCTTCCCAGGAGTTGAGGGGTAAGGAAGGTTCCCAGGAGTTGAGGGGTAAGGAAGGTTCCCAGGAGTTGAGGGGTAAGGAAGGTTCCCAGGAGTTGAGGGGTAAGGAAGGTTCCCAGGAGTTGAGGGGTAAGGAAGGTTCCCAGGAGTTGAGGGGTAAGGAAGGTTCCCAGGAGTTGAGGGGTGAGGAAGGTTCCCAGGAGTTGAGGGGCAAGGAAGGTTCCCAGGAGTTGAGGGGTAAGGAAGCTTCCCAGGAGTTGAGGGGTGAGGAAGGTTCCCAGGAGTTGAGGGGTGAGGAAGGTTCCCAGGAGTTGAGGGGTGAGGAAGGTTCCCAGGAATTGAGGGGTGAGGAAGGTTCTCAGGAGTTGAGGGGTGAGGAAGGTTCTCAGGAGTTGAGGGGTAAGGAAGAAAATTCTCCGCATTGGTTGCACGAGGGGTGTCTGTGGGGGGCAAAAGCTCTCCCCCTCTCCTCTCCTCTCCCTCACCTTCAGCCCTCCTCTCTCTTTCTCTCTCCCTCACCTTCAGCTCTTTCTCTCCCTCACCTTCAGCCCTCCTCTCTCTTTCTCTCCCTCACCTTCAGCCCTCCTCTCTCTTTCTCTCCCTCACCTTCAGCCCTCCTCTCTCTTTCTCTCCCTCACCTTCAGCCCTCCTCTCTCTTTCTCTCCCTCACCTTCAGCCCTCCTCTCTCTTTCTCTCCCTCACCTTCAGCCCTCCTCTCTCTTTCTCTCTCCCTCACCTTCAGCCCTCCTCTCTCTTTCTCTCTCCCTCACCTTCAGTCCTCCTCTCTCTCTCTCTTTCTCTCCCTCACCTTCAGCCCTCCTCTCTCTTTCTCTCTCCCTCACCTTCAGCCCTCCTCTCTCTTTCTCTCTCCCTCACCTTCAGCCCTCCTCTCTCTTTCTCTCTCCCTCACCTTCAGCCCTCCTCTCTCTTTCTCTCCCTCACCTTCAGCCCTCCTCTCTCTTTCTCTCCCTCACCTTCAGCCCTCCTCTCTCTTTCTCTCCCTCACCTTCAGCCCTCCTCTCTCTTTCTCTCCCTCACCTTCAGCCCTCCTCTCTCTTTCTCTTCCTCTCCTTCAGCCCTCCTCTCTCTTTCTCTCTCCCTCACCTTCAGCCCTCCTCTCTCTTTCTCTCCCTCACCTTCAGCCTTCCTCTCTCTTTCTCTCCCTCACCTTCATCCCTCCTCTCTCTTTCTCTCCCTCACCTTCAGCCCTCCTCTGCCTCACCTTCAGCCCTCCTCTCTCTTTCTCTCTCCCTCACCTTCAGCCCTCCTCTCTCTTTCTCTCCCTCACCTTCAGCCCTCCTCTCTCTTTCTCTCTCCCTCACCTTCAGCCCTCCTCTGCCTCACCTTCAGCCCTCCTCTCTCTTTCTCTCTCCCTCACCTTCAGCCCTCCTCTCTCTTTCTCTCCCTCACCTTCAGCCCTCCTCTCTCTTTCTCTCTCCCTCACCTTCAGCCTCCTCTCTCTTTCTCTCTCCCTCACCTTCAGCCCTCCTCTCTCTTTCTCTCCCTCACCTTCAGCCCTCCTCTCTCTTTCTCTCCCTCACCTTCAGCCCTCCTCTCTCTTTCTCTCTCCCTCACCTTCAGCCCTCCTCTCTCTTTCTCTCTCCCTCACCTTCAGCCCTCCTCTCTCTTTCTCTCCCTCACCTTCAGCCATCCTCTCTCTTTCTCTCTCCCTCTCCTCCCCTCCGCTAGCCCTCCTCTCTCTTTATCTCTTCCCTCTCCTTCCCTCCCATATCTGTCTTCGACTTTTTCGCCTAATTTCCTCCTCCATCTTACACAAACTCTCCCCTGACCTCTTTATCCCACTCATGTGCTCGACATTTGTGTATCACTAATTGCAGGAGATACAGGACCCTCAGGGCCTTCTGGCAGCAGTGGGGCCTCAGGCCAGATTGGAATTCAAGGTTTTCCTGGAAGGCCAGGAATTATTGGTGGGCATGGTCAAGATGGAAGACCTGGCCCCCCTGGTATTCCTGGAAGTGCTGGGACCCCTGGAAGTGTTGGTGGAAAAGGAATGAATGGATCCAAAGGAGATATTGGACCTGATGGTCCCCTGGGGAGCACCGGAGAGAAAGGCGAACCTGGTGTGGATGGAGGACAAGGATTGAAGGGTATGGACGGCCCACGAGGAACTCCAGGGGTTAATGGAATTAATGGTTCCCAAGGACTCATTGGAACTAAAGGGGAGAGGGGTGGTTCTGGGAGAGACGGACTGAAGGGGGAAAGGGGAGCAGGGATCGATGGAAGCCAAGGAGATCCAGGACTCCCTGGAATTCCGGGGGTTAAGGGAGATCCAGGAGATGAAGGAGAACAGGGAACAGAAGGAGGGAGAGGCCCTATTGGACCCGCCGGCCTGAAAGGAATGAGGGGAGAGAAGGGGGAGCGTGCAGAAGAAGGGGAAAAAGGTAAGGGGATGATGATAATGAGCGAGAAGTTGTTGTAATGATTAGGTCATCATTGCAGGTATGCAGGGGGGTGTTGGACCCTTGGGCCCTCCCGGGGAGGTAGGTGTCCGTGGGCTTCAAGGAATCGAGGGGCAACTAGGTCCTGAAGGACCTCAAGGACCAGCAGGCACCCCTGGACTTCAAGGATTAAAAGGATCTAGAGGAGACCCCGGCCCCCCAGGCACTTTTCAAGATAGGGCTAAACGAGAGGCAGGTGATCACATGAGCTCCAGTGCGAGTGTGAACCGGAATGAACCAGGCCCGCAGGTAAAAGAGGGGCAAGACCAGAGTCATGGCAGACTCCTTCCTTGCTTGTAGTTAGGTCAGACACATGGTTGTTCATCTCTGTCACTTCTTTTTGTATATTTTTTTGTTTTTTTGTTGTTGTTGTTATTTGTTGTTGTTGTTGTTGTTTGTTGTTGTTGCCCCTCCCACTCTTGTCTTGCTGATTTGCTCATGATCATGTGGTTGATGTGTACAATAATTGACAGGGATCTATCGGACCAGTGGGATTGCGAGGAATGCTGGGGACTAAAGGTAGCAGAGGGCCTCAGGGTGTGGCTGGTGTGAATGGTTCCCGTGGTCCCTCTGGTCCCAAAGGTGCCCAGGGCGTGAAAGGAAATACGGGTCAGGTAGGGATGCCTGGGGCTCGGGGGATGCCAGCAGTGGACGGCAGAGATGGAGCCAAGGGAAGCGTAGGACCGAAGGGGAAGAAAGGTGAGGAGTTTGTCTGTGACTTTTGCTAGTCCGTGACCTTTACTAGTTCATGACCTTTGCCAGTCTGTGACCTTTGGTAGTAGTAACTTTTGCCAGCCTGTGACCTTTGCTAGTCCATAACTTTTGCCAGTCCGTGACCTTAGCAGCACCTTGTGTATCTTTCCAAGTGGTTTTTGTTACTCCTCTGGTGGGTGGTGCATGGAGGCATGGCTAAGGTATTGAGTTACCCGCCAGCAGTTGCAGTAGAGTGTCCAGTGCTTTCTCTGTCAGAACAAAAAATTTACGACTCAGCCTGGGTATCAGATGGCAGAGAAGCTGATGCAACATGAATATCACCAGATGGCAGAGAAGCTGATGCCACCATGAATATCACCAGATGGCAGAGAAGCTGATCCACCATGAGTATCTCTTCTAGACAGCATGTGTTCCATTAATTTCATGAGCTGTGTACTTTTCAAGGGCATGCACAAGTGTGTATTTGCTTCAGCATTCAGTCGCTCACATGTGCATAATACATCCCATAATGAGGTAATAATAGTATAGTTGGCGTGACTATTCAACACCTATTAGAGGTTCCTCTTCCTTCCTGGTCAGCTTCATCATTAAGGGACCATCACCGGCCTCTGGTTGGAACCATCATTGGCCTCTCCAATAATTGAGCCATCACTGGCCTCTCCGATGGTTGGGACCACTGGCCTCTCCGATGGTTATTGTGCATTTAGCTGTCTCGCTAGATGCAGTTATTGCACTGGCTGCTACGTACCTGTCAGGATAAGATGGAGGAGGCGACCATCTGTCTTTGCCAACACCTAATGATGCTTTCATTGGCTACTCCTCAGACGGAGTCCCTCGGCCCAGCTACTTAATTTATATCTGTGATGAGGTGCGCATTGCAATGCAATTATAGGTGGGCGAGGGTGTGCACTATTTCACTCGAGATGGTAACTGATGTGTGATAGAATTGGGGTGCGAGAATATCATTGTTGGGGTGTTTGCTCTATGAATATCACTGTTGGGGTGTTTGCTCTATGAATATCACTGTTGGGGTGTTTGCTCTATGAATATCACTGTTGGGGTGTTTGCTCTATGAATATCATTGTTGGGGGTGTTTTCTCTATGAATATCATTGTTGGTTGTTTGCTCTGTGAATATCATTGGGTTGTTTGCTCGATGAATATCATTGTTGGGTGTTTAGCTCTATGAATATCATTGTTGGGGTGTTTGCTCTATGAATATCATTGTTGTTGTTGTTGTTGTTGTGCTTGGTGATTGTTTCTATGCTTGTTCTTATGCAGGTGTTAATGGAACTGATGGTATGAATGGAAAAGATGGTGTGGCTGGTGTTAGCGGCACCCCAGGAACCAAGGGACCTAAGGGGGAGAACGGGGAGGATGGTGCTCCAGGGGCAATGGGTGTCCCGGGACTGGGGGGGAAGGGAGAGAAGGGGGAGGATGGTCAGCATGGGAGCCAGGGGTCACAGGGGGAATCTGGCGGAGTGGGGTCTCAGGGAGAGAGTGGGGTGCAAGGTGTAGCAGGAAGAGATGGCATCCCTGGCCAGGATGGAGAAAAGGTAAGAGATTGAAGTGATGATAGAACTACTACTACTACTTATTATTATTATTATTATTATTATTATTATTATTATTATTATTATTATTATTATTATTATTATTATTATTATTATTATCATTACTATTATTATTATTATTATTACTATTATTATTATTATTATTACTATTATTACTACTACTATTATTACTATTATTATTACTATTATTGCTACTATGGTACTATTACTATTATTACTATTAGTAGTAGTAGTAGTAGTAGTATTACTACTATTATTACTATTACTATTATTATTATTATTATTACTATTATTATTACTATTATTATTATTATTATTATTATTATTATTATTATTATTACTATTACTATTATTATTATTATTATTATTATTATTACTATTACTATTATTATTATTACTTATTACTTATTATTATTATACTATTATTATTATTATTATCGAGATAGATACTGTGTCTTGTTTGAAGAAGTGGTGGGAAGTGAACCTTTAAAAAAATCCTACAATGATATGATAGGTGACCAAGCTATTTAAACTATAAACCCAGCAAGTTCTAGACCTATTTGGTATTCTCTGTGCATCGACAAGGAAGGCAAACAAAACAGCAGCTGCAAGCTGGTTAAAAAAACTAAGGCGCTTTGCATGGGGAAGCATCACTTGGCAACAGTCTATAAGTGCAGGCCGACTGGTCTCCCAGTGCTTATAAACTGCACAGTTGTTGAGAGGGAAAGTTCTTCTGATGGTTGCTACAGGGGGAAAAGTTTTACAAATTTGAATCCATGTAGCAATGAAAATCTCGCTGTGGTCGGTTCACGCAAATCTTATCACGTGCATATATAGGAAAAAGAACTAACTAGCAGGGAGCAAAACAGCTTTGAAACTTGAACAAAAGTGTTTTTATTTAAATTTTAACTCAAATGGATTGATCTTAAACAAGATCTTTCTTATGAGTACCACAATTAGTTTGATGACCCTTTACCATTGAGGGTTGTCTACCTGGGTGTGGTACACGTGGGCACATTCTTGTTTCCTTCCTTTTTTGGCTCGTCTCTCCAATACACTCTCAATGAACAGGAGTGGAATGAACAGGAGTGGAATGAACAGGTAATGACTTGCTCAACGAGCAACTTTAAAAAATTGTTTCTCAGCGTTTCAGCTAAATGCTGTAGCCTTCATCAGGAATAAGATGCATCTCATTATTCCCGACGAAGACTTGAGCAAATGCTGAGATGCATCTCATTATTCATGATGAAGGCTAGAGCAAAAGTTGAGTGTTATTCATGATGAAGGCTAGAGCAAATGTTGAGCATTATTCATGATGAAGGCTAGAGCATCTAGTCGAAACGTCGAGAGAATACAATTTCAAGTTGATTATAGCGAAGGTAATCATAACATTATAATGTAGTTATAATGTATAGGAGTTTGTTTATTTGTCTTCACCTGTTTATATTTGCAACAAACAACAACAGAAAAGAGCTGGTGGACTTTATGTCTTTCCACTGCTGGCCATCGATAGGACTTGAAAACTATTACTCTAATTAAGGGAAATAAGGCTCCACCTACACCAGGTGTCACGCTGAGCCTGCACAAATCAAACCGCTCCAGTCAATGTCAGTTACCTCTTTTCAAGAAGAATAGTTGCATGCTATAGTGTGCTTGCTAATGTTATACTATACTAATGTACTATATTAATGTCATACTATACTAATGTACTATACTAATGTCATACTATACTAATGTATACTACTGTACTATATTAATGTCATACTATACTAATGTACTATACTAATGTACTATACTAATGTCATAATAATAATACTAATGTCATACTATACTAATGTCTATATTAATGTCAACTATGCTATACTATTATTAATGTTATGCTATAATTTACTATATTAATGTTAGGCTATACTAATGTACTATATTATTGTCAAACTATGCTATACTATTGTTATACTGTTGATGAAGAGAGCCAACAAGAGCTACCAATAAGCTGCGGTAGTTTGGTCTAGGACTCATCTCTGTTGATGAAGAGAGCCAACAAGAGCTACCAATAAGCTGCAGTAGTTTGGTCTAGGACTCAGCTCTGTTGTTGAAGAGAGCCAACAAGAGCTACCAATAAGCTGCAGTAGTTTGGTCTAGGACTCGGCTCTGTTGTTGAAGAGAGCCAACAAGAGCTATGTCGCTATGTCTACAACAATACAGCAAAGAAATCCATCCAGGAGCGCCTCTTTGCTCAAGAGCAAAGGAAGTCAGAGTGATTCCTGGCAAGCACAGCTGCTTGCCTCTGAAAAAGGAACTTCCAGAAACAGTAGCAAAAGCCAGCAAGACCCCGTTCATGAAGGCAGTTACGATTGTCAGACATAAAATAAATAAAATTAAAGAATTTACTTTACTTTTTCTCGCTTGCCCCGCCCAACAGGAAGTAAAGTTGTATAACTATTTAAAATCAGTAGAGCTGTCTATTGGCCATGTGCTTGCACATGTTTGTGTCAAGGTGCTAATCAAAGGCCTCCCTTGGCGCAGAAAATTTGTAGGTGCTTAAGAAAGAAAGGCACTCTCACCGGGTCAAGGTCATTGGCAGGCAGTTCAACCTCGTGCAATGCAGGGTCAAAGTCCTCATGTTTGCTTATCATGGACTTGTCTCAACACGTGTTTTTCCCTATTTTAGAAGTTGCCATGCACTTGTTATGTTTGAACTTTGCTCCTAACCCGTGTGTGTATGTATGTGTGTGTGTGTGGGGGGGGGGGGGGGGGGATCATCTTGTAAACCTCACGTCAACATGCTCTACACCACACCCACCTACAGGGCAATCAAGGTCCTTCTGGTAAGCAAGGGCTTGAGGGGAAACAGGGCGTGGCTAGTGTAGACGGACATGATGGCATCCCTGGTGTGAAAGGGGCGGGAGGGAGCCCTGGACTCAGGGGGAGTGTCGGCAGCCCGGGATTTAAGGGACAGGATGGCAAAATAGGTAATTGTAATATATAATGTTACCTGCTGTCTTTAACCCCCTCTTGTCTTGAAATTCAGGAATGGTGGGGGAACGAGGGGAACCTGGCAACCATGGACCACAAGGGGAAAGTGGGTTCACAGGAGAAACGGGAGCTCCAGGATTAGATGGTGCTCTGGGGCCACGAGGGGCAGAAGGACACATAGGGAAACAGGGGGACAGAGGGCATGGGAACAGCGAGATCTTCACCCTCCATAGCTTCAACCATTCTGTTCCAGTGTGCCCTTTACATTCCTCTCTGCTGTGGGATGGCTACAGCCTCTCGTCCATCTCCCGTGGAATCCAACCACCTCCTCTCTCTAAACCTTCCTCCTGTGCAAGGCAATTCTCAGTTCTGACGACACTCAGTGGGATGGGTCCGGATAAAGATTCTGTGTCTATCTGGTATGCTGCAACGCACACAGTCACGCCTTCAGGGGAAGTAGGAGGGGCTGATGAGGTGTCGAGGTGTGCCGTGTGCGAGATAGACGGTTCTCTGTTGACTGTGCACTCCTTGAGCACCAAGACCCCTCCTTGTCCGTCCAGATGGGAGAGCTTGTGGAATGGGTTCACCCTCGTCTCGGAAACAGGCGTAAGTCTCTAGAATATTTCCATCCATTTCAGGCATATATCTTTAGAATATCGCCAGGCTTCCAATATTTATGGTGATGTCATCATTACAACATGGTGACGTCACACACACACAACTGATAATTGCATTAGGAATGCCTGTGTGGATTGCAAGCGTACGGGATATTTTTGAGGATGTTAATATTTATGGGTTCCCGGTTAGAATCTACTCTGAGAAACATGAAGCAGTTGTACATCATGGGTGTGGTTTCTACTAGAAGTGATGCAATCCACCAATATTTCACCCACAAATTCCTCTTTAGTCACTTCAGATATTTAAGCTTTCGGAAATATCCATCTATACAATGAATCAATGAATATATAATTAGCACCAAAGCTCAAATTTTTGGTCGTAATAATAACATAATTGGCATATTTGTTCATATTTCTATATTCTTCAAACAGTTTGACCACCCGGGATCCTGCCAGGTGCACTTTGACCTTCATAGACCAATAATTTCGTGTAGCTCCAAGACAGGTTTGTGCAAGCGAGTAGAGGAAACACAGGACCAACAGAAGGAGGATTGGCTGATGGCCATTGACCACATGGTCAGAGGACACAAAGCGATAGCATCAAGAGAAGAGGCTCTAGTGAATGTTAGTCGATGTCAAGTTTGTTTTAAGTAGGCATTGACAACAGAACCAAATAGGTATATAGAGTTTGTATGTATGTCGATGTTATGCAATTGATATGTAAAAAGGGTTGCTTTTTTATTCATTTTGCCTCACGATTTTAGTGTTGTATGTATGTATGTAGGCCAGTAGGAATCATTTAAGCCATTATTAATAGGTGAGCTCATGTGCTTTTCCCTCATAAGTCATACTAAAGAGGTGTGTTGTAAAAGGGGCAGTACCTAGGACGACGTGATGATTATGTAACTACCATGTGGACTCCTGTGAGTGACAAGGATTTGAAAGGGGGTGACAAGTTCTGTTAATGGTGGAGGAGAAAGTGCTTGAATATGAGGGGCAGTGGGGAGAGAAACCTTGTCATGGCTTCAGGTCAATTTTGGAGCTCTATAGATTCTGCACACTTTACTGTATGAACTTGATATGTAGCTAAAAAAATAGGTCTCTCTGTGTGCTCTCTTTTGATACTGCAAGATGTTGGATATCTATAACTATGCCAAAGTTAATGCAGCCAAAGTGGGGTACCTCTAAACCCGAGTACGTAATTTTGCAACAGTTATTCTAGCCCTAGCGCTCCTTGGAAAGTGCTAACAGCCAAGAGGAAGCCTTACTCTATACAATGAGTGTTTTCTCTAAATACGAGTGAGTGGTCCAGCATGAGCAAAGAATTCTGTCTTGACCCATCAAACTTTTAAGTGCACGCTTGACTTTTACTCGCATTTTAGTGACTAATGAAAAATGGAGAATGGGTTCTTAACCACAGAAATGAACACTTTCCACGAGCCACAACTGTTGCAAAATCAGACATATTTTTGGGGAGGTACCACTTATAGCTGCAGTAATGTTGGCATAGATAAACCTATCCAATATTTTTAGTATCAAGAGAGCACACTGAGAGACCTATTATGTATCAAGTCAAGTGTGCAGAATCCACCATTTTTTTGTGCTTCCTATTTTGTGGTGTAGTCTCCCCTTAAAATACAATGACCTGACTTTTGTAAAGGGTTTGCATAACTAGGAGGCTCTAACACGACCCTGGAGAAGTTGGATTACGTGCTATTTTATATAGCGAAGAATATGAGTTGGAAACAAAGAATGGGATAATGTTTAACCGTCACGGGGGGGGAGGTTCCCCATCCCAAAGGAGAGCCTTCTAGATCTGCCAATAAAACTTATTATTACTAGTAAAGAACACAAGGCATTGAATGGTGAGCAAATATGCAATGAAGAAGGGAAGGGGGGGACCATCAGTTACTAATGCCCTATGGGTCAAAACTTGAAATCGTAGCCTAGTTAGACGGTTAGACGGCATTACTTGAGCCATTATCCTAGTCCTGACAGCTCAACTCCCAATACAGTATTGATCTATACATTGTTGACGTCATCATGATGCAATGCTTGTGATATGGGGGGGGGGCCAAGAATTGTATATATTGACGTGTTCCTTAGCTGGGGTGTGGCTGAACAACCTGATGCCCTGCAACATAATGGGATGGCACATTTTTTAAACAAGCAATGTGGAAGTACAGATGCGAGAGAGAAAAAGAACTCTGAAGAACTTGGAAGCAGCTTCCCTTGAAGATTAAAGCACACTACACTAAGAGTGAGCTCATCGGGCAGTGCTTCCTGCAGGGATTTTCAGAGTACTAAAGGGAAGACCATGCAGAAGTGAACAAGAACTTGTTAAAGTGATTGTTCATGCTCTTGACACTGTTTGGCATACTCTCCACATCTCATCCTATCGAGTGTATGCATCAAACATCCCTCCTATATAACACCAACTATACATCCGTTCTCTCTGTCCATGGATACAGCCTGTTCCATGCTTTGTTTGGCATTGATAACTGCCAACCTACACTTATCAGGGAGTATGCACTCGACTGACCCACTTTTAAAAATGGTGGATAGCTAAATTAACCATAAAAACCAAAGAATCCATAAGAGAGCTGGAACAGAGGGAGACACATAACAGGCCCGGAGGAAGCTAAAAATTATTGGTAGGGCCAAAATGGGTTACGAAGCCAAGGGTATAATACAATGCCTTGTTTTGGGGTAAAGAATAAAGTCTGTATATACATGAATGAAAAACAAAACTTATTAAAATTTCCCAAGCATCTTTCTCCTGTTATCGCACTCGCCAACAAATTCACTAGCTATATCTATCTTACTAAGAGAATCTGTATGTTCCTTGTGTACATGCAGTACCATTAGATTATTTAATCTTTTCTGTGTCATGGAGCTACGAAGGTAATTTTTCACTCTTCGTAGGGCACTAAAAGAACGTTCTGAAGTAGCATTTGTTGCTGGCATTACCAACAGGAGTTGCATGATGTGGCATACTTGGCTGAGTAGCTCTCTTTGGCCTGCACTGAGGGATTGAAAGTAGTCCCTGATATCAAATATCGTAACATCAGCCCCATTTCCTTCAGAAGTACGTTCAAAATCAATAGGAAAGGTAAGAAGTTGAGAAGTTAGGAGAACTTGGTTGAAATCATCTTTATAAAATGAGCAAACAAATTCAATTTCATCTTCAAAAGCTTCCTTTTAGCTGCTTTTCTCAAAAGCTTCTCCAGGTTGCAGTAAACATTGTAACCAGGTTGTTCAAAGCGACTCTTCAAGCAATTTGTGATGTTGTCAATAGCTTCATAGTATTGCTGTCGAAAATAGAGCTTAGCAGACGTGAAAATCACCACTAGATTCCCCAATTTCATAACGCTGTGGTGTCTTCCATTGATGTGGAAGCTGTGGATCACTCACATCCACTAATTGAGCAAATTTGTTAACTTTCTCCCAAAAACAATCATACAGTTGTTCTGTACGAAATGAATTTAGAGTATCAATTCTTGCCAATATGCTGACCTTCTGCAGCAGATATGGTCTTCTTCTGTAATGCTGCACTCAGGTTGTCTGTATGTCAAAAAGCATTTCACCCAAGTGCATTTAACCCAAACACCAAAAAGGAAGTCAAAAGATTTCATCCGTAAAGAAACTCCAATAATTCTGCCTTTGTTTCAGTATCCCTCGCTGCTTCATCCCAGTTGACTGTAGGACAGAGTAATTGTTGATGATACTGTCCAGGGAATCAGCCTTTACAGTCCACCTAGTGGGACAAAGTACTATAATGCCTGCTGATGTAGTCATATCACTAGCTTGCTTCAAGTCTCGAAATAGACATTCACGCTTAGGTGAGAATTTAATTAACTTTGTGATTTCATATGTCACATCAAGTGCATCTCGCATGAGCTTCGTCTGTTTTACTGAATCACTTACTGCTAGATTAATAGAGTGTCCATATCAGTGGGTAAAAACTGCATGGGGTTCCAGATCAAGGATCCTTTTTGCGACACCAGATTTTTCTCCCTTCATGGTGCTATATCCATCATAGCACTGGCCCCGAAGCTTACATAAGAGCCTAACCATGGAATCCTTAATAAGTGTTTCGGCATTAATACGTGGAACTTAGTATAAGCCTATGAATTCTTCAAAAACCTCGAACCCTTCATTAACGTGACGGAAAACAATGGCATCGATCATAACAGTGAGGAAAGGGAACTGTTGAAGTAAAGCTGTAATTTTTCTGAGAATATTATTAGCCATAACACCAAGAATGTCATTCTGAATTTGATGTGAAGTACATTTGCAAGACTTGCGATTCAACCATTCTATCATTTCAGTATATATCACCTTCACCATTTATCGAAGAAAATTTCCATCTCGTTCATCCCCATCACCTCTCAGAGCTGTTTTGCGATTGTACTCTCTTTCTTTGGCATGTTGTTTTACAAGTTGCTCCCCAACATCCTTTGTCGTAGCTGGAATTCTGATGACTACATAAACTGCTTCTCGATGATAGTCACTTAGTTGATTTTTTTTAGAATAAACTGGTTGCATTTTTCCAATTACAAAGTCCTGTGGATGTCTGTATAATGAAGATTTAGTGATCTACTAAATTATACACACACACACCAAAACTATTGAGAGATACTTACAAAGGCTGATGCAGCTTTAGAAGACCTCATTTTCAGCCTGTCACACAAGTGTGGCAGTAAACAACATCTTTTAACTCATCGTAGTGTAGAAATGGCCATTGCTTGAACCAATTGGATTGAAATCACCGACAAACAATACTCTTCACCCCAAAAGATCGCTTTGGGAATTTAAAATTAGTGGGCTGGTGAGGAGCAGTAGGAAGTTCTGGGACCTCAGTGAAACTTGAAGGAGCAGCCATTGCAACAAGAGCACATGGTACAGCACATGACCATATTCTAGAACTAGCTGGCATCCTAGTGATTGCATGCCAGCTGGCACATTAATTTACAAGAAATTAACAAGGCTGGCTGTTAATTAGTTTGCATGCTTCACAAACTTTGGGAGTGTAGTAATACATGACATTCTGAGAGTTTTTGATGCATGCACTGGCTACTCTAAAAATTCAAACTCAAGGTCAGCAAAATATTAATTGAAGTAAAGAGCCAAATATTGGTAGTGCCAAAGCCCTACCTGCCCTATAGGCTCCTGGGCCTGCGCATAATGTAAGAGATGGATACTGGGGTAGATTTTAGAAGATGGATACTGGGGTAGATTTTAGAAGATGGATTTCAAGGGATTATTTTGGTTTTCTACCTTAGCAGCAAGACCCACAGACAAGGAGTCCTAATAGTGGCCAAAACCACTATTTAGGCACAAGAAGCCACCTTTATGAGTTTCAACTGAGATATCAACTTTGTTGGGTGTGGGGGTTTTTTTTTGGGGGGGAGGGTTGCCGTGCGATTTAAAAAGTAGGTGAAGCAACAGACGGAGGTGCTAACATACTCCCTGAAGTTATTATAATTATGTGCAGGCTGGCAGTTCTTCTGGTTGTAAGGTAGTATACAAACATCACAGGAAATGGATGTGGCCAATCAATCCACGATAGTAAATTACCTGATAGACCAACTTCCAATATCAGGAAGTGTCCTGGTACAGTAGACCCTCACATATCCGAACAGGAGGCCATTCGGATATGCAAAAAGTTCGGATATGCAAAAAACCACAAATAATTATAAATGCATGAATGTAATTAAAATGCTGAATCACGTTGGAACTATTTTCAATATCCTTTTAACTGCAGGTCCTTGGGATTAAGAAGCTCACTTCCAAGAAGCTCACTTCCTGGTACTAGAAGGATTTAGGTCCTCAGTAACTGGCATATTGTTTTACATACATATTTTTTCATATTACTGTATATATATTCATAATGTTGTATTTTCTCTGAGCAATAGTCCACCGAGTGCCTTGGGGCTTTCTCCCTTTTGTGAACGAACCACAGATATAAAGCATTTTCTAGTTGTTCGTCTTTAGCAAGGCGCATGACTTTTTGCGAGCTGAACTTATCCCCCGACAGTCAAGGTTGCCTGCGAACTCTCGAAGTTTGGCTTCGTTCTTTTTTATCTCCGTTATTGTCAACTTCCCTACGCCTGACTCTTCCGCTAGTCCGGCTTGACTGGCTCCATTTGATATCTTGCTTAGAATGGCTATCTTTGACTCGATCGACAAAACTTTTTTCTGGCCAAAGCGAGCGAACTAATTTCCACGTGTAATCGGATCGACGACCGTTACCAGGTTTATTATTTAATCAGGAGTTCGGATAACCGAGCGTTCGGATAATCGAGGGTCGGATATGCGAGGGTCTACTGTATTTGGCTCTGAGCTGCTGACCTAAAAATGGCAGAGTCCTCCCATCCTCTAGGCTATCAGTGTGAGTTTATAGACACAGTCCATGGAAACTTCTATTGTATGAAGTGTTCCCTGGTGGCTAGGAGGCTGACCTTAGCCAGTTGCTGTGGGGAGAGCTACTGTCATGCCTGCATAGCTGACATCCAGCAGCAAGACATACCTTGCAAAGAATGTGGACAGCAAAACTTTACCACCATAAAGCCTCTCAAATATCAACGACAAATGGACGGTCTCAAAGTCTACTGCAGCATGAGGAGGGAGGGATGTGACTGGTCAGGGACGCTGGGTCAGCTGGATGCTCACTTGGATCCTGAACAGAACCACTGCCAGTATGTGGATATCAAATGTCCTCTCCATTGTGAGTACACCATCCCCAGGAATAAGGTGGTGCAGCATGTCGCCAGTGAGTGTGGCAAGAGAGACCATGTGTGCCAGTACTGTGGCTTCAGAGACACCTATGAGGTGGTGGTAGACACACACTGGACACAGTGCATCTTCTTCCCCCTACAGTGCCCCAATTTCTGTGGGGTGACTTGCGAGCGTGATGTCATGGGGGATCACATGAGCATGTGCCGTCTAGAGGAAGTGGCATGTGAGTTCAGTGGTGTGGGATGTAGCAGGAAGTTCAGACGAGAGGACCAGGAGGAGCACACCAGGAAGAACAATCAGCTGCATCTTACCATGACTGCTTCTGCAGCAGTGAAGATGAACAAGCAACTCCAACAAAAGCTGCAACAACAAGAGCAGAAGCTGCAACAACAGGAGCAGAAGCTGCAAGAACTGGAGAATAGACATGAACAGAAATCTCAGGAACAGGAGATAGAATTTAAAAATAAATTTAAAGAACAGGAAAAGAGATGTCAAGAACAGGAACAGAAATTTCAAGAACAGGAACAGAAATTTCAAGAACAGGAATGTAAATTTCAAGAAGAAATGCGTAAAACTGAAAAGGAACTTGAACGCAATATGCATGAACAAGTGCAGAAAGTTGAGAATTTTATTGAGCAGCTGGAGCTGAAGTTTCATAGCTTATTACAAGAGCGAGACAAGAGATTTGTCAAGTTGCAAGAGAGAACAGACGAGAATGAAGTGGCAGTTAAGGAAGTCGAAAATTTTATTAGCTTAAAGCGAACATTTTCAATGGAAAACTTCAGCAAAGAAAGAGAGAAAGACAAGAGCAGCGATTGGAAGAGTCCAGCCATGTATACCCATGTGCGTGGGTACAAGTTCTGCGTAGGCATAGATGCTAATGGCTATGGTAGTTGCCATGGGCAGGCTATGAGAATCGAGGTTTGGGCCATGCAAGGAGAGTACGACCATCAGTTGAAGTGGCCGACTCAGGCAAGCTTCACTATAGAGCTACTCAACCAACATGGAGGAGAGAATATAATACACATTCTTACAAAAGTAGAGTGGGACAAACCTGCAGGACCTTATCAATGCTTATGCAGTTTTGGACGTCGCATTAATGAAATGAATTGGGTCTTCATTGAACACTCGAAACTTGAAGACTTCTTAGCTAATGACGTACTTTATTTTTGGTTTAGCAACATTGAAGTTACATGTGATGTGCACTCGTACACTATGAACCATTAGGGCACATGTATTATTTAAAGCTCTCATGCCTCTCCTTGCTGTATATTCAAGTCACATATGATGTGCACTCGCACACTAGGAACCATTGGGGCACATGTATTATTTAAAGCTCTCATTCCTCACCTTGCTGTATATTCAAGTCACATATGATGTGCACTTGTACACTAGGAACCATTAGGGCACATGTATTATTTAAAGCTCTCATTCCTCTCCTTGCTGTATATTCAAGTCACACGTAATGTGCACACACACTGAACTATTAGTGGACATGTCTCTAGTGAAGCTCTCATTCCTCGTGTTGCTATGGCATATCACTCTATTGGGTTTTGTTATACCTAATTGTATAGACTATAATAACTGTGCACTGAACCAATTCATAAATGTGTGTGTGTGTATATACGTGCTTCCTTGTCTAAGTAGGTCCATCTGTTTTTATCTGTACGACTGCTTGTTATGCTTATTACCCGGATCCCAGGAGGAACTGGGTCAAACTTCGTGTGGCCTCTATATAGGGACCACCCAGAGAAACTTTGTGTGACCTATAGGGACCACCCAAGGAAGGTTGTAAGCCAAAAAATATTTGGGTATTTCCCTTGGGGGGGATGGAGAAAGTGGCTCAATTTGCCATTGATGGCAGCCATTTTATTTAGTGATTACTATATATGTGTTTATCACATTCCCGACTATAGCACATAAATAACAAGATGGCCACATAACAGAAAGTTAGAGCTCACATAATGCAAACAGTTTACTAGCGAGGCTGCCGACCTAACAACAAAATAAGTAGCCCTAATAGTTCAGGTGCTTAAGCACTGCTTTAGACCTTGCTTCAGCTACTGAGTGCTTAGATCCTCTAGCCCAGGCAGTGGCGGAGAAAACAGGTGGGCAGGGGGGGCTCTGGCCCCCCCCATTTTTTGTCAATGTCAACATGTTTAGTTTGATCATTCACGAACTGCCTTGTGTAATTACAGATATAACTATGCAAGTTATGTAGGCAGACTGCAAAGAACATACACTAGATATACTAGATGTTCATGGTTTAATTAGTGCACTGAGGTGCCTATATAAACTGACTTGTGCATGTTATTACCATAATCATTAGTGCACTGAGGCTCCTGAGGCTCCTACACTGACACTTGACTTGTGCATATTATAATGCCAATTAACCAACTTGCAAGCTCAGCATCTAGACCACATGGGCATATAGCATTATAACCAGCTACATTATTATCTAGATACCAAGTTGATTTGTAGGCCCATACTGATAGCTACATTATGTCTAAGCGACAAGCCTCACTGAAAAGTTAGTCCAGTAAAGCTAAAAAAGCAAAAGAAAAATGAGGAACTGGAAGATAGTTCAGAAGCCAGTGATTGTGATGAATCTGAAGCAATGGTTGTCCTTGGTAGTGATGAAAAAGGAGATGCTCAACATGGAAGTACAGAAAATGTAGAGCAGCATTCAAGTGAGATAAACTCAAACACTCCTATCTTACCAACCCCCAATTATGCTGAAACTTCAAATCAGTGCATGTCACAATGTTGTAGTATCGATATAGAGGCTTTTCAACCAGTTGATAAGCCAACACTAGCACTACTGGTATCTAAACAGAGAAATTTTCAACCAAAGTGGTATAAAGAGTTTCCTTGGCTTAGTATGTGCATTACACAAAAGATGTCTTTATTGTCGTTATAGCAAAAAGCATGGTTTACTTTCATTCAGTAAAATGGGGGACAGTCTTTTATTAAATCAGGATTCCAGAATTGGAAAAAAGCCTTGGAAAAGTTCAGAGGACATGAAGTTTCGCATACTCATAGAGAAGCAAAATTAAAATGGATAGCTCGTGCCAACAATTGTGAGCCAGCTGAGCTGCCACATGCAACAACTTAACCCGAAGAGAAGGACTGCTAATGCCATAAGATATCTTACTCGGCTATAAGAGGCCATACTGAATCAGAAGGTAACTTACAACAGCTTCTGCTGGTTTGGAGTGAGAATAATGAAGCTATAAAAAACTGGATCAAAGAAAACCGATTCACTAGTCATCAGTCAGTTAATAAACAAATTTCTACTCTAGGGCAGACACTACTTCGAACCCTTTTAAAGAAAATGAAAAGCAGTATGGTTCTCAGTAATAGATGATGAGGCAACCGATGTTATCAACAGTCAACAGCTCGATTTGTCCATCCGCTGGGTGAATACTGACTATGAAGTATATACGAGAAGATTCAATTGGCTTATTTAGGGTTCCTGACAATAGAGCAGAGACTCTTTTCACAGTAATCAAAGATCTACTGATTCGATGCAGCCTCCCATTATCATTATGTTGAGGACAGGCCTATGATGGAGCTGCCAACATGCAAGGAAGAAAATCTGGTGTGGTAACTAGTTAGATATGTAGTATCATCCACACACAATATTCCATTTAGCGACCTTTAGTTAGATATGTAATATCATCCACACACAATATTCCATTTAGCGATCTTACCTAATTGACGACCCTTACCTTGCCTCAGTTATTGCTATCATCATATGACTTGCACACTGATTATTGGTCCAGTTCAATCTTGTTCTATGACGGCGCATAGCGCTTCTCTATGATAGCAATAACCGATTAGCTGGAGTAGCTAGCTCAGTACACCTCACCAGCAGAGCAGCTGGCTGGAGGGAAGCTAGTTTCTGAGGCGATTCCATTCAACGCCCACCCCACATGGCAGTCAGATGTCCCAAAGCCGACTGCCCCTACTCCATTCCGGAGGGAACCGACCCTGCCGTGATAGTAGCACTGCTAGATGCCCATGTCAAGATCGACCACAACCAGGCTGGCTCAATGAAGCCAAAGCCCGTCGACCGCCCGCTGATTGCAGCGGGGGAGACATCTGAAGGGTGGCAGTATTTCAAGGCCAGATGGAGGACATACTCCAGGGCATCCAAACTCACCGGAACCGACATAGGCATCCAACTACTGGAGTGTCTGGAACCGAACCTGCGACGTGACCTCACCAGAACCACCAAGGGCCCAACGCCCATTGAGGAGAGACCGGAAGCCGAGCTCCTGGCAGCCATCAAAGCCATGGCTGTGGTAGAGGACAATTACATGGTCGCCACATTCGCATTCGCCCGCACAACGCAAGACAGAGGCGAGTCGTTCAGGTCCTTCGCATCGCGATTGAGGGGCGTGGCAGAGACGTGCGAGTTCCACGAACGGTGCACCAATTGCGGCCACACAGTCGACCACAGTGAGAGCAGGGTGTCGGACCAGCTGTGCATCGGCATGGCTGATCCCGACATCCAAGAGGACCTCATGGAGGAGGCCACCAAACGGATGACCGTCGAACAGACCCTGCGCTTTGTCGAGAAGAAAGCCACAGGGAAACGGGCCGCCATTGCGCTGAAGGCACCCACAACTCCATCCGCCAATGCCCTGGACGAGGGGGCTGACCGGGAGGAGGCGGTGAATAGCGGGTACAAACGGCAACAGCAACAGCGCCCACAGAACCACAGCGTACCAATACCCTTGACCAACAGACCCCAAGCTACCCCGCCCAAAACCACGGACAAGGGGACATGCAACTTCTGCGGCCGACAAGGGCACGGCACCTCACCCAGGACGGCCATCAGGAAGGCACAGTGCCCAGCATATGGCAAGACATGCCAGTCATGCGGCCGCCCCAACCACTTCTCAAAACTGTGCTGGCAGACCATGGAGCTGGGGAACTCAATAAACGAAACGGTCCATGATATGACAGAGGGCGCACTGCACCACCAGACATGGAATCAGACATCTGGGTCATGGACCCAGCGCCGATCGCCACCACAGCCAACCCTGACGGTCGCAATCACCACGAACCGAGCCGACTACCGAGCACACGGCCATACCCTCAGGAAGGAGGGCTCCAACCAATCCGCAACAGCACTGGCGGATACGGGATGCCAGAGCTGTCTGGCTGGCCCCCGACTCATGAGAAGCCTTGGTCTGGAAAAGAGAGACCTGATACCGGCATCACTCACAATGAGATCGGCGAGTGGCAACCAACTCCCCATCATCGGAGCGGCGCTGACGAGGATCAGACTGACCCAGTCGGGCAGGGAGACACGGCAGATGGTATACATCAGCCCTATAGCAACCAAACTGTACCTGAGCCTGTCGACCTGCACCGACCTGGGGTTGATCCGGAACGACTTTCCACGGGGCCAATCAACCGCATCCATCCAGGACAAGCAGGCCAAGGGAGCAACCAAACCCAGTTTGCCTGCAGAGCCCCCCAAATGCAGTCAGCCTGAGCTCAAACCAGCCACAGCCAGACCGTGCCATTGCCCAGACAGGGCACCACCTCCACAGCGGCCAACCACACTGCCATACCCCGCCACGGAGGAGAACCGAGAGAAGTTGGAGAAGTACCTACTCGAGATGTATTCGTCCAGCACTTTCAACATCTGCGAACACCAGACTTTGCCGATGATGTCTGGCCCACCTCTCGCCCTCAACATAGACCCAACAGCCACCCCAAAACCCTGCCACACCCCGATCCCGATACCGATCCACTGGCAGGAGGAGGTGAAGAGGGGACTGGACAGGGACATCCGCCTCGGTGTGATTGAGAAGGTCCCCCTGGGCACACCCGTCACTTGGTGCCACCGAATGGTGATATGCACCAAGAAGAACGGGTCGCTCAGGAGGACCATAGACTTCCAACCCCTGAACAAACATGCCACGCGAGAGACGCACCACTGTCCGTCCCCCTTCCACCAGGCCAGAGCCATTCCACGCGGAACCAAAAAGACCATTTTCGACGCGTGGAATGGCTACCACTCCGTAGCACTGAGGGAAGAAGATAGACACTTCACCACATTCATAACTCCGTGGGGGAGATACCGATATATGACGGCACCACAGGGCTACATCGCCTCCGGTGACGCTTATACATCCCGCTACGACGCCCTCGTCGCCCACGTGATGTCGAAGACCAAGTGTGTAGACGACGCGCTCCTCTGGTCTTCAGACATCACGGAGGCATTCCATCAGGCAACCGAGTGGCTCGACATTTGCGCACGGAACGGCATCACCCTCAACCCGGCCAAGTTTCTCTTCGCCAAGGACAAGGTCGAATTCGCCGGATTCACCGTGACACCCACCGAGGTCCGCCCAGCAGACAAATTCACGGCGGCCATCAGAGACTTCCCAACCCCAACGAGCATCACCGATGTGAGGGCATGGTTCGGTCTGGTAAATCAAGTCTCATACTCTTTTGCCATGACCGCAGCCATGCTCCCCTTCCGTGAGCTGTTGAAACCATCCACCCCGTTCGAATGGACAGACAAGCTGTCAGACGCCCTCACTACATCAAAGGATCACATATGCAGCAGCATCCGAGCAGGCGTCGAAATATTCGACAAGGGGCGACCCACATGCCTTGCAACAGACTGGAGCAAGAACGGGATCGGCTTCTGGCTAACGCAAAAACACTGCAAGTGCCAGTCGTCCGACCCATTCTGCTGCCGGGAGGGATGGCGAGTGACACTAGTGGGGTCCCGATTCACCCACGCGGCCGAATCACGGTACGCACCAGTGGAGGGCGAGGCACTGGCGGTGGCAGATGCCCTCGACCGAACACGGCACTTCGTCCTCGGGTGCAGCGATCTAGTCGTAGCAGTGGATCACAAGCCACTGCTCAGACTATTCGGCGATCGCTGCCTCGAGGACATCCCGAACCCTCGCCTCAGGAATCTGAAGGAGCGAACACTACGCTACCGATTCAGGATGGCCTACATCCCGGGCACACGCAACCAGACCAGCGATGCCCTGTCTCGCCATCCATCCGGGCCGAGATCACCGGTTAGACTACACCTCCAGGACGACGTCCAGTCACCAAGCAGCAACTGCCATGGCGGGCCCAGCACCCCACCCAACACTGTGCACTGCTCGACCTGCACGCTTCAAGAGGGAGATGGTCTCCCCATCGCGTTGTGCAGCGCCCTCTCAGCAACACCGATTGGCTGGGAGCAGTTGCAAATCGCCACAACAGAAGACCCAACGATGCAGGACCTCATGGCAGCAATCGAGGAAGGGCCACCAAGCGCCAAAGACCTACTCCCGCCAAGCATCCAAGCATACTTCAACATCCTAGGCGACCTAACCATCATTGACGACGTGGTGTGTTACGGGGACCGAATCGTCATCCCCCAATCACTCAGACAACAGTGCCTGCAAGCCCTCCACGCTGCACACCAGGGCACGAGTGGGATGATGGCCCGAGCAGCATCGTCTATGTATTGGCCAGGCATGACGTCGGACATCAATACGACCCGCGCCCACTGCACAGAATGCAACGGGAACGCCCCATCCCAACCTCACCTGCCCCCAACGACTCCCGAGGTACCTGACCGCCCGTTCGGTTCAATATGTGCCGACTACTTCCACCACGCCGGATCCTGCTATCTGGTGGTGGTGGACCGATTCTCGGGCTGGCCCATAGTCGCCCCAGCCACCGGGGGAGCAGCAGGTCTGACTGCCGTACTAAGAGAGACATTCGCCTCCTTCGGCATACCCGATACCATCACCACAGATGGCGGGCCGGAATTCACTGCCCACTTAACAGCAGAATTCCTAACCGACTGGGGGGTGCAACACAGGCTGTGCTCAGCATACCACCCACACTCAAACAACAGGGCCGAGACCGCTGTCAAGACGATGAAACGCCTGATAACCGGCAACACTGGCCCAGGAGGGACCCTCAAGTCCTCCTTCTTCAAGGCCCTGCTGACATACCGCAACGCCCCAAGTCCAGACACCAAGATGTCACCGGCGATGTGTGTCCTTGGCCGACCCACAAGAGACCTGCTACCCATTCTACCACACAAACTTCAAGTACCCCAGGATGACCCCTCGGAAAAGCAACGCCAAGCTGCGATGAGGAAGCGACAGTCCTTGGCACACGGAAGGTGGACAGAACATACTGGAGGCCTCTCACCACTCCGGTGTGGGGACCGGGTCCATGTCCAAAACCAGCACGGCCACCACCCAGGCAAATGGGACCACACCGGTGTGGTAACAGAAGTGCTCCAGTACCACCAATACACCGTCAGGATGGATGGCAACGGCCGGCTGACTACCCGCAACCGCCGCCACCTGAGAAGAAACAGCACCCCACAACTGTCACCCGATGACGCACTCCGGACCCGCCTAGCTGGCATACCGCCACGGCAAAACCAACCAGTGGCTACCACGCCACCACCACCACCACCACCCACACCACCGACGCCGCCAGCACCAGTGACTCTGCCGCCGCCGGCATCTCGCCAACCTACCACACCTGGCACACCACAGGCACCACCCCCGGCTCAACACCAGGCTCCGAATAAACTGCAATTCTCGCCCCCACCTTCACAGGCAGGGGGAAGATCGTACGCCTCGATTGCTGGGACACCGCCAACCCTCCAACTCCCACCACCCAAGCCCCACGACAGCCCAACGATAGGACCCATGGCACCATGGAACAGACCACCCATCCAACCGCCGCCACTTCGCCGGAGCACCAGGATCAAGGTCCCGGTAGACAGATACGGACAATGATGGACGATGATACCACAGAATTTTCAGTTCCCCTACAGTGAACTTGGGGGGAGATAGTTAGATATGTAGTATCATCCACACACAATATTCCATTTAGCGACCTTTAGTTAGATATGTAATATCATCCACACACAATATTCCATTTAGCGATCTTACCTAATTGACGACCCTTACCTTGCCTCAGTTATTGCTATCATCATATGACTTGCACACTGATTATTGGTCCAGTTCAATCTTGTTCTATGACGGCGCATAGCGCTTCTCTAGTAACAAGGTTTAGAAATGAATAATCTTCTGCAATTGCACTGCATTGTTGTGCACATTCATGGAATCTTTATCTTTGCTTACAGGATGTTGGAAGGAAGCTTGCATGTATCAGAGATGGTCTCGAAACAGTGAAGGAAATAAACAAGCTCATTCGTCTATCTCTGAAACGACAACATCTCTTTTCATTGAAGTTACAGGAGACAAGTGGAGGTATTAGTCTGAAGCCATTATGTCCTACCATATGGACAGCAAGAAAATAGAAGCCATTCTCAAATACTACACTCTATTGTTAGAGGCATTGGAGGAAATTAATTCAACAACACATGATGAATATGGTTTAAAGGCTGCTGGTTTGATGCACTTTTTGGAAAAATTCAGCACTTTATTTGGTCTCCAACTCAGTCACTTTTTATTTAGTGAAACAGAGCAAGTTTCTTTCATAGCTTTGCACGAACCACTCTGCTGTTGATGCTGCCAAGATATTCTTCAAACGAAACAGGACAGATGAAAATTTCGACAGGTTTTATGACAAGTGTGTCACTATTGCTGAAAAGTTCAATATTGGCTAACCAGAATTACCTCGTTACAGAAGGCATCCTCCACGTTTTGAAAGTGGGAGAGGACCACACCTTTTTATGTCTGCAAAGGTAAGCTTTCGGCAAATGTTCTTTGAAGCATGTGACCTGCTCTATGGTGAGTTGGAAGACAGGTTTAGTAAACTACATTTTCCATCAATCCTGGCAATTGAAAAAAACTCTTGTAAGTGCAGCAAATGGTAATGATTATGAAGACAGCATGGAAGAGCTCAAGAAATCTTTCTACAAAGAATTAGATGATGTCAATATGTCAGACTTAGCCAACTCTTACAAGATGTTGTCCAGCAAGGTAGCCCTGAAGTGAAGAAAGTCACTTCTGTACAGACGATCTGTGATGTAATGAACAAGAAAAACATTTTCAAAACAATGCTACCAACTGTGCATCAGCTCCTTCATCTCCACCCGTTACATCTGCAACCCGTTACATCTGCAACGGCTGAAAGGACAAAAAGTATAATTAATTAGTCAAATGTAGACAAAAAACAATGAACTCCACAGATAAAAAATAAAATTTGTCTTCAATATATTAATAGGTAAATAAATCATTGTGTCTTGCTTCTATTTATAGTCAGGCAGTCGTCATGGAAGTGACTCTGTATATATGCATAACGTAACAACCTAACAATCATTGATATTATTATCTATTAATAAAGTAGACACACATGCCTATGTACATGATATTTATATAGATGCATGCATCATGAGCAGTTGCCTGGTTGGTCTGTGCTGTGATCTACTTGTGTTTGTGATGTTGACTATATACATTTTACCAATTTATGTTAAATGTTAAATTGAGAAGCCGGTTAGGGCAATGCAATTTGATTCTTTGGTAGTAAAATTATGACTGGACATATGATACGCAAGTTATGTGGGGAAATGGACAGATATATATGTAGATAGTAGAGACAAAAAATGTTTTTTTGTTGTTGTTAATAAAAACAAAATTTGACTAGAGACCCTTTACCTATTGGTAGATATTGCCCCTATGCTGTAAATGTTTCTAGGCTAGTTCCATTTATTTTTTGACTTGTTTTAAGTAAAACATTTTGGTCTTGTTTCTATTTGGTTTTTGAGGTGTTTTTTTTTATGGTCAAGCAGCCATCTCAAGAGAAGTTACTCAGTGTAACATCAGAACTAATCAATCATGTTATTATTCTCAATGAACTCTCAGTTGACATAATAACATTAAAATCACCTTCTCAATAATTAACTTTAATTTTTATTCACTCGACGTTTCGACAAGAGCACCTAGTCGAAACGTCGAGTGAATAAAAATTGAAGTTGATTATTGAGAAGGTGATTTTAATGTTATTATTTACAATAGACACACGTGCCTACGTATTCATATAATAGACATAGACACTTTTTATATATATATACTTCTCATGTCAAGGGAAACATGACATACGGACCTTACTCTAGAGAGCTAATAACAGGGGTGGCCTGGAACATAGAGCAGTGACAGTGACAGTAGCTAGAGAGCTAATAACAAGGATGGCCTGGGACATAAAGCACAGTGACAGTGACAGTAGCTAGAGAGCTAATAACAAGAGTGGCCTGGGACATAGAGCAGTGACAGTGACAGTAGCTAGAGAGCTAATAACAAGGGTGGCCTGGGACATAGAGCAGTGACAGTGACAGTAGCTAGAGAGCTAATAACAAGGGTGGCCTGGCACATACAGCAGTGACAGTGACAGTAGCTAGAGAGCTAATAACAAGGGTGGCCTGGGACATAAAGCATGGATAGTGACAATTGCAGTGGCAATACCTAGATAGCTAACTGAGAGCACATGGCATCTGTCAGTGGTAGATAGCTAACTGAGAGCACATGGCATCTGTCAGTGGTAGATAGCTAACAGAGAGCACATGGCATGTGTCAGTGGTAGATAGCTAACAGAGAGCACATGGCATCTGTCAGTGGTAGATAGCTAACAGAGAGCACATGGCATCTGTCAGTGGTAGATAGCTAACTGAGAGCACATGGCATCTGTCAGTGGTAGATAGCTAACAGAGAGCACATGGCATCTGTCAGTGGTAGATAGCTAACAGAGAGCACATGGCATCTGTCAGTGGTAGATAGCTAACTGAGAGCACATGGCATCTGTCAGTGGTAGATAGCTAACAGAGAGCACATGGCATGTGTCAGTGGTAGATAGCTAACAGAGAGCACATGGCATCTGTCAGTGGTAGATAGCTAACAGAGAGCACATGGCATCTGTCAGTGGTAGATAGCTAACTGAGAGCACATGGCATCTGTCAGTGGTAGATAGCTAACAGAGAGCACATGGCATCTGTCAGTGGTAGATAGCTAACAGAGAGCACATGGCATCTGTCAGTGGTAGATAGCTAACTGAGAGCACATGGCATCTGTCAGTGGTAGATAGCTAACAGAGAGCACATGGCATCTGTCAGTGGTAGATAGCTAACAGAGAGCACATGGCATCTGTCAGTGGTAGATAGCTAACAGAGAGCACATGGCATCTGTCAGTGGTAGATAGCCAACAGAGAGCACATGGCATCTGTCAGTGGTAGATAGCTAACAGAGAGCACATGGCATCTGTCAGTGGTAGATAGCTAACAGAGAGCACATGGCATCTGTCAGTGGTAGATAGCCAACAGAGAGCACATGGCATCTTGTCAGTGGTAGATAGCTAACAAAGAGCACATGGCATCTGTCAGTGGTAGATAGCTAACGGAGAGCACATATCTGAAGCAAAACAAAAATTGTGCCAAGCCAAAATTTCCCCTGGCTCGCAAGGTGTGTATTATAACTCGGGTATATCTCAGCTAGCTGATCAGATATCAGCTACATGGACAATAATTTCAGTATACTTTTTCTTCACTCTCATGATTATAGGGAAGGAAGAGTCCAAGATCCACACAACTCCTGAGTAGGTGATAAAAGATGTGCTTCTGAATGATCATCTTGATCCATAGTGATGTTACTAATGTACGTGCTGATCCTGATGATCTAGCACTTAAGAATCATTATCTGTGATGAGACAAGTTAACACTCTTGACATCCAAATTAAATTGTCCTTCAAATGTTGTCTTTCCTGCAGGAAGAAAGGTTAATTTAGCTCGGATGATGGATGGGCCATGGTTACAATATTGCATATTAAATGGCTCAGAGTGCATATTGTAGTCCATGTTTAATAGCATGACTACTGACTCACTACTGGGTGGCTTCAAAAAAGTGGAGGAAACCTCTCGGCAATAGGAATATCTTACTCCATAAGCACAAGCAGTGAAGCACATAAACTGGCAGACTGAAAAAGCCTGTTTAAAACACAACTGGACCATCTTCAAACTACTCATCAAGCATATACCAAGAGAGCTACTCTTGATGTGGTATCTAATAACTCTTGATAGAGAATTGTTGTTGTTTATTTAAGTAACTGGGACAAGATTACAAAAACTTGAAAATGTAAACTTTCTTATTTTTTTGTTGTCATTTGGAAGTTGCACTTTTACAGAGACCTAGAGCATCTTGGGCATGCTGCAGAAAATGCCAAGTATGTACACACTACACTAATTATGATGATGGTATATAGGAGAAGAAAGACCTTGTCATCATTTTCATCTTGCTGGAGTTTCGTGGCTAATGAAACTCAAGACTGTTCAACTGGTGGAACAGGTTAGTATTTCTGTAGGTTTATAAATAACTTGTTAAAGTGAGTAAAGAGTTTCTAGGATTAATCTCTACACTTTAGCAACAGGGAAAGAACTTGTCTTCTCTGGTTGGTCAAAGGTTGTGATGGAGCCACGTTAATGAGTTTGACCAAAAGTGGAATCTGAGCTAAAGTAGCAGTCAAGCATCTCATTCACTGCAACATACGTTCTTTTACACTCACAAGCTTTAATTTAAACCTTGCCATTTCTAGTAGCTGTGCCAGTCTACCATCTATGTATCCGCAATGACAATGTGCCATTGTTTTTTAATGTGGTAGTACCAACTAAAGAGATTTTAGATGCATCCAGCAAAGAAGATCAATGGCTTCTTTATGATAGAAGATGAAGACAATGAGCTCAATGAATCTACGATGTAACAGGACAAAGTTCAAAGAGACATGTGCCTAAATTTTGTGCTGCCCATTAGAGTGCATGGATAAGTACGCCATCAGCTGAAAAGCTCTCTGTGTCACAATCTTTGAAGCCATGGAAAGAATAAAAGAGAGCAGGAAGTCCAGGTATTTGTGCATATAACATAGCAAGCAACTGCATTGAGAATTGCTAAGCAGATGGACAGAATTTCCAGTGAAGCTGGAGAGAGATTTGCTAGAGGAGATGAGAGTGCACCTTCCAAGAGAAATTGTGTCGCAGTAACTCTCCTTTTATTTTTTATTGCATAAAGAATGAGGAGTTAAAATTGAGAAGAGTGACACTTACTACAGCCATCCCTTGAATGACAATGACCCGGCAACAGGACCGGAATAACTAGAATTATAATTGGTGTGTATACAATATCTTAAATTGTAAAAGGTTCCTGTAGTTTACATGCATTCACACTTGTAGTCTACATGCATTCACACTTGTAGTCTACATGCATTCACACTTGTAGTCTACATGCATTCACACTTGTAGTCTACATGCTTCATGCTTGTAGTCTACATGCATTCACACTTGTAGTCTACATGCATTCACACTTGTAGTCTACATGCATTCACACTTGTAGTCTACATGCTTCACACTTGTAGTCTACATGCATTCACACTTGTAGTCTACATGCATTCACACTTGTAGTTTACATGCATTCACACTTGTAGTCTACATGCATTCACACTTGTAGTCTACATGCATTCACACTTGTAGTTTACATGCATTCACACTTGTAGTCTACATGCTTCACACTTGTAGTCTACATGCATTCACACTTGTAGTCTACATGCATTCACACTTGTAGTCTACATGCATTCACGCTTGTAGTCTACATGCGTTCACACTTGTAGTCTACATGCATTCACACTTGTAGTCTACATGCTTCACACTTGTAGTGTACATGCATTCACACTTGTAGTCTACATGCATTCACACTTGTAGTCTACATGCATTCACACTTGTAGTCTACATGCTTCACACTTGTAGTCTACATGCGTTCACACTTGTAGTGTACATGCATTCACACTTGTAGTCTACATGCATTCACACTTGTAGTCTACATGCATTCACATTTGTAGTCTACATGCTTCACACTTGTAGTCTACATGCATTCACACTTGTAGTCTACATGCATTCACATTTGTAGTCTACATGCTTCACACTTGTAGTCTACATGCATTCACACTTGTAGTCTACATGCATTCACACTTGTAGTCTACATGCGTTCACACTTGTAGTCTACATGCATTCACATTTGTAGTCCACATGCATTCACGCTTGTAGTCTACATGCATTCACATTTGTAGTCTACATGCTTCATTCTTGTAGTCTACATGCATTCACATTTGTAGTCTACATGCTTCACACTTGTAGTCTACATGCATTCACACTTGTAGTCTACATGCATTCACACTTGTAGTCTACATGCTTCATGCTTGTAGTCTACATGCATTCACGCTTGTAGTCTACATGCATTCACATTTGTAGTCTACATGCATTCACATTTGTAGTCTACATGCTTCACACTTGTAGTCTACATGCATTCACACTTGTAGTCTACATGCATTCACACTTGTAGTCTACATGCATTCACACTTGTAGTCTACATGCATTCATGCTTGTAGTCTACATGCATTCACACTTGTAGTCTACATGCTTCATGCTTGTAGTCTACATGCATTCACGCTTGTAGTCTACATGCATTCACATTTGTAGTCTACATGCATTCACATTTGTAGTCTACATGCTTCACACTTGTAGTCTACATGCATTCACGCTTGTAGTCTACATGCGTTCACACTTGTAGTCTACATGCATTCATGCTTGTAGTCTACATGCATTCACACTTGTAGTCTACATGCATTCACACTTGTAGTCTACATGCATTCACACTTGTAGTCTACATGCTTCATGCTTGTAGTCTACATGCTTCACACTTGTAGTCTACATGCTTCATGCTTGTAGTCTACATGCATTCACGCTTGTAGTCTACATGCTTCACACTTGTAGTCTACATGCTTCATGCTTGTAGTCTACATGCATTCACACTTGTAGTCTACATGCATTCACACTTGTAGTCTACATGCATTCACACTTGTAGTCTACATGCATTCATGCTTGTAGTCTACATGCATTCACACTTGTAGTCTACATGCGTTCACACTTGTAGTCTACATGCATTCACACTTGTAGTCTACATGCATTCACACTTGTAGTCTACATGCATTCATGCTTGTAGTCTACATGCATTCACACTTGTAGTCTACATGCATTCACACTTGTAGTCTACATGCTTCATGCTTGTAGTCTACATGCATTCACACTTGTAGTCTACATGCATTCACACTTGTAGTCTACATTCTTCATGCATGTAGTCTACATGCATTCACACTTGTAGTCTACATGCATTCACACTTGTAGTCTACATGCATTCATACTTGTAGTCTACATGCTTCATGCTTGTAGTCTACATGCATTCACATTTGTAGTCTACATGCATTCACATTTGTAGTCTACATGCATTCATACTTGTAGTCTACATGCTTCATGCTTGTAGTCTACATGCATTCACATTTGTAGTCTACATGCATTCACATTTGTAGTCTACATGCTTCACACTTGTAGTGTACATGCTTCATGCTTGTAGTCTACATGCTTCATGCATGTAGTCTACATGCATTCACACTTGTAGTCTACATGCATTCACATTTGTAGTGTACATGCTTCACACTTGTAGTCTACATGCATTCACACTTGTAGTCTACATGCATTCACACTTGTAGTCTACATGCATTCACACTTGTAGTCTACATGCATTCACATTTGTAGTCTACATGCTTCACACTTGTAGTCTACATGCATTCACATTTGTAGTCTACATGCTTCACACTTGTAGTCTACATGCATTCACACTTGTAGTCTACATGCATTCACATTTGTAGTCTACATGCATTCACACTTGTAGTCTACATGCATTCACACTTGTAGTCTACATGCATTCACACTTGTAGTCTACATGCATTCACACTTGTAGTCTACATGCATTCACACTTGTAGTCTACATGCATTCACATTTGTAGTCTACATGCTTCACACTTGTAGTCTACATGCATTCACACTTGTAGTCTACATGCATTCACACTTGTAGTCTACATGCATTCACACTTGTAGTCTACATGCATTCACACTTGTAGTCTACATGCATTCACACTTGTAGTCTACATGCATTCACACTTGTAGTCTACATGCATTCACACTTGTAGTCTACATGCGTTCACACTTGTAGTCTACATGCTTCACACTTGTAGTCTACATGCATTCACACTTGTAGTCTACATGCATTCACACTTGTAGTGTACATGCATTCACACTTGTAGTGTACATGCATTCATGCTTGTAGTCTACATGCTTCACACTTGTAGTCTACATGCATTCACACTTGTAGTGTACATGCATTCACGCTTGTAGTCTACATGCATTCACACTTGTAGTCTACATGCTTCACACTTGTAGTGTACATGCATTCACGCTTGTAGTCTACATGCATTCACACTTGTAGTCTACATGCGTTCACACTTGTAGTCTACATGCTTCACACTTGTAGTCTACATGCTTCACACTTGTAGTCTACATGCATTCACACTTGTAGTGTACATGCATTCACGCTTGTAGTCTACATGCGTTCACACTTGTAGTCTACATGCATTCATGCTTGTAGTCTACATGCATTCACACTTGTAGTCTACATGCATTCACACTTGTAGTGTACATGCATTCACACTTGTAGTCTACATGCATTCACACTTGTAGTCTACATGCTTCATGCTTGTAGTCTACATGCATTCACACTTGTAGTCTACATGCTTCACACTTGTAGTGTACATGCATTCACGCTTGTAGTCTACATGCATTCACACTTGTAGTCTACATGCATTCACACTTGTAGTCTACATGCGTTCACACTTGTAGTCTACATGCGTTCACACTTGTAGTCTACATGCTTCACACTTGTAGTCTACATGCTTCACACTTGTAGTGTACATGCATTCACGCTTGTAGTCTACATGCATTCACACTTGTAGTCTACATGCATTCACACTTGTAGTCTACATGCGTTCACACTTGTAGTCTACATGCTTCACACTTGTAGTCTACATGCTTCACACTTGTAGTCTACATGCATTCACACTTGTAGTGTACATGCATTCACACTTGTAGTCTACATGCTTCATGCTTGTAGTCTACATGCATTCACACTTGTAGTGTACATGCATTCACACTTGTAGTCTACATGCATTCACACTTGTAGTCTACATGCATTCACACTTGTAGTCTACATGCTTCACACTTGTAGTCTACATGCTTCATGCTTGTAGTCTACATGCTTCACACTTGTAGTCTACATGCATTCACACTTGTAGTCTACATGCATTCACACTTGTAGTCTACATGCTTCATGCTTGTAGTCTACATGCTTCACACTTGTAGTCTACATGCATTCACACTTGTAGTCTACATGCATTCACACTTGTAGTCTACATGCTTCATGCTTGTAGTCTACATGCATTCACACTTGTAGTCTACATGCATTCACATTTGTAGTCTACATGCTTCACACTTGTAGTCTACATGCATTCACACTTGTAGTCTACATGCATTCACACTTGTAGTCTACATGCGTTCACACTTGTAGTCTACATGCATTCACATTTGTAGTCTACATGCTTCACACTTGTAGTCTACATGCATTCACACTTGTAGTCTACATGCATTCACATTTGTAGTCTACATGCTTCACACTTGTAGTCTACATGCATTCACACTTGTAGTCTACATGCATTCACATTTGTAGTCTACATGCTTCACACTTGTAGTCTACATGCATTCACACTTGTAGTCTACATGCATTCACACTTGTAGTCTACATGCGTTCACACTTGTAGTCTACATGCATTCACATTTGTAGTCTACATGCATTCACACTTGTAGTCTACATGCATTCACACTTGTAGTCTACATGCATTCACACTTGTAGTGTACATGCATTCACACTTGTAGTCTACATGCATTCACACTTGTAGTCTACATGCATTCACATTTGTAGTCTACATGCTTCACACTTGTAGTCTACATGCTTCACACTTGTAGTCTACATGCATTCACACTTGTAGTCTACATGCGTTCACACTTGTAGTCTACATGCATTCACATTTGTAGTCTACATGCTTCACACTTGTAGTCTACATGCATTCACACTTGTAGTCTACATGCATTCACATTTGTAGTCTACATGCTTCACACTTGTAGTCTACATGCATTCACACTTGTAGTCTACATGCATTCACACTTGTAGTCTACATGCATTCACACTTGTAGTCTACATGCTTCACACTTGTAGTCTACATGCATTCACACTTGTAGTCTACATGCATTCACACTTGTAGTGTACATGCATTCACACTTGTAGTCTACATGCGTTCACACTTGTAGTCTACATGCTTCACACTTGTAGTCTACATGCATTCACACTTGTAGTCTACATGCTTCACACTTGTAGTGTACATGCATTCACACTTGTAGTCTACATGCATTCACACTTGTACTCTACATGCTTCATGCATGTAGTCTACATGCATTCACACTTGTAGTCTACATGCTTCACACTTGTAGTCTACATGCGTTCACACTTGTAGTGTACATGCATTCACACTTGTAGTCTACATGCATTCACACTTGTAGTCTACATGCATTCACACTTGTAGTCTACATGCATTCACACTTGTAGTCTACATGCATTCACACTTGTAGTCTACATGCATTCACACTTGTAGTCTACATGCTTCACACTTGTAGTCTACATGCTTCACACTTGTAGTCTACATGCATTCACACTTGTAGTCTACATGCATTCACACTTGTAGTCTACATGCGTTCACACTTGTAGTGTACATGCATTCACACTTGTAGTGTACATGCATTCACACTTGTAGTCTACATGCTTCACACTTGTAGTCTACATGCATTCACACTTGTAGTGTACATGCATTCACACTTGTAGTCTACATGCGTTCACACTTGTAGTCTACATGCATTCACACTTGTAGTCTACATGCTTCACACTTGTAGTCTACATGCATTCACACTTGTAGTCTACCTGCAGTCCAAATCTTGCATTCATTTAATCTTGTTTTCATTCATAAATTATCAGATTGCAAATAGTATGCAATCTTTGTGCTTGAAATATTGAACATTATGGAACCCAGGTAAGTATCCGAGCTACCTATTTTGGTGATCACTGACAATAAATGCGCATTTGCCTGGTAGTGATTGAGGTGGCAATTGCTAAAATAATCTTCAGCATCACAATACCCTTAGCTTTTGTTACAGGAAGTGGTCCAGTAATAAATGTGTGAATTCTTGCTACATCTTCCAACAGACTTCAGGAATCGCTGTATTCTAAAGGGGCAGTAACCCCCTGTGTTTTTTATTCGACATCTAATATTTAAATTAGACAATAACTGTTCAATACAATACCAGTAACTGAGTAGTCTTTATTAGTGAGATCACAAGTCATAGTACACACTTTATTTGGTGCACTTGGATTCCGCTCCTTGCAATTGCCATAGTGTAGCATGTGTCCAAATGTCTCGGACATCTTGCAAGAAGTATACATAGAGAATAGTGATTTCTTGCAGGTAATGGAAGTGAATTCTCACCAGTAAAGCAACAAATTAATTGGCTTTGCATCTTTTCCTGATCATATTCCATCTTACCTTTGGCGATGTGCACATGTGCAATGAAAATGTAATAATGATGGTACCACAGTCATTTGTAATCTTTCTAACCAAGTGAGTCTTCACTGTTCAACAATAGAACATCACTAGTAATGAGTCAGTGAAGACCTCATGCTACTTGCTGTCCAAGACAAATCATTTCTCGACCTACACTGCAGAGATAACTAACCCAGTGGTTGCCATTGACATAATGAATTTAGATCACCTCTGAATTGATCATTGCTTTGTGCCCGCCTTGAGGTTACTGGTTATCCATTTCATACTGACCGCTCGATTTAGGAAACATCATCTCCTTCCTTTGAAAATGCCTTGCAGTTGGGAGCCTAGGGACATTTCAAATGAAACTGATTGGGGATAAGATTCAGTACCGAAAGCATGCCTCTCCACAAGCATCACAAGTGTTCATCTTGTATCAGATATTTATTGGTATCCCATGCAGCTGTGGGAAAGTCTACATTGGAGAAACAGAGGTTGGACACCAGAGCAAAGGATGCATTTGGCAGGAAAACTGAAGAGGTCGGCCATCATTAATCATGGAACCACCACGACCCAACCCAATCTTGTGTGAGAAGACTTCAGTGATAGGCAAGTGGAGGGAATTTCTTGTGAACTGCACATCCACCTCACACTCAAGGATCAGCATTTCAGTAGGGGATCACCACACTGGTTGCTGGATCTCAGCTCTCAAGATTATGCACATGAAATCACACCCATATTTATCATTGCCATGACAATTGTATATATTTGCATCTCATCACCATGACGAAGGCCAAAGCATATATTGGGCAAAACATTGGACAGATAATACTTTGGTTAGCAAGTTCAAGGAATTACTGTGAACATAATATGTGAATCTTTTGACAAGAATAAGATATTTATGTCAAAGTTGATTTAATTATTTTTAAAGGAATCCGACGTGCATAACAACAATAATTATTTATTTATTAATTTATTCAACCATGTCCCAAAGTGCCCAATTAATGTAATCCTGTAACTATGTCCTATCAAGTGCCAAAAAGCTGCTTAGAATAGTGAACCTAATGAATCTACTTAACCAGTCAATAGTTCCAAAACCAACCTAGCTAGCAATACTATAATAAACATTTTCATAATAAAGTGTGCAAAATGGGATTTTACAAGAACTAGCGCAAAAATTCCAGTGACTTGCCTGGAACTTAACCATTTACATTTGACAAAGGAATTTGTTACCAGTCTCTAGAGGGTGGTGCTCTAGCTACAATCTATGGTTATGTGCCTCTGCATAAGATCAGCTATGGCCATGCTAAAATGGACACTGCTAGTAGAGCCCATTGTCTCTGACCTCCTCAGCTTGCTACTTTATATGAGAGAGGATAAAGAGGATCACTCGGGAAGGTGGAATGTCACAGAATCCTGAAGGAGGAGTCACTGAATCCTTGGAAGGGGGACAGGGGAGGGGGGTGGGGTGGGGTTTGGGTCATCAGATATACTTGACAGGCATATTGAAAGATTAGCCCTTAAAACTCCAGATTCTTCTGGTAGTTAATACTAGAGCAGAATGGTAAGTCAGAGCCAGAGGCTACTCTCTTTGCATTACAGCCGAGTGGAAATACGTCGGCTTGTACACTCGATCTGCGCAACTACACACCTTTCCTAGATGTGTGTCTAACATCACTCCTGTCTGCCATGGAGTCCTTAGACACACATGAAGGCTGCATCACACTCCTGTCTGCCATGGAATCCTCAGACACACCTGAAGGTTGCATCAATCCTGTCTGCCATGGAATCCTCAGACACACCTGAAGGTTGCATCACTCCTGTCTGCCATGGAGTCCTCAGATATACCTGAAGGTTGCATCAATCCTGTCTGCCATGGAATCCTTAGAGACACACATGAAGGTTTGCACCACTCCTGTCTGCCATAGAGTCCTCAGACACACCTGAAGGTTGCATCACTCCTGTCTGTCTGCTATGCAGTCCTCAGACACACAGACATCATCACTCCTGTCTGCCATGCAGTTCTCAAAATAGGCAAGAAGAACTTCTTCCTTGAAATCTTCTTCTTCCATCTTTTCTGACACCCTACAGCCTAGGATCCATAGGATCCTTCAGTTCACCCTCACCCCTCTTGGTGGAATGGATAGTAACACAGGGATCTTCCTCCTCACTCAGCTGCCTGTGGACCATGGCAGCCAAGGATCAGTTAGGCTACAGCGAATAGGTACCCTCAGACACTGTGGCACTGAAGTATAATAACCTCTCCCAAGCAGAAACATTGTTCATACTAACCACACCCTCCAGAATAGTAGCTAATTTCATACTTACTTTATCCCTGGAAGTCCTTAGGAACCCTTTTCAAAACTTTCACCAGATGAATAAGCCTAGGAGAAGGCTGAGGGGAGTGTTTGCCTGGCAGTGTAACCAGCGGCAAGGCAGAACAAGGGGCAAAGTCTGTGTCACATGGTCCAGGCTTGCTTGCTTCTGGAGTCTGCCCACTGCTGGCTAGCAAGAACCAGACCAGCATATGTACCAGCCCAGCAACTGTCAGAGAGAAGCCCCTGAGGCAATCACCACATGAAACCTCGTCTGACTCAGCCGATATTTTTTGTCTTGTTTCTATTTGTTATTTTATAGTGAAGCAGCCACCTACAAGAAGTTACTCAGTGTAACACCAGAACCAATCAATCATGTTCACATAGGCACATGCATCATAAGTAGTTACCTGATTTTGTTTGAAGGTCTATGCTGTTATGTATTGTCACAAGAATATACTTCTGATGAAACCAACTGATCACTTCATGGTGCAAAAACATGGAGCTGCTTGTTGACTCAGCTCAGTTTGACTCAGTATTGTACAAGCACAAGTGTATTGACTGATCTTCAGGTGTTTGGCTGAGTAGAGAAACAGATTAGTGCTGAATGGAGTATCAGGTAGTTTTGCAATGGGGGGGGTGGGGGGGGGGGGGGGGGGGAGTAGATAGAAACATAGAAAGATGCATAGGTACATATATAGATACATAGATAATCCGGATACATGATGGTACATATATAGTTAGATAGATATATACATAGATAGATGATAGGTACATATATCATACGTGCAAGATCCTCAAAATGAAAAATCGTGCTTTTAATGGTTTTGGGGGCTGGAGCTTCATCAAAATTTAGAGACCCCTGAAATTGGGAACCCCAGATCTCCAGATTTTGGGGGCCATTGTATGAAAATGGGGACCAACTCTGTTTCAATTTAGAAACATTATTTGTGGTCTGACCTTGAGTTGCACTTATCTTTAAAGCAGTGATAACATAACCTCTAGCATCTCCCTTATGTTTGTGAGAATTAACAAAACATAAAGGTTGCTATAAGGCACATGCTGCACCCAGCAATTCTCCAACTCTAAGCATAGTACAGTGACCACTGCAAAAGTGAAGACTCTGCACGCGCTGCAGCAATATGTATAAGAAAGAGATGAGATTTACTTCTTCAGAAATGTTCCAATATCTGAATTCTGGAAATTATCTGCGCCATTTTAGTAGGAAGATAACCAAGTGCTCAGAAAGTGGATGACGTTCTTCAACTACACTAGTCTGGTGGTAGTAAATATTTATGTTGATGTAGCTATATCTAAGGAGATCACTAGCACTTGCATCAACAGGAACATTCTGTACACTTCTTAGGTAACTAATGTTATGTGGATGTATTTAATTCTTCAACAGAATGGCCTAAGATTCTAATACAGCAAAATAAAAGGCTTTTGATAGAAGATCCAGAAAAACGGAAGAGCTGACTCATCTCATATGGGGGGGGGGGGGGGGGGGGGGGGGCTTAACAGAACCACTGGTCTGATCTCTAGGAAGTAATTACTGGCCAGGTTAAACATCTGACTATGTGAGTTTTTCATCCACATAGCTAGGAGGTACAGAGACAATGTTTTCTTTGTTAGTTTCTTTGTTTTAGGTGGAGACATGAAATGTGTGAGCAAAGCCAGATGAATAACAACAAGCTGCAAAAGTTTGCTGAAGTTCTATATCCAATTGCAGTTCAGCCCAAAATTTGGTGCCAAGTGGGGATGGATTTAATACTTCCAATACCTGAAACTCTTAGGGGTAATTAGTAGATTATGACCTTAACAGTGGGCAGACAGAGGCCACACCTCTAGCAGACCAAACTTCAAGTGGGAGTGGCAAGGTTAATTTATTCTGTAAGTTGTATACCTTGTAACTACACATGTCAATCTGTGGTTGCATTCCTAAGTGATATGACATTATGGAATCCTGAAGTGCTCACGAATGATCAGGGTAGAGAGTTCACTAACCAAGTCTCTTCTGAGCTCTACACCATCACAAAGACAGACCTGTATACCAGTGCTTATCAAGGGATACATGTAGTAATATTATGCCAATCACTGTGTTGTGGCTTCAGGGGAGTGATTTTGAAATTTGATTATTAGCTAATCGTATATTTCAACTGCACCTTTCTTTAATTTCCCAACTACTGGACTTACTGAGAGATTCAAACAAACCTTATCACGATGCTTAGTAAAGATACTGAAGACAAACTAAATAAGCTGGATACAGTCCCAAAGGGTTACCGAGCAGCACGACAAATATCTACCAAGCAATCACCATGCTAAACGCTTTTCCAATATCAAATGAGATTGTCAATTGATGTTGAGATGCTACCACAATTAAATATAGTGGATGAAGGCTTTGAAAATCCAAAGAAAATTGTTGATATCTACTCGAGTCAAGAGGAAAGGTCTTCCAAGAGGCACATAGAAACAAAACAAAAAGGAGACATACAACAGGAAACACACAGTGGAAGAATTGAAAGCGGGGCTGAAGTTTTGTTGGAAAACACAGCATAGAAACAGAGGAAAGGAGGCAGGATAGAGCCAGCTTCACTCCAGTTTGGGAAAAGGAAATTAATTATAAGAACACCAGGTCTTTTTCCAATCTTTCCAGCTTTCATGCTGATCCTTCCAGCTTTCGTGCTGATCCTTCCAGCTCTTCTTCTAATCCTTCCAGCTCTCATGCTGATCCTTCCAGCTCTCGTGCTGATCCTTCCAGCTCTCGTGCTGATCCTTCCAGCTCTCATACTAATCCTTCCAGCTCTCAATCTTTCTAGTCCAGTTCTTATGCTGATCTTCTAGCTCTACTTCCAATACTTCCAGCTCTCATGCTAATCCTTCCAAGCTATCCTTCCAGATTCTCAGTTTTTTTCCACAATCAGTGAGCTTAAAAATAGCACAGACAGAGGAAATGACGGAAGAAAATAATAAACAATGATGATGAAGATGCTGAATGGGTGGCAGTGAGAAAGTGTGGATGAAGATTCTAAATCTCAGAAACACCAAGATATCTTCTTAGACAATGGCTGAATGATAGTCATATTCAAGCCTCATAGCAATAGATTAAGCTTGTCCCTGATCTTCAACATTTTGGTGGCTTGCAAAATACAATCTTCAGCAATCATTGAAGTTGTATCTGATGAGATGATCCAAATCCTTGGTGTAGCTATATACCACAGTTTCAATACATTAACTTTCTCCACAAAGCTTTTCTGCAATTTGATTTCAGTTAAAAAAAAACACAAAAGTTGGTAACGTTTTAAGACAATAAATAAGCTCGCATGTGTGAAATATTGAGCCTAGCTGAGCTGATTAAGCAGCTGCTATATGTTTTTTCTGCAAAATTAGTGACCAGCTTACAATAGTTAACACCAGTATATAGCTCCAACAAATGTCAACTATTTGTCTTCCATGCATCTGTTTGTATATATATGTGTGAATAAAAATATGGTATTTTCAAAATATCATTCTGCTTAAGTTCTGGAGTCACTTCTTGAAGGAGGCTGCTCCACTATAAAAAAATTATATATATATAGTTTAAAAAATTAATTGATCTTTACATGAAAACAATGATTTAAAAAATATCTCGTGCTATAAGAATATATTATAGAGTCAATCCAATATTTTTTTGTTTTTATATATATATATTTTTTTTATTTGCTGTTGTTTGTACACAAGTTATGTGTGTGGGGGGGGGTGGTGGTAGATAGATACATAGCGACTCATTCGGATGTGTAGTAGCCCTGCCTAATGCAGACAGGAGCAAGAACTCCATGGCAGACAAGAGTGATGCAGCTTTCAGGTGTGTCTGAGGATATGGCAGACAGGAGTGATGCAACCTTCAAGTGTGTCTGAGAACTCCATGGCAGACAGGAGTGATGCAGCAGCCTTCAGGTGTGCGAGGACTCCATGGCAGACAGGAGTGATGCAGCCTTCAGGTGTGTCTGAGAACTCTATGGCAGACAGGAGTGATGCAGCAGCCTTCAGGTGTGCGAGGACTCCATGGCAGACAGGAGTGATGCAGCCTTCAGGTGTGTCTGAGAACTCTATGGCAGACAGGAGTGATGCAGCCTTCAGGTGTGTCTGAGAACTCCATGGCAGACAGGAGTGATGCAGCCTTCAGGTGTGTCTGAGGACCCCATGGCAGAGTCAGCAAGCAGCTGCATGTTTTTTGTACCATAAGTGATCAGTAGGTTTTCTCAGAAGTATATTAAATATCTTTGATTAATTAGTTCTGGTGTTACACTGAGTAACTTCTCGTATGGAACTGCTTGACTATAAATAACAAAGTTTTATATATATATATATGTATATATTGTGTGTATACATTACCACCAATGTATATGACAAACATTCACAAGACCCTTTAATAATGAAGGCCAAAATTATAATACTGAAATAAAGGATCGTTATATATTATATATATTAATAGTTAAAGATTCCTGTAAATCTGTTGTTGGCATTAGTTAACTCTACAATAACCTTATCAATAATCTAATAATGAAGGCCAAATGATAATACTGAAATAAAGGTTCATTATATTAATAGGTAAAGGTTCCTGTAAATCTGCTCTTACAATAACCTTATTAATAACCCACGTGCTATATACAAACCACACTTCGGCACTTGCATCAAGCACACATTATAAGCTACCAAAGTGAGTTTTAGCTGAGATATAAACTTTTTGTCTGCATTTTAAAACTAATACAGGGAGTGCCAACCCGCTCCCTAATTATTATAACTCAAGTAGACACATGTTCTAGTGTTTCATACACACAGACACATGCATCACAAGTAGCCATCTGGTGTTGCTGAAGGGCTATGCTATTAACTATTGTCACACGAGTATATAAGCTTATGAGGAAACCAACAGATCACTTCTGGTAGGAAAACATGCTGCTCGCTGACTCAGCTCAGCTCGACTCAATATTTCACGTACATAAGCAGGCCCGTACCCAGAATTTGGAAGGGTAGTCTCAGATGGCGGACTTTTCCCTGCTAAATGCATAGTTCCTCCCAAATGTAAGATTAATGGCTTTTCAAATTGAGTAAGATTGCAAATACTGTAGGTGAGGGGGCAGGACAAGAAGCTTAACCATTTTGTAGATCTGGCTCTAATTAATAAGCACCCAAAAATAATAAATAAAATGTAACTTGGCGCAACAATTAAGACTCCAAAAATTACAAATATGGTTGAAATGGCAGGCGCTATAAATCCAGAATTTACTGTAGCTCCTATATGAAGGGGTGGGTTTTTTTTTTCTCGGGCAACAGGAAACACCCCTGTGCATAAGTGCATTAGGACATTGATAACATTTACCCATTTTGGGTGTTTCGCTGAATGGAGAAACAAATTCTTTGAAGGAAGGAAACATGGTTTGGAGAAGAACTGATTCCAGCAAGACAATTATAATTCATCGTTCCAGCTCCCTCCGATACTCTACGGACTCCACTGAACATGAAGTGTGAGTATTGACCACTGTGGATCTTCTGACATCATTCCACAAATAATCTCTCAATGAACTCTCAATTGACATAATAACATTACAATAACCTTCTCAGTAATCAACTTGAAATTGCATTCTCTCGATGTTTCGACTAAATGCTCTAGCCTTCATCAGGAATAATGTTTTTATATATATTTATCATCTGCAACTCAATGCCATGCCAGACCATGCCAGACCATGCCAGGCCATGCCAGGCCATGCCTGGCCAGGATGCTAACCACAAAAGTGAACAAGGCAATAAAAAGTAATACAAACATTAGTACTAACAATAAGAGAGAAAAGTGATGTAGCATGTGACAATTCAAAACTAAATACAGTAGGAGCAGTGACATTAGGAGGACTTACACAGATTAACTACATCAATAGAAAAGGATGACTGGTTTGAAATAAAGGGAGAAATGAATGGAAAAGGAATGATGAGTTCTGTGGTTAGGTGAGAATGGGGGGAGGAATGGGAGGAGAGCAGAGGAACAGTCCTCCAATATTACAAGAACAACTGTCTTGTAGAGGTACCTAACTCTTGTCAGAACCACTAAAAACACTATAGAAAGCTGATGTGCTGGTAATTCTGAGATGTGCATGATACTTCCAGTATCATTCAGTTTGAAATGAAGATAGAAACATTGGATGTATGGAGTTCATTTACAAGAACAATAAGACTAATCTTCAGTTGAGACAATCCAAGATGTCAGCAGGAAAACATCGGCTTGGAGGACATTGGTGTTAGAGATGAATCTATAAAGAACAATATCACCAGCACACATAACCAGTTAGACTCGAGTGACAACACAAGTTGCAAAGGCTGTTGTAAAAATGATTAAAAAAAGGAGAGGTCCTAGAATAGATCCTTGAGGAACCCCAGAGGAAACTACCACCTCAGGAGAGACCCAAATATATATATATATATTATATGTATGTATGTATGTATGTATGTATGTATGATGTATGTATGTATGTAAGTATGTATGTATGTATGTATGTATGTATGATGTATGTATGTATGTAAGTATGTATGTATGTATGTATGTATGATGTATGTATGTATGTATGATGTATGTATGTATGTATGTATGTAGATGCCAGACATGTGGTAAAGAGGAGATAAGCAGAGAATGAAGAACCTTGTCAAAAGTCTAAGAAGCCTCCTGCTGATAGCCAATAGAAATCAATCTTCACTTCTAGTACCACTATCCATTATAATTTGTACGCAACAGACTCAATGGACTCGATGTAATATTGTGAATCATACAACACAAGGAATGGAATATGCAATGCACAACGGAATGGATTCAGGAATGCCATCCTTCATAATTATTGTGAACTGTGAACCGACTTTTGCTTGAAACCCCTTTTCTAGACTATAGAATGGTGCTCAAGGCCACTCAAGCATCGGCAAAAAGTCTTCCCTCTGGTATCAAAAGCAACATTCAGAAGGCTTCTTGATGCAGTTGCCAAGGTCACCTATCTACATTACATTCAGCAATCACATTCAGCAAGGAAAGAGCCTGCATAGAACTCAAATCGTCAACTGCATCCATAACACTCTCCTAGTCTGCATTCATGCCTCTGTTATGTACCAAGTTTATTACTATAGTAGCCTACATATTCATGTGTACACATAGACACATGCATCATAAGTAGTATTACTATAGTAGACACACGTGCTATGTATTCATGTGTACACATAGACACATGCATCATAAGTAGCATTACTATAGTAGACACACATGCTATGTATTCATGTGTACACATAGGCACATGCATCATAAGTAGCATTACTATAGTAGACACACGTGCTATGTATTCATGTGTACACATGGACATGTGCATCATAAGCAGTTACTTGATTTTGTTCAAGGTCTGAGTTGTTAACTACTTGAGTGGGTTTATGACATTTCCTTTACCATTTTGAGTGTTTTAGTGAATGGCGAAATGAATTGATGCTGAATTCGTAAATGGATTAGTCATTACAATGCAGTTTGGAGTCTTTCGGTAGTAAAATTATGAAGAGATATATTGTACGCAGGTTATGTGTGGGGAAATAGGGAGATCGATACAAAGATAGCTACATAATCTGGATAATGGATTTCACATTTTTAACAGTTTTGGAGGATGCTGAGGCATACTTGAAGTATTTGGGGGGTTAAAATTGGCTGAAGTCAACATTTAGGATACTAAGAAGCTGCCCGAGTGAGATTTATCTCAGAGATATAACTAGCTATGTTTTTGACTGCCATTTTAAAATAGAGGACATACAATTTAGGAAGAGCTACTACACTCCACAATCAAGACCTAGAGGATGAACTTCATGGTTCTTAATGGAGTTTTCGGCTGCTGATTTACTTCTTTCATGAAAGATTCAAGGCGTGCTGGAAGTGTTTGGAGAGTTCAAATTGGCTGAAACCACCGTTTAGGATAGAAGCTGCCAAAGTGAGTTTTAGTTATTTTTTTGTCTGTCTGCCATTTAAAAATAACCAATGTAGGAAACAGCGCTGCACTCTCCGATATGATACAAGGTCTCAATGAACTCTCAGTTGACATGATGAAATGACAACCACCTTCTCAATAATCAACTTGAATTTTACTCTCTTCATGTGTCATTCTTGAGCCCAACACTAGAAAATAGGTCAATACCATCCACATTTGTGTACAATAGGCACACTTGTGCATGTGCAATAAGAGCCTTGACTTTGCAAGTTATCACTGCTTTGGAAAAGGTTCCCAAGTTTTTTAATTTTAAATATCCACAGTCTAGCTTGCTCATGTGGTGTGCTAATTAAACTGCAATCTTCTGAAACTGTGTTAATCTACTACGAAGTGAGTGGCCAGTGGCCATATGATATTGTTCTAAATCGTAACAGCCTGTTCTTACTTGTATCAACTGAACAGAGTTCATTTATCCTTGAAGAATATATCTGAATTGTGAGATTTCAGTCATCTCGAGGCATTTCTTTCCAGTTGAAGTAATAATACATAAGAAACCAATTTTGCTACTAATTCTATCTGTGATGATAATTCTATCTGCGAAGCTCCTGTCATCAACATCTACAATTGGTTAATTCTGTGCTATATACAATATATACTGAGTAACTTGTATATGTGTTTGTCTGTCTCTATATTATAATATATACTGAGTAACTTGTATGTGTTTGTCTCTATATAATATATACTGAGTAACTTGTATGTGTGTTTTGTCTCTATATTATAATATATACTGAGTAACTTGTATGTGTGTTTGTCTGTCTCTATATAATAATATATACTGAGTAACTTGTATGTGTGTTTGTCTCTATATAATATATACTGAGTAACTTGTATGTGTGTTTTGTCTCTATATTATAATATATACTGAGTAACTTGTATGTGTGTTTGTCTCTATATAATATATACTGAGTAACTTGTTGCGTGTTTGTCTCTATATAATAATATATACTGAGTAACTTGTTGCGTGTTTGTCTCTATATTATAATATATACTGAGTAACTTGTATGTGTGTTTGTCTCTATATAATATATACTGAGTAACTTGTTGCGTGTTTGTCTCTATATAATAATATATACTGAGTAACTTGTATGTGTGTTTGTCTCTATATAATAAATACTGAGTAACTTGTATGTGTGTTTTGTCTCTATATAATAATATATACTGAGTAACTTGTATGTGTGTTTGTCTCACTATCAAATATAAGAAGCAATGCATTTTTTTAAAGATGGGCAAGAAATGAGACAAGAGTTTACCAGTACCCAACCAGCTATATATATATATATATATATTTATAATACTTCTTTTTAAATATATTTGTGTTCATTATAAAGCGTCCTGTAAAACCTACATTGGTCAATTCGTGTTTCATTTCTTTTTTGACTATATAGGCAATTAAAAAACTGTTTTGCGTATTTTCTACTCACCCCTCACCCCCTCCCCCCCCCCCCCCCCCCACCACACACACTCACACACAAAATCAGTAAAGGATGGAATATCATAAATGTAGTGGTTGTAACAGCACAAACTAACAACAAAGTATATACTTTTGATGCATGTGTCTGTGTCAATATGAATATGTAGGCTACTTTAGTATATATTAACATAATACACAGGATTGGTTAGTTTTGGATCACTTCTTGTTGGCAGCTACTTCATATATATTTTTAAAAACACGAGACAAAAATGTTTTATTTAAAACAAATATGTATCTTGGTAGGCAACACATTTACAGCAACAATATAATAAAGCTCAACATTATGGTAAATTCTTGTTTAATTTCTAATATTTTAAATCAAACTTTTAGGGGGGTCTTGTGATCTATCTATGCCTTGGGGGAGTGTATCCTATAATTAGTTTGACTCCAAATGGTGGCCCCCCAAACCAACAACAACTAGCTAAACCTCACCTTAGCTATCATAAACAGTGTCTCCAGCTGATTCCTTAAAAAATATTTGTAACTGTGCCTTGAATCCTTCACAAAGTATGTAGTAAACAAGGACAACCCCCCCCCTCCCTCCCCCCGCCCTTAAAACAATGAATTTATGTCTTCAGGATCTTGTATCTATCAATCTATCTATCCACTCCCCCCGCCCCCTTGGTATAGCATATCTGTTTGTTTGTCATACTTTTACTTAGCACCCTAGAATATGTCCATACGTCATAATTTTAAGACTCACAACTGTACAATGCCAAAGAATAACGGTTCAGTTATCAGCCAAAATTCATAATATAAACACATTTGCATGCATGAAAGTCAGCTGCGTACCCCAAGAAATGTTAGTTGGTTTCCTCAGAAGTTTATTCTTGTTAACAGCACCAACCCTCAACAAAACCAGGTAACTATATATAATGCATGTGGTTTCTTCAGAAGCTTGTATCCTACCAATGACCTTTAACATGCTCAGCAATAAATCATGGAGTAAAAGGTGGAGAAGATGGAAGGATAGAAGGTGGAGGAGACCTTGAATGGGTAGAAGGTGGAGGGGACCATGGTTAAGCTAGAAGGTGGGGGAGACCTTGGAAGGCTACCTTGAATGGGTAGAAGGTGGAGGGGACCATGGTTAGGCTAGAAGGTGGGGGAGACCTTAGAAGGTGGAGGGGACCATGGTTAGGCTAGAAGGTGGAGGAGACCTTGGAAGGGTAGAAGGTGGAGGAGACCTTGGAAGGGTAGAAGGTGGAGGAGACCATGGTTAGGCTAGAAGGTGGGGGAGACCTTGGAAAGCTAGAAGGTGGAGGAGACCATGGTTAGGCTAGAAGATGGGGGAGACCTTGGAAGGCTAGAAGGTGGAGGAGACCTTGGAAGGGTAGAAGGTGGAGGAGACCTTGGAAGGGTAGAAGGTGGAGGGGACCATGGTTGGGCTAGAAGATGGGGGAGACCTTGGAAGGCTAGAAGGTGGGGGAGACCATGGTTAGGCTAGAAGATGGGGGAGACCTTGGAAGGCTAGAAGGTGGAGGAGACCATGGTTAGGCTAGAAGATGGGGGAGACCTTGGAAGGCTAGAAGGTGGAGGAGACCTTGGAAGGGTAGAAGGTGGAGGGGACCATGGTTGGGCTAGAAGATGGGGGAGACCTTGGAAGGCTAGAAGGTGGGGGAGACCTTGGAAGGGTAGAAGGTGGGGGAGACCTTGGGCTAGAAGGTGGGGAGGTCTTGGAAGGGTAGAGACCATGGAAGGGTAGAAGGTAGAGGAGACCATGGAAGGGTAGAAGGTGGAGGAGACCAAAGGAAGGGTAGAGGGTGGAGGAGACCTTGGAAGGGTAGAAGGTGGAGGGGACCATGGTTGGGCTAGAAGATGGGGGAGACCTTGGAAGGCTAGAAGGTGGGGGAGACCTTGGAAGGGTAGAAGGTGGGGGAGACCTTGGGCTAGAAGGTGGGGAGGTCTTGGAAGGGTAGAGACCATGGAAGGGTAGAAGGTAGAGGAGACCATGGAAGGGTAGAGGGTGGAGGAGACCAAAGGGAGGGTAGAGGGTGGAGGAGACCATGGAAGGGTAGAGGGTGGAGGAGACCATGGAAGGGTAGAGGGTGGAGGAGACCTTGGAAGGTTAGGTGGAGATGTTGGTATCCTTAGAAGATTATTCTTGCAGCAAGAGGTAATAACACAGACCTTCAACAAAACAAGGTACTACTTATAACATAGCAGTGACTGTGACGCGTCTACTTTAGTAATAAATGCAAATAATAGCATCTATGATTGGCGAGTTCTGGTGTTACACCGAGTGACTTCTTGTAGATGGCTATATACTTGCTATTAATTTTTTTTTGGAATTTTGACTAAAATGAAATAAGAATTTACCTATAAATATATGACCAATATAGGGTGGATACGTGACCCTTTACCTATTAATATAATGAAGACCACTAGGGTGAGGATAAATGACCCTTCACCTATTAATATAATGAAGACCATTGCTTTTCTAAGATCTGCATTATATTTGTTGTTAAAAGGAGACAGTCCCTGAAATGTTGGACTGCATTGGTTGGTCAATTCTTGTTATATTTATTTTTTGACATATTTTTTATACATTTTTGTCTTGTTCTCTAACCCCCACACATAAATATATATATATTTTTAAAGTATTGGATTGAGTATTCCAAAAAGAAATGAAACTGAGTTGACCAACAAACATTTAGAGGATCCTTCATGAAAATATAATTTAAACCAACACGAAAAGCTGATACAGATGTAATTTTCCAGATCAAAAATATTTTTTTTGACCAAGTGGAACTATTTATTTGACTCATTGCCATGGAAACCAATGATTGTCATCGGCCTGCATGCGCTCAAAATAATTGAATCTTTGCAAAAGTGGCTTCTTGAGTCGATTGTTCTTGTTCGAGTAAGTTCCTGTGATACCTGCTAATAAGCCTGCTAATAAGCCTTGGTTACAAGAATACGCTGTCTACTGCACTTGAATTTATACTACATCACATGATCTGTGGCTAATTTGATTGGTTAATAACTATGGGTTACATAGGCGCATAACCTACACTTTTAACCGCATGTAGTTTAGCGCACGCGCAATGTAGTATAAGTAAGATAGCCTATACTCCACTCGCGGGTTATGCGCCAGTGTAACCTACTCGTTTGCGGTTACATCACTCGGCTTTGCCTCGGGGTAACCGCAAACTCAGAGGTTACATAGGCGCATAACCCACTCTTTTGAATAGGCTATCCTATACGTATATATATTTAAAGAAAATCTGTAATATTTCCCCCCTATCAACTTAAATTGTATTTAGCTTTGTAAATATTCACTCAATTAGAATTTAGTCTTGACCATTTTGTAGCGTTTGTGCATCTAATAGTTGTGATTATGGGATTTTGTATCAACTCGGAGGACAAAAATTTCCATTGAACTGGGTAGCTTCCTTACTCTGCATATACATATATATATATATACATCCTTCCTTGACCAAACTTGGGAGTGTTACTCTGTGGGGAGTTTGGGGAATTTCCCCCTCCCTACAGCCCTTGTATAAAATTCTTTCAAGGTGTCCCACAAACATTTTACTATATAGCTGAGGTTAACACTATGCAGTGTGACTGTGTGTGCCAGGGTTATGCAGTGTGACTGTGTGTGCCAGGGTTAGGCAGTGTGACTGTGTGTGCCAGGGTTATGCAGCGTGACCGTGTATGCCAGGCTTATGCAGTGTGACTGTGTGTGCCAGGGTTATGCAGTGTGACTGTGTGTGCCAGGCTTATGCAGGACCGTGTATGCCAGGGTTATGCAGTGTGACTGTGTGTGCCAGGGTTATGCAGTGTGACTGTGTGTGCCAGGGTTATGCAGTGTGACTGTGTGTGCCAGGGTTATGCAGTGTGACTGTGTGTGCCAGGGTTATGCAGTGTGACCGTGTATGCCAGGGTTATGCAGTGTGACTGTGTATGCCAGGGTTATGCAGTGTGACCATGTGTGCCAGGGTTGTGTGCCAGGGTTATGCAGTGTGACTGTGTGTGCCAGGCTTATGCAGTGTGACTGTGTGTGCCAGGGTTATGCAGTGTGACCGTGTGTGCCAGTCTTATGCAGTGTGACCGTGTGTGCCAGGCTTATGCAGTGTGACAGTGTGTGCCAGGCTTATGCAGTGTGACCATGTGTGCCAGGGTTATGCAGTGTGACGATGTGTGCCAGGCTAATGCAGTGTGACTGTGTGTGCCAGGCTTATGCAGTGTGACTGTGTGTGCCAGGGTTATGCAGTGTGACTGTGTGTGCCAGGCTTATGCAGTGTGACTGTGTGTGCCTGGGTTATGCAGCGTGACTGTGTGTGCCAGGCTTATGCAGTGTGACTGTGTGTGCCTGGGTTATGCAGCGTGACTGTGTGTGCCAGGGTTATGCAGTGTGACTGTGTGTGCCAGGGTTATGCAGTGTGACCGTGTGTGCCAGGCTTATGCAGTGTGACTGTGTGTGCCAGGGTTATGCAGTGTGACCATGTATGCCAGGGTTATGCAGTGTGACTGTGTGTGCCAGGGTTATGCAGTGTGACCATGTGTGCCAGGGTTATGCAGTGTGACTGTGTGTGCCAGGGTTATGCAGTGTGACCGTGTGTGCCAGGGTTATGCAATGTGACCGTGTGTGCCAGGGTTATGCAGTGTGACTGTGTGTGCCAGGGTTATGCAGTGTGACTGTGTGTCCCAGGCTTATGCAGTGTGACTGTGTGTGCCAGGCTTATGCAGTGTGACCGTGTGTGCCAGGCTTATGCAGTGTGACCGTGTGTGCCAGGCTTATGCAGTGTGACCATGTGTGCCAGGCTTATGCGGTGTGACTGTGTGTGCCAGGGTTATGCAGTGTGACCATGTGTGCCAGGGTTATGCAGTGTGACTGTGTGTGCCAGGGTTATGCAGTGTGACCATGTGTGCCAGGGTTATGCAGTGTGACCGTGTGTGCCAGGCTTATGCAGTGTGACTCTGTGTGCCAGGCTTATGCAGTGTGACCATGTGTGTCAGGGTTATGCAGTGTGACTGTGTGTGCCAGGGTTATGCAGTGTGATCGTGTGTGCCAGGCTTATGCAGTGTGACTGTGTGTGCCAGGGTTATGCAGTGTGACCGTGTGTGCCAGGGTTATGCAGTGTGACTGTGTGTGCCAGGCTTATGCAGTGTGACTGTGTGTGCCTGGGTTATGCAGTGTGACTGTGTGTGCCTGGCTTATGCAGTGTGACTGTGTGTGCCAGGGTTATGCAGTGTGACTGTGTGTGCCTGGGTTATGCAGTGTGACTGTGTGTGCCAGAGAGTTTCTCCTACCCACTGACCAAGTATCAGGGTGTACAACGATTCCTGTATCATGTACCAATATATGAAAAATGTATTTGGAGACATTTATGCTGACTAGATTTTATTTTAGATTTTATTTTAACAGTGGAACTTCATTATATTAATAGGTAAAGGGTCATTGAACGTTTGTGGTCTACATTATATAAATAAGTAAAGAGTCATTGAATGTTTGTGGTCTACATTATATTAATAGGTAAAGGGTCCTTGAATATGGTCTACATTGATAAATTCTTGTTTCTCATTTCTTTTTGACATAGCATTTTAGTTTTACACAGTGTACCCTGACCCTCCCAACCCTGTGGGACCCAACCCTGCGGGGCCCAACCCTGCGGGACCCAACCCTGCGGGACCCAACCCTGCGGGACCCAACCCTGCGGGACCCAACCCTGTGGGACCCAGCCCTGTGGGACCCAACCCTGTTGGACCCAACCCTGTGGTGGGACCCAACCCTGTGGGACCCAACCCTGCTGTGGGACCCAACCCTGTTGTGGGACCCAACCCTGCGGGACCCAACCCTGCGGGACCCAACCCTGCTGTGGGACCCAACCCTGTTGTGGGACCCAACCCTGCTGTGGGATCCAACCCTGCGGGACCCAACCCTGCGGGACCCAACCCTGTGGGACCCAACCCTGTTTCACCCAACCCTGATTTGGAAGTAAAATTTCTGGAGTTGTCCTTGTACAACTCAACATGATTTGTGGTCGTGAAGTGAGTGGAGTGGCAGCTGCTTTGAATTGGTGTGTCTCTCACAGAATCAAAGTGGCACGACTAAAGTTAGACAAAGCCTTGATCTTTTTGAGATAAGACTTGCAACTAAAATGCAGCTGAGGGGGGGGGGGGGGGGGAGGGAGGGAGGGGGTTATGCTGCTAGGGGGTGGGGGTGTGTGTGCTAGGGTGTGTGTGTGCTGCTATGTCTGGTACTACCATCTGTAGTAGTTACTTGATTAATGAAACCTAAGTGAGGCCAGCGTCATAGGGTATTTGGCATCCCATCACGGAACTTGGCACCCCTTGTGGGTGTGGTTTCATCCACCATTGGCTCAGAGCTTGCATATAAAATACAGACAAAATGCATGGCGACCTGGAACCAGAGGTCATGGAGGTCAGCAGTAACTTGCCCGTCGCTAAGCCATTGATGTATAGTCCCTAGCCATATTGTGCCGTTCCAGGCATTCCAAAGCAATGCTCAAGTGCCCACTTGATTTTCTTCCTATATAGCCCTAGCCCTAGCCCTAGCCCTTCCTAGTCCTAGCCCTTCCTAGCCTAGCCCTTCCTAGCCCTAGCCCTAGCCCTTCCTAGCCCTAGCCCTTCCTCCTTCCTAGTCCTTCCTAGCCCTAGCCCTAGCCCTTCCTAGCCCTAGCCCTAACCCTTCCTCCTTCCTAGCCCTAGTCCTTCCTAGCCATAGCCTTCCTAGCCATAGCCCTAGCCTTCCTAGCCCTAGCCTTCCTGCACTAGCCCTTCCCAAGTGCTATTGCTGACCATATTCCCTGATCGAGCGTCGCGTGGGATGCCAACTCGGGGGAGGGGCGGTTCCAAATATCTGAGGATATTTGGCTCGGGGGGTGCCAAAAAGTGGGGATGCCAATTCCCTGGGACACTGAATAAACCGAAGAAGCTGGCTGGCTGAATTGAGAATTGAGTTAGTTGTTGGAATGTTGGAATACATTTGAAGTCTTCTGGTAGTAAAATTCTGATGGATGGACATTGTATGCAAGTTATGTGCAGGGGGGAGTAGATCGACACAAGATCCTAAGTTAAAAGTTCACAGCTTTTAACAGTTTTTGGGATGTCTGTTTACTATCTTGGCGAAGGAAATGGGGGGGGGGAGGGGAGGGAGGGAACCAATACAGGGGATGCTACTGCACTCTCCAATTTTCGAACTTTTCTGTCTTGTGTGTCTATCTACTTCCTCCCCCTCCCCCCCCCCCCCCCCCGCACATAACTTGCATACGATGTCTGTTTGTCATAATTTTAGTTCACTGTCCACTGTAGCTATTACCTCTCGACTAATCCTTTTCTTGATTCAGCACTAATCTGTTTCTTTATGTGGCAAAACACACCAAAATGGTATCATTTCCTTTTTTCAATCAATATTCAAATGTTCATCTTGAAAGATTTTTCATCGTGTCTAAGGATCTATGTATCACCTGCTTGCCTCCCTAGCCCTATCCCTGTATCCACCTGCTTGCCTCCCTAGCCCTAGCCCTAGCCCTGATATTTTTACCATCAGAAGACCAAATTGTCCAAGACATTGCAATAACTACGGCTCAGCACAAATCCATTTCTCTCTTCAGTAAAACACCTGAAAATAAGTCGATGATAAACACGTTTGTGTGGGCAGCAATATGGAGTCTAGATGAGCTGAGTCAACAAGCAGCTATATGTTTTCTCTACCAAGAAGTGATGAGTTGGGTTCCTCAGAAGTTTACTCCAGTGACAATAGCTAACATCACAGACCTTCACAATACCAGGTCACTACTTATGATGCACGCGCTATGTCTATAACTGCATGAACACATAGACACGTGTGTATATATTAAACTAACGTGGTAAACATTAACACGTTCTTTTGGTTAGTTCTGGTGTTACACCGAGTAACTTCTTGTAGGTGACTGCTTGATTATAAAGAAACAAGTTTTATAAAAGGATTGACTATATAGTCTAATAAGAAATGGAACAAGAATTTACTAATGTCGACTACAAACATTTACTGGACATTTTACCTGTTTAATATAATGTTAATATTAATACTATTAAAATCACCTTCTCAATAATCAACTTCAAATTGTATTCACTCGACGTTTCGACTAGATGCTCTAACCTATATTCCTGATGAAGGCTAGAGTATCTAGTCGAACATGGAGTGAGTACAATTTGAAGTTGATTATTGAGAAGGTGATTTTAATGTTATTATGTCAACTGAGAGTTCATTGAGAATATAAAACTATAATAAAATTATATTTGGTGATGATTTTTAAGGTTCTTGTAAATGTTTCTGGTCTACATTGCATTTGATTTCTTGTTAACAATATTGTATGTCTTTAAATGTTGTCTCTCCCAGTATTGGAATTCCTCTGTTCTAAAATGGCGGACATGAAAAAAACAAATTTATATTTCAGTTAGAACTCTTCGACAGCTTCTTAGTATCATAAAGATATTGGCTGATTTTGAAAATTAATTCAAGCGTGCCTTGAATCCTTCACAAAGATGATAGCTATGGCAGCACAAGTAAAAGATAAAAACCATGCAGTTCCTCTTCAGGACCTTGTTTCTTACAGTGACCTCAATAACTAACTTGAATTTTATTCTCTTGACACTTCAACTAGATGCTCTAGCCTTCACCAGGAATAATTATTCATGATGAAGGCTAGAGCATCTAGTGCTGAATGGAGAAACAGATTATTAAGCTATTGGACATGTGGAGTATTCTGGTGTATATAGTAAAATTATGATGAATATACATACATATTGTACATGATACATGGGTTGATAAATCTTGAAGAAGATGAAATTTCACAAATTTCACCGATTTTAACGGTTTTGGGCTGCAACTTGAAAGTATTCTCATATTTTTGTCTGCCATTAAAAAATACAGGTCAAACTGAAGACGAAATTTTAACTGTTTTGGGGGGTTACTGACTATTCAAGACACGTTAGAAGAGTTTCTGGAGTCAAAATCAGCGTAAGGCACCGTTAGGATACCTAGAAGCTTCCAAAGTCAGTTTTTTCTGAGATGTATATATACCAGCATCCCAAAAATTGTTGAAATTCATCTTTCAAGAGGTATCCATCTGAGAATGCAGTAGCACTGTTTATTTTAATATTACGTCAAACCGAGGAATAACACTTCCAACTCCTTCGCTCGCCAAAGTTTTTTAAAAATTAATTTTTATCGCCATTACTAGGCTCAAACCAGTACTACTGCGCTCCTATAGATCAAGATCTTGAAGACAGATTATTATTTTAAAAAAATTGGGGGGGGGGGAGCTGCTGGTTTACTACGTTAGCGAAAGATATGCACCCTAGATGTGTTTTTGGATGTATCCACCGTCAAGGCATTTTTAAACCATCCCAGCCGGTAATATGCATTTTTCATTACTGTTACTATATAGATGATTTGTGGACAAGACGAAAACATTTCAGTTAGGGAGGGGAAGCTTTGATGAAGTGTTACATTATTGTATCATTATCACAATGACCTTCTCAATAATCAACTTGAAGATTTACTCCCTCGACATTTCGACTAGATGCTCTCCAGCCCTCATCAGGTGTTGCGACTAGATGCTCTAGCCTTCATCAGGCGTTGCGACTAGATGCTCTAGCCTTCATCAGGCGTTGCGACTAGATGCTCTAGCCTTCATCAGGCGTTGCGACTAGATGCTCTAGCCTTCATCAGGCGTTGCGACTAGATGCTCTAGCCTTCATCAGGCGTTGCGACTAGATGCTCTAGCCTTCATCAGGTGTTGCGACTAGATGCTCTAGCCTTCATTAGGCGTTGCGACTAGATGCTCTAGCCTTCATCAGGCGTTGCAACTAGATGCTCTCCAGCCTTCATCAGGCGTTGTGACTAGATGCTCTAGCCTTCATCAGGCGTTGCTACTAGATGCTCTAGCCTTCATCAGGTGTTGCGACTAGATGCTCTAGCCTTCATCAGGTGTTGCGACTAGATGCTCTAGCCTTCATCAGGTGTTGCGACTAGATGCTCTAGCCTTCATCAGGTGTTGTGACTAGATGCTCTAGCCTTCATCAGGCATTGCGACTAGATGCTCTAGCCTTCATCAGGTGTTGCGATTAGATGCTCTAGCCTTCATCAGGCGTTGCTACTAGATGCTCTAGCCTTCATCAGGCGTTGCGACTAGATGCTCTAGCCTTCATCAGGCGTTGCAACTAGATGCTCTCCAGCCTTCATCAGGCGTTGTGACTAGATGCTCTCCAGCCTTCATCAGGCATTGCGACTAGATGCTCTAGCCTTCATCAGGCATTGCGACTAGATGCTCTAGCCTTCATCAGGTGTTGCGATTAGATGCTCTAGCCTTCATCAGGCGTTGCTACTAGATGCTCTAGCCTTCATCAGGCGTTGCGACTAGATGCTCTAGCCTTCATCAGGCGTTGCAACTAGATGCTCTCCAGCCTTCATCAGGCGTTGTGACTAGATGCTCTCCAGCCTTCATCAGGCATTGCGACTAGATGCTCTAGCCTTCATCAGGCTAGATGCTTTAGCCTTCATCAGGTGTTGCGACTAGATGCTCTAGCCTTCATCAGGCATTGCGACTAGATGCTCTAGCCTTCATCAGGTGTTGCGACTAGATGCTCTAGCCTTCATCAGGCGTTGCGACTAGATGCTCTAGCCTTCATCAGGTGTTGCGACTAGATGCTCTAGCCTTCATCAGGCGTTGCGACTAGATGCTCTAGCCTTCATCAGGTGTTGCGACTAGATGCTCTAGTCTTCATCAGGCGTTGCGACTAGATGCTCTAGCCTTCATCAGGTGTTGCGACTAGATGCTCTAGTCTTCATCAGGCGTTGCGACTAGATGCTCTAGCCTTCATCAGGTGTTGCGACTAGATGCTCTAGCCTTCATCAGGCATTGCGACTAGATGCTCTAGCCTTCATCAGGTGTTGCGACTAGATGCTCTAGCCTTCATCAGGCGTTGCAACTAGATGCTCTAGCCTTCATCAGGTGTTGCGACTAGATGCTCTAGCCTTCATCAGGTGTTGCGACTAGATGCTCTCCAGCCTTCATCAGGCGTTGCTACTAGATGCTCTAGCCTTCATCAGGCGTTGCGACTAGATGCTCTAGCCTTCATCAGGCATTGCGACTAGATGCTCTAGCCTTCATCAGGTGTTGCGACTAGATGCTCTAGCCTTCATCAGGCGTTGCGACTAGATCCTCTAGCCTTCATCAGGCGTTGCGACTAGATGCTCTAGCCTTCATCAGGCATTGCGACTAGATGCTCTAGCCTTCATCAGAAATTCCATTGTAATTTTGGCATGTCAATCGTGAGTTTGTTAGAGATTATTCTATCAAAAAAATAAGAGACACCAAAATGAAGGGATTTAGAAACTGGAAAGCCCTAAAAGTCCCTAAATATGGTAAATCCTGTTGGTTGTGGTCTTATTTGTTTAGACTAATCTGTAGCAACTGCATGCAGCTGTCCATATATACATATGTATATATATGTACACATATATATATATATGTACTTAGAAGGTAGTTTGCTGATGAAGGCTACAAATAGTGCTCAATGCTGTGTTAAGGCAGAGCTATTGAATATAGAAAAGTACTGCATAATTTTGGTGACTTTTCTATATATATATGTATATATATATAAATAGACAAACTTGGCAATTGAATTGCTCCATTCAAGGTTCAAGAGAAAATCAGTGTTTTATCCAATCATCAAATTTCTCTATCGTGACTTGTCCATGAACAATTACGTCATTGCAACCTTGCATGTTGTTATTAGACACTGCCTAATGCGTACATCATGGCTATACAGTAGAGGGATAGGGATATTTTCAAACAGTTAATATTCACAGATGGTGGCTGGCTATATAGCAGAAGAATTCACAAAGGAAATGTTCGTGAATTATGTATCATATAACGGAAGCCACACCCTGCTGTGCTGTTCCAGATTGACTATAAAAATATTAAACCCCCTCGAAAATACACTGGATACGATACCTGCAGTCCCGTATTATAAAAATATACTCGATACGATACCAGCAGTCCCGTATTATAAAAATATACTCTATACGGTACCAGTATGCCCGTAATACACTATATGATACCAGCAGTCCCGTATTATAAAAATGCACACTCGATACAGTAACCAGTATGCCCATATTATAAAAATACATTCTATATGGTACCAGCATGCCCGTATTATAAAAATACACTCTATACGGTACCAGTATGCCCGTATTATAAAAATACATTCGATACAGTACCAGCAGTCTCGTATTATAAAAATACACTCTATACTATAAAAATACACTCCATACGGTAACCAGCAGTCCCGTATTATAAAAATACACTCTATACGATACCAGCATGCCCGTATTATAAAAATATATATGGTACCAGCATGCCCGTATTATAAAAATACACTCGATACCGGATTACGGTACCAGCAGTCCCATATTATAAAAATACACTCGATACGGTACCAGCATGCCCGTAATCCCCTACCTGTAATCTCTGGTGTCCCCCAAGGAAGTATTCTTGGTCCCCTTCTGTTCTTGATCTACATAAATGATATTCCTTCTTGTGCCTCAACCTCATCTACGCTTCTCTATGCTGATGATGCCAAGTATTCTAAGCCGATAAAATCTCCATCCGATACAGCTTCTTTACAAGTTGATTTAACTTCTCTCCAAGTGAAAGATTGGCACCTCCTCTTCAATAATCAAGTGCCATCTTGAGATTCTGTACGAATTCACCATTGTACAACATTGACTACCTTATTGAAGAAAGATCATTGCCAGAAAAAGCTTCACCAAAGATTTAGGAGTTCTGATTTCATCTGACCTATCATGGAGTCTCCATGTATCATACATAATTGGTAAATCCTACAAGTCCCTGGGGCTTCTTAGATGTACTTTCCATCATTGCAACACACTGAGTGCAAAGCAACAACTTTACCTCACTCTAGTCAAGTCTCTACTCACGTATGCCTCTCCAATCTGGTGCCCTCATCTCAAGAAAGACTTTGTCCCATTCGAAAAGATCCAAAGAAGAGCAACTAAGTTTATCCTCGGATATTTCTCATCAGACTACAAATATCGCCTTATTAGTTTAAAAATTCTTCCCCTAATGACGACTCTGCTAAATGATATCTTATTTGTTGTAAAATCTCTTAAAAAAACCATCTGAACATTTCAATATTCTTAATTACATTTCTATGTCCACCTAACTACCAGATCTACTAATCATCTAAAAATCAAACATGTCCATGCTCGTTATGTAAAGAACCTCCACTCATTTTTCACTCGCATTCCTCGTCTTTGGAATTCACTTCCTAATGTAGACTTGAATCTTTCATTATCTATTATAAATATCAACTAAACTTGTTATTTCTTAATCACTTCATTTCAAACTTTGATCCAAATAATTCAAGTTCTTATCATTTTCTATTGCATGTAACAAATGCACTAATATACCATCCCCCACTAACTTCCACCACTTAAATCTAGCTACTTGATTTTGACTTGTAGACCATCAGTACTCTTTCTCCCTAATCATAATCATGGTCATCACTCATGTTTCTATATATATATATATATATATATATGTACTGTAAAGTGATAATAATAATACACTCAATACGATACCAGCATGCCCGAATTATAAAAATACCCTCCATACGATACCAGCATGCCCGTATTATAAAAATACACTCGATACGGTACCAGCAGTCTCGTATAAAACTACACTCTATACGGTACCAGTGCCTGTATTATAAAAATACCCTCGATACGGTACCAGCATGCCCGTACTACAAAAATACACTCGATACGGTCCCGTATTATAAAAATACACTCGATACGGTACTAGCAGTCCCGTATTATAAAAATACACTCGATACGGTACCAGCAGTCCCGTACTACAAAAATACACTCGATACGGTACCAGCAGTCCCGTATTATAAAAATACACTCGATACGGTACCAGCATGCCCGTATTATAAAAATACACTCGATACGGTACCAGCATGCCCGTATTATAAAAATACACTCGATACCGGATTACGGTACCAGCAGTCCCATATTATAAAAATACACTCGATACGGTACCAGCATGCCCGTAATCCCCTACCTGTAATCTCTGGTGTCCCCCAAGGAAGTATTCTTGGTCCCCTTCTGTTCTTGATCTACATAAATGATATTCCTTCTTGTGCCTCAACCTCATCTACGCTTCTCTATGCTGATGATGCCAAGTATTCTAAGCCGATAAAATCTCCATCCGATACAGCTTCTTTACAAGTTGATTTAACTTCTCTCCAAGTGAAAGATTGGCACCTCCTCTTCAATAATCAAGTGCCATCTTGAGATTCTGTACGAATTCACCATTGTACAACATTGACTACCTTATTGAAGAAAGATCATTGCCAGAAAAAGCTTCACCAAAGATTTAGGAGTTCTGATTTCATCTGACCTATCATGGAGTCTCCATGTATCATACATAATTGGTAAATCCTACAAGTCCCTGGGGCTTCTTAGATGTACTTTCCATCATTGCAACACACTGAGTGCAAAGCAACAACTTTACCTCACTCTAGTCAAGTCTCTACTCACGTATGCCTCTCCAATCTGGTGCCCTCATCTCAAGAAAGACTTTGTCCCATTCGAAAAGATCCAAAGAAGAGCAACTAAGTTTATCCTCGGATATTTCTCATCAGACTACAAATATCGCCTTATTAGTTTAAAAATTCTTCCCCTAATGACGACTCTGCTAAATGATATCTTATTTGTTGTAAAATCTCTAAAAAAACCATCTGAACATTTCAATATTCTTAATTACATTTCTATGTCCACCATAACTACCAGATCTACTAATCATCTAAAAATCAAACATGTCCATGCTCGTAATGTAAAGAACCTCCACTCATTTTTCACTCGCATTCCTCGTCTTTGGAATTCACTTCCTAATGTAGACTTGAATCTTTCATTATCTATTATAAATATCAACTAAACTTGTTATTTCTTAATCACTTCATTTCAAACTTTGATCCAAATAATTCAAGTTCTTATCATTTTCTATTGCATGTAACAAATGCACTAATATACCATCCCCCACTAACTTCCACCACTTAAATCTAGCTACTTGATTTTGACTTGTAGACCATCAGTACTCTTTCTCCCTAATCATGGTCATCACTCATGTTTCTATATATATATATATATATGTACTGTAAAGTGATAATAATAATAATACACTCAATACGATACCAGCATGCCCGAATTATAAAAATACACTCGATATGGTACCAGCAGTCTCGTATAAAACTACACTCTATACGGTACCAGTGCCCGTATTATAAAAATACCCTCGATACGGTACCAGCAGTCCCGTATTATAAAAATACACTTTATACCAGCATGCCCATACAAAAATACACTCGATACGGTACCAGCAGTCCCGTATTATAAAAATACACTCTATACGATACCACCAACATGCCCGTAGTATAAAAATACACTCGATACGATACCAGCGTGCCCAACACTCGATACGATATCAGCATGCCTGTATCATAAAAATACTCGATTCTACCAGCATGCTCGTATTATAAAAATACACTCGGTACGAAATAAAAATGACAAGACCTCATTTGACTAAGAACATGCATATCAAGGTGAAGTTATTTATCTTGGTAAAAGAATATGATATAACCCCTTCCTCCCTTCACATGCACCATGTTGTTACAATGCTACAGATTGCAATCCATATTGTTGTATGTGGCAACTATACATATGACTATATATCAAGAATATTCATATATAAAATTTTATTATGCTTGCATATATAGTGCACATGCCAACATTTAAAATGTATATTTACCCCAACACACATACACACATACATATTTTAATAAAATGAGGCGGTGTTATAGTGACGATAACACTTCGGCTTACATGATGTGAACTTCTGAACTTTACATAGAGAGGCCCCACCCACACTCAGTCAGCTTCTTGGAGGAATATGAAGTAAAATAATAATAATAATAAAATTAATATTTAATCACTCCTGGCGTCTTTTGCTGGACTTGTGGCTGTGCGTGGACTCCTCACTCTCCGATGATGAGCTATCCTTGAAGGGTCCTTGAGGTACATGCTTGGCAACTTCTGCCACATCAGATACTGATCTTCCTGGCAAGTCACCTGACCATCTAGGGTGGTTCTGATTGGCCACTGCACTACTGTACTTCGATGGACTCGAGAAGGGTGGGGCAACGGCAGAAGGATTCACCAGTTTCAAAATTTTCTCTCCCATACAATCGGGCAAATCTACACATCTTGTTCTTTTGAGACTAACTTTCTCAGCATTTGTGCCATCTGTGATTCCTATCCTGCTGCCACTAGAGGAATTTCTCAAACGAGCCTGTGTCAAATTGTTAGCACTTTGGTCCATCTGTCTAGCCGTAAAGCTGCGCTCCATTGGTCTTGTTCCTTGCAGCATCAGAGTAGCTGGAGGATCTACTTGCAAAATGGTGGCAGTGGTCGGGGCGGGAAGAGGCTGGACAGCTGAAGGAATCGCTGGAAGAGTATGCACTAAATAGCATAGGTTCATACCACCTGCCATGTTGTTGAGCAAGACTTCACCAGCCTGAGGCATGGGGACCCCTGCAATTAGGGCTGATTGCGGGAGGTGAGGTGAGGCAGCAGCTGTTGTTGCAGTCGCGTTGGTCATGCTGATGCCAGTGGGAGGAGAAGAAGATGTATTGGATCTAGAAGTGCCTGATATCTGCTGGAGGGTATGAGGAAGGATGCAGTAGTTTAGAGTAGGAGGTCGAGGAGAATTCTGGATAAGGCCAAAAGTTTGATGAGTCTGAAAAAGTAGAGGGACGCCTGATGATAGCAGGTTATTCCCAGAAGTGATGATTGAGCCTGTCAAATTGGGTTGGCTGAAAGCCAGTGTACCCAACAAGCTCGAGGGATAGTTGGCAGGGAGAGATGGAACTTCCAGAGTGGAGACGGAGGGAGTGACAGAGGAAGAAGGGACTGCTGTTAGAGAGGAATCTCTAGTAAGTGATAAATGATGTGCCATGTGAGTGTGCAGTTTAGTTCTGGGGGGGCTGATGGTGTTGACACTATTCCCTGCAATGGTAGTGGTACAGACAGAGCCAATGGCCTTGGCCATGATTTCTGTCCCATGCATGTTCTTCTCTGAGTTTCTGTGAATGCCCAGAGTATCAATGCGTTCAATCTTGTGTTCACTCTCGGCCAGGACTGTCTTCATGTGTTCCTGATAGGAAGCAAGCAACTGTAAGACTTCTGCAGGCCCAGCCACACAGTGTGTGAACTCCTTTGTCACAGGTGGTGCACTGTCTACAACACCTTTCCACTCCATGAGCCTGCTGGTGGCCAAGGACGCTTCCATCTGCGTATTCACGTCAGCATTGGCTGCCACGGGACTGACTGCATGCGTGGTGGCTTGTAGCTGCGAGCTCAACTGCCTGTTCAAGTTTGTCAGCTTCTCCAGGTCCGCTGGGTTGACCGTGTGAGGATAAAGATAAGACACTGAGGTAACCGGGGGAAATTTTGGCACGTCTGATACCACGGGTGGAATGAGGAATGGAAGTGAGGGCAGAATGGACTGTGAACCTGATATTTGTGAAATGGAGATTGGGGTTGGAGTCAATGCTGAATTTGAAAATGGGAATGGGTTCAGGATCGATGTGGGAGAAGCGGTGAGCAATTTGCTGCTAAGGTGGTTGAGGGCGACCTCTCTCTGAAGTACCGAAGGATTAAAGAAAGACGGTAGAGAAGGAGGAACGACGGGAGCGGAGAGGAGAGGAGATAGCGAGGTACTGGAACCTGAATGAGAAGAGTTTCTGACCACAGCAGCAGAAGAAGCAAAACTTGAAGAAGACATGAAACTGTTCCCCCCTCCTCCTCTCCTGTCTTTCTTACGAGGTGTTGGGATGCTGTGGTGCGAAGAGGTAGGGGGCAGCTGCGATCCCACCATCTGAGCTGTGGAAGAAACAGGGGTGTAGGGAGGGGAGCGGGAGTCGGAGAAGGAATCCACAGAGGAGGTGGATGAAGTTGAAAGTGGTCTTTGAGCTAGGGCCATGGTGTGCATTGCCTTGTGAGCTGCATTCGTGTGCACTGAATTAATGCCTGCAATGAAGAGAGCGAGAGAAATAAAAATGCAAATAGCATAGAGTACCTCTCTCTCTATCAAAGAGAGCTTCAGAGGGGCTTTGAAGTTTGTTCTGCATCTTCTAAAGTGAGTTGGGTCATATAATCTCTTGCTTCCCCGAATATGTTTGTTGAATGAATATGTCAATTGTGCACATGTGATTAAGTATTCTTGCACATTTGCACTTCAGTTCACAAATGCTCTGAATATAGACTTGTGAAGTGTATGTCATGAATAAAGTGATGGTAGCTGCAGGTGTGCATGACATTTGGAATGTTTGGCACCAGCTCTGGAATAATGGCTACAGGAGCGTCGAGAGAAAAAAAGAAGGAAGGGAGGGTGGAAGGGCAGGAAGGAAAAATAAATAGAAAGAGAAAATATTTGATTTTTGACTGCTCTAGTATACCACTTTAGCAAAGTGGGAGAGTTTTTCTGGAGCCCGAGACACTAGCTATTTTCTTTAGCTGAATTATAGCTAAACTGCATAACATTTACCATCTGGGCCCCTCTTTCTTCCAAAGTCAACCCTACCTAGAGACATTGCCAGCCATTGCCAGCAGGTAAATTATACAAGAGGACTAGGCTGGGCAAAACCAAAAAATCTCAGCAAATCATGATACCAAAAAAGCATGCAGACCAAAAAAGCATAGCAAATCATACAGAAAGCATAGCCAATCACATAGACCCAAAAAGCATAGGGCATCATACTGGGCAGACTGTAGACTAGCAGGGGCAGATCCTAGATTAGCCCGCAAATCATATGACCATTAGGAACAACCAAATGACAAGATATATTGTACAAACAACATGCATGGCAAAACACAGCCACAGCATTCTCGGCCACTGTTATCAAGCTACATGTACTAACTATCCATGCATGCTATATACTCACAAACTGTCCCCTAGGTTGTTGTCATAAGATTGAACTCCTCAGCCTGCTGGTTCAATAGCAGTGCCAAATCAGCAGGCCAGTGGGTTACCTCAAGTATATATAGTAAATAGCCTCCATTGCGGTCATTTTTTTATCTCATTCTCTCAGTGAGCTTATCAGCTGTGGACATCACCCGTAACTGATAACTGTCTGCACAAATACTATAATAAGCTGGGAGTGGACAATATTATTTCATTCCCCCCACCCCCTCATAGAGGTTCATTGCACCGTACATTTTTGGATGCATTTTTTCCCAGTAGAAAACACTATCCAACCAGATGTGTAGTAGCCTACAGCTAACCAGGATATGATAGCTCATTCTAGGGCTTATTTCCGGGCAGAAAGGGGGTGGGGGGCACTTAAATTCCAGCCATAAGGTGGCCAGCAATGTCAACAGAATTTGGCATCCCATAGACATTGTGGGAGGCTCGCAAGTAGGGATGGACAACACCGCAAGTAGGGATGGACACCTCCCATCCCCTCGTATGTTTCCTATGGAAGGTCCTATGACTGCGTGACTATTGACCAATCAGATTACAGTGTCAAGATTCGGAATTGAAATCACAAGGGCAGAAAGTCACCAGAGTTGTTCCTTCTTCCTCCTGCCCCTATTGTGCACATAGAAAAAAAATCCTGGCTCTCAACCGTCCTAGATAGCTTAGCTTAATATCCATCACAATGCTCCATTGCCATTCCTTTACCAATGGAGTATGCATTTTACAGCCAACAAATAGTGCAATAAACAAGAGTAGGCTTTAATAGGAGTATGTGCTCCCTCCAGGCATGCCACTCAGTCTCGCCAGCCTATCTAGATATTGTTGCTCGGCTTCCCTGCTCTCTCCTGATGTGCCCGTTTTGTCTCGGGGGGCCTGTGTCAATGTTCTCTCCTGATGTGCCCGTTTTGTCTTGGGGGGCCTGTGTCAATGTTGTTGATACTGCTCAGATCACTCCTTGCATGCTCACTGCCTGGGTTTGAAGTTCGCTTCCCTCTCTCATCGCCTTGTTGCTGCTAGCTGCTGTTCAGACATTTCCTGCTCTCTATTTTCTCCTTTCTCTTTCTCTCATCCTTTGTCCTCCCTGGTCAGGGCTCCCCTCCTCAATGTTTGTTTTTGATACCCCCTGGCCGGCTCCCCTCCTCAATGTTGTTTCTCGTACACCCTGGTCTGCTTGTTTCTCATACCCCCTGGTCAGGGCTCCCCTCCTCAATGTTTGTTTTTCATACCCCCTGGCCGGCTCCCCTCCTAAATGTTGTTTCTCATACCCCCTGGTCTGTTTGTTTCTCATACCCCCTGGTCAGGGCTCCCCTCCTCAATGTTTATTTCTCATACCCCCTGGTCAGGGCTCCTCTCCTAAATGTTGTTTCTCATACCCCCTGGTCAGGGCTCCCCTCCACAATGTTTGTTTCTCATACCACCTGGTCAGGGCTCCCCTCCACAATGTTTGTTTCTCATACGCCCTGGTCAGGGCTCCCCTCCACAATGTTTGTTTCTCATATCCCCTGGTCAGGGCTCCTCTCCTAAATGTTTTTTTCTCATACCCCCTGGTCAGGGCTCTCCTCCTCAATGTTTGTTTCTCATACCCCCTGGTCAGGGCTCTCCTCCTCAATGTTTGTTTCTCATACCCCCTGGTCAGGGCTCCCCTCCTCAATGTTCAGACCCCCTGGTCAGGCATCTCCTCCTCAATGTTTGTTTGTCATACTTCTCTTGTCTTGGATCCTCTGGTTTCAAGTTTCTCAGGTAAGATGTGAATAGCTCAGCTACGTCACCTACGTGCACAGAGATTCGTTATGCTCCATTGTGGAAAACAGTTCCAGTTTCCCTAGCATTGTTTGTGCAAGAGCATTCCACATGGTAAACAACATATAGCCACTCCCACCCCCATGACATATAGCCACTCCCAGCCCCATGACATATAGCCACTCCCAGCCCCATGACATATAGCCACTCCCATTCCCATGACATATAGCCACTCCCACCCCATGACATGTAGCCACTCCCAGCCCCATGACATATAGCCACTCCCAGCCCCATGACATATAGCCACTCCCAGCCCCATGACATATAGCCACTCCCATTCCCATGACATATAGCCACTCCCACCCCATGACATATAGCCACTCCCATTCCCATGGCATATAGCCACTCCCACCCCCATGACATGTAGCCACTCCCACCCCCATGACATGTAGCCACTCCCACCCTCATGGCACATAGCCACTCCCACCCCCATGACATATAGCCACACCCAGCCCCATGACATATAGCCACACCCAGCCCCATGACATATAGCCACTCCCACCCCCATGACATATAGCCACACCCAGCCCCATGACATATAGCCACTCCCAGCCCCATGACATATAGCCACTCCCCCCATGACATATAGTCACACCCAGCCCCATGACATATAGCCACTCCCCCATGACACATAGCCACACCCAGGCCCATAGCCACTCCCACCCCCATGACATATAGCCACACCCAGCCCCATGACATATAGCCACACCCAGCCCCATGACATATAGCCACTCCCACCCCCATGACATATAGCCACACCCAGCCCCATGACATATAGCCACTCCCAGCCCCATGACATATAGTCACACCCAGCCCCATGGCACATAGCCACTCCCACCCCCATGACATATAGCCACACCCAGCCCCATGACATATAGCCACACCCAGCCCCATGACATATAGCCACTCCCAGCCCCATGACATATAGCCACTCCCAGCCCCATGACATATAGCCACTCCCAGCATTACATCTCATCGCTTTGGTGGTGTGACACACAAACACATTCACATACAAACACATTCACATACACACACAAAAAAGCGAAGATGCTTAAAAGGAACTGTCACATGCTGACCACACCCTAATCTTGATAAGTGGTTGCTAAAAGATCAACCTCTTGCCTGACCTTGCCAATTATACCCTCTATGTTGGTAATCGCAGGGTTTCCTGTAGACTTGCAGCAAAATTGGCATATACTTGCAGCTGTTGCTTGAGCACCATAAGCTTCCATCTCTGCACCAACAGAAAGCTGCACTCCACTCTCACCAGCACAGCTTGAGCACCATAAGCTTCCATCTCTGCACCAACAGAAAGCTGCACTCCACTCTCACCGGCACAGCTTGATCACCATAAGCTTCCATCTCTGCACCAACAGAAAGCTGCACTCCACTCTCACCAGCACAGCTTGAGCACCATAAGCTTCCATCTCTGCACCAACAGAAAGCTGCACTCCACTCTCACCGGCACAGCTTGAGCACCATAAGCTTCCATCTCTGCACCAACAGAAAGCTGCACTCCACTCTCACCGGCACAGCTTGAGCACCATAAGCTTCCATCTCTGCACCAACAGAAAGCTGCACTCCACTCTCACCGGCACAGCTTGAGCACCATAAGCTTCCATCTCTGCACCAACAGCAAGCTGCACTCCACTCTCACTGGCACAGCTTGATCACCATAAGCTTCCATCTCTGCACCAACAGAAAGCTGCACTCCACTCTCACCGGCACAGCTTGAGCACCATAAGCTTCCATCTCTGCACCAACAGCAAGCTGCACTTCACTCCCACTAACATGCACCATGGTGGCTCCAAAGGAAAACACGAACTTTTCCCACATATTGCCATCACTTACATTCAAGATTGGTACAATTACTCCATTCAGTGCTTCCTGTGCACTAGGCACCACATGTGATAGCTGTTTACGAAGAAGAAATGGAAGAGGTAACTTTCTATGGCTGCCATTTTCCCCCGAGTCAGACTACCTGGACAAATGCCACTGCCTCCAAACTGAAAGAAAAATAGCCACAAGTAGAGCCGCTGGTGAGCGACTTCCCCACCTCACATGGCTGCATACAGGAAGAGCTGTGCGATAAGGCTTCCCTTAATCATGATCATGGCGTATACCGTAAACTAGATCTGGAATCAGCCTGTGGGAATGGGCCTGTGGCTTACGTCAAAAGGAAATGATCATCAGAAAGGGTAAAAAAAGCTTTCTCAGCAGTTGCCGGTAGTCATTACATTTACTTTGGAAACTACATTCACTTGCTTGGATACTACACTCACTTGCCTTGGATACTATAACCACTTGCTTGGAATTTTTATTTTTATTTACATTTTCAATTATTTGAGGGGAGCGGGGGTGGGGGGGAGGGGGACGGAGGGGGACGAGAGGGGCTGCATAAATAGTGGGAACACAAAAGTAGCAGAAACAGTAGCCGAAAGGAAAGGAAAAATACCATACAAAGAGGATGACCTCTGTGTACACACTCTGTATCCCCCATTTATCTCTCCACACATCTATAAACCTGTTGAACTAGTAACATACACAATTAAGCCACTTCAGAAATCACTATGCCTATTGCCAGTCCTTGACATTGAAACAACCACAGCTACAACCCTGGCTGCACTTAGCTAATATTCCCCCTAGCAACTGGATACCAACCTGTGATGTTCGTAATACCCTTGGGCTTCTTATTCAGCCACACAATCACCGACTTCTGGAGACCAACTCCCAATAAGCCTTTTGCCTCCAGCATGGAGTCCTTCGCAAACACCAGCTCCCAGAGTTGTCTCAGGCCATTCCCAGCATACGTCACCAAATTGCCGTAGAGAATTTTGGTGTGGTCGAAAATGACGGTCAGTGCATCCCGGCAAACGTAAATCTCTCCCGATTTGCTCTGCTGGTAGATGATCTCCCCGAGCTTTCGGAAGCTCTGCTTCTCGTTGAAAAGGAGGAACGCTTGAGGAGGGTTCTTACTGACCTCAATGTGTTCTCTTCCTGTACGAATGGGGCGGAGAGGTGAGGAAGAGTGGGGTAGAGGAGAAGTGGGAGATTGTGAGAAGGGTGACTGGTCATATTTGGGGGGGGGGGGGGGGGGGGGGGAGGGGGGGGGAAGGAGGAGGAAATCCTCCAAGGAACCATTCTTTAAGGAATCAGCAGAGTAGCCAGAATATGAGCCTTACCCAATTAGTGGTTATTAGAAGAAAGATGCCCTGGAGATTTTTTGTGCATTCGCTAAATAGTAATATAGTGGTTGGTCGCTGACCAATCAGTGTTGATTTCTTGTGTACGCAGGGAGTTATACAAACTTATCAGTACAAACCATCTGATGTCCTGCTTGCTATCCAAGATGAGATGACAAAATAAATCAAATTAAGATGAAATGCAATTAGGCTCACCAGTCATCAGCCTGATGGCATTCTCTCTAGGAAATCCCCCCCCCCCCTCCCTACATTGTTGGCTGTTAGCCTTTAGTACAGTGACTATAGTACATGTAACATGGAAAACCCGGAATAGCTGGTACCAGTATGGAACTTATTCCATTACATGTATTTATCACATATGCACAGCATGTGTTTCAGGCCAGAGAGGCTTTGAGTGGCAAGAGGCGAGTGGCAAATGACCTCCAGAAGACTCAACACTTCATGTTAGTCATCTTACAAGTAAGTCACTTCTGAAGCCTCCTCAGTTGAGTTTCACTCGCAGCTGAAATCCCTCAGCTGAAATATCTCAGCTGAAATCCCTCGGCTGAAATCCCTCGGCTGAAATCCCTCGGCTGAAATCCCTCGGCTGAAATCCCTCGGCTGAAATCCCTCGGCTGAAATCCCTCAGCTGAAATCCCTCGTAATAGGCATGCTTCCAGTCAGTTTTTTTGGGGGGGTGAGGGGGTAGGTGGGCTTATAATGTATGCTGCTAAAGCTAACCAGTTGTGGGAGTGTAGTATTATAACGTTAGCAATACCAAAGTTGAAGGTACACTGGGAGATTAAACTAGCATGCCTCCCAAACCCACTGGGGATTATCATAACTCAAAACACAATAGTAATTCTCACTAAACAGTAGTGGTGATTTAATCAACCACCAACCAGTTTATCACAAATTCTTCTGTGAGTGTGGGTTCATTGTGGCCACCAAACGTGAGGAGTTCTCTCACAGTATAATTGTGCAATACACAGCTATGGGATGCATTAATTAGCTATAATCCAATTAGCAGGTGGAGTCTAAACAGGACAATGCTAATGCATGCAGACTGCAATTAGTGGCCAGAGAAACTGCTAAAGCTGTTAGCCAAAGACTAGCTTAGTTTTAACTGCACTGTTGACAGCTGGACTAATGGTGTCTACAGACCATTACATCACCTTAATTGTAATTAATGCCAATTAGGAGTCCAATTAGCTGAGTATAGAATGTCAGCTAGAGCCACTTACAACTAAGTAGTACAATTAACACATCTCACAGACAATTGCTGTTTCCTTCCCAAATTAGTACTCTGGAATAATTCCCAAAGGTCTTAGGTCTGTCTCCTCCACCAGCTGCCTCTCCAGAGACCA